>WBMY01002760.1:0-70358 GCA_013397315.1 Donacobius atricapilla
ATTTTAACCCATTACAGTAATATGAGTTGCCTTTAATATTTGCAGTGACTCACTCTTCCTCTTCACTGGCCTACATCTTTCCATTTTGAATATCTGTCCCTTATAATTTGTTAAAATCCTTACCCACTTGCAAGCTGATCTGAGCAGATTCTGGTAAGATAACCTTTTCCAGAGTCTGTTGGTTCTTGCAAGTCATGGTCTCTATCACAGAGCAGAAAGGGAGAAGGAGAACTCCACTTACCGCACTGTCGTCCATCCTTTCTCGTCTCTTAGTTTTGTGTGTTTCATAATCCTCCATGAGGGTCTGCATCAGGTTCTTAGGTCGCTGGGTTCCTGCAGACTCCTCGAGTGGAGCGTCCAACGGCGAGGCAGGGCCTTCTGTGGTGGGGGATGGAGGAGGCTTGATCTTCTCTATCTTCCCTGCAATGACATGAAAAGGAATGACCATTTCTAAGCTGAGGACTCACTGATTGTTTACCCAAGATGACAGCTGGAGAAGCATTTTCAGCAGGTTTTGAATAAAGAAACAGTTTGGAATGAAGTCCATGAAACAATCTAGTAAATAAGGATGGTCATGGACTTGAAAAACAACTCTTCCTCTTCCTATAACCCACTACACCAAAACACTCTTAAATCTTTTTACAAAACCACCGTTTACAAAAGTACCTGCTTAAAATACCCGTTTCCTCCTACAGGATACATTTCTGCCATTTGGAAATGTTTGTAAGATTCTGGAAAACCACAAGATGTTTATTTTCTTGCTCAGCCAATGCAAAGTGCAGGGACCACGCACGAGATGTCCAAAGAAGGTGTCTTGCTAAACACAGCTGCCTTCTCTTTTTCCAGTGCTCTTTATCTGCTTCAGTAGCAAGAAAGGTTTCGGGTCAATCCTCGGTGCTGCTTTTCCCTGCAGCTGTTTCCTGCAGGTTTCACAGAGTGCTCCTGTGGCAAAGCTGGCTCAGGTCTCTGTCCTATTAACTCTTCGTTCATATACAGACATTGAGTTCCCTCCTGGTTGAAGGAAAGCCAGAGATAACTCATTTTTCTCTTTGGCTGAGCCCATTGCACCCCATGGAGGGTCACTGTTTTGAGCACAGTGACTCCAAAGGCAGGTAAAAGACACACCAGAACAAGAGACTGCTGCTGTAAGCTGCAGGAGAGTTCACAGGTGGACAACCCAGGCCTCTTTGAGAGGGACAGCCTGCCTTTCCCATCACCAGGCACTGACTTGGGGTGAACCACCCACCATGTTCTGCTGGGAAGAACGAAGAAGACAGTGGCAGGTCATGGGAATGATACGTGGGGGTTCTCAGCTGTGACAGGAGAAAGAAGAAATGCTGAACTAAGATCTCATTTCCTTTTCCATGGGACCGTCATCAACTCTTTAAAATAAGACACTTCAATGAATGTAAAAAGAATACCATAAAAAAACACCCACTGCAAACCTCTTAAAAATAAGTGAAATAATCAGAAGGATCACACTGATTTTCTGGAAACTTGTTGCTGAAACAAATGAAAACCCTAGCCAGTCCTTCAAAAAGCAAAAAGCATCATGACAGTTGCAGCCACTAGAGAGCAGCCTTGAAATCTCCTGTAGGAATCAACAGGATTTATTCTTGAAATAAATGAGCCAATACTGCAGAGGTACTTTTACAAGAACTGCCCTTGCTACTTTTTTTTCATTTCTGATCAGTGTTGAAAAACCCAGCATGATTAATTTTTCATTACAGGCTTAATTCAAGCTGGGCAGTGCAGTGATGAAGCTGGGAATCTATCCTCTTTATATCACCCTACCAGAGGCTGGAGGGAGAGCTTCCATGGGCCCAAGTTCTTCTCTGGGCTGCATCAGGACATGCTCCACAGAGAGAGAGGACTTAGGCTGCCAAAGCAGAGGCCAACAGTAGGTCCTGTGCTGCCCAGCTGCACCCATGTGTGGCAGCTTAGACACAGCAGGAGAGACTTGAAACTACTGTCACCCTGCCAATTTGGCCCAGTGGGTAAAAGAGAGTGATAAAAATGAAAGGCCTCATTAAGGGTCAGATATCTTGCTGTATTTCTTTGTTCTTACAGTAGTAATTGCCTTGCATAGATGTACTTAATGGAGGAAGAATGAGGCTTCTCAGATGTCTGCCCAACTTGTACCTTCTCCAGGGATACAGACACACCACAGGATGCTCGAATCTATGGACAAGCCTAATAGCTGAAAAGAGGTCCTTCCACTCCCCTTCTCACAGAAAACAATGCAAATTGTAGGTTTTGGAGATTTCCGTTTAAGTAAAGGGATATCTTCAAGCTGAACCGTTCATCCTGGATGGAAGGCCCATCAATTTTCATTATCACAGAATCAAAAAACCATTAATGTTGGAAAAGACCATCAAAATCATTGACTCCAAGCTTTGTATTGCATGTGTGTGTGCATATATCTATATCTATATATGTGTGTGTATATGTATATATATAAGTATACAATATACATACACTTATACACAAATGTATTTATATGATGGCTATAGCATCCCAAATCTACACATACACATTTATTTTCTACTTAGAGATGCTACTGAAATTTTTTTAAGACATCTGCATGAAAAATTTTCAAAACAAGACATTTCAGCAGCACAGACTGTTTTAGGAAACCAGTCTGTGCTGGAGTTAGGGGCCTGCTGAAGCACATCAAAAAAGAGATCTCTCTATTATGACAGAGCCTCATTGCCACACCAGGTGAAATGCGGGCTTCTTTGCTCTTCTTGAGCACCAGGTGAGGAATGCAAATATGCAAAATCACAAAGAAGCATACAGTAAATAAAGAAACTCTCAGAGATTCTCTCACTTCATAGACATCCTCCACTAGGGAGGGAGTAAGAAAGCAAAGGGTAAATAAGCTGGGTTAGTATGTTGTTAAGGCACTCCTGAAAGTATTCTGGGGATGACCGATGAGCACTCCAGAGGAATCCTTGGAGAAAATTATTAACTTTCTTTTTTCATACAAGTGCCTATAAAGAGGTAAGGAAACAGCATCTTCCATAAACATTTCTGATCTAGCTTTTCTCAAAATTCTGATTTTAAAAGGAAATTCATGCATATGTATTGCATCTGATCCTTATTCTGTACATGCATACAAGGCATTAAAATTTTTGCAATGACCACAAAATATCTTGCTCCAAAGTTTCTGCTTCTCTTCCCACCACACAGAAAGTATCCTCAGGCTATGGCTGAACTTGAGAAGGTTCCTAAACATAGGTCTTTATTAGCGAAAAACTGAAGAGGAAAATGGTTTTGAGGCTGAAGCGGTTTCTTTAACAGGCTTGAGCTCCACAGCTGCCACTCAGGGTATGAAAATAGAGAGAAGAAAGAAAAGGACAGCACACACATCCCTCACAGTTACCTACAGTTTAGAGGCATCTGACTGCTTGCATCTCTAAGCTGCAACTTCCCCCCTAGGCTTATACCCCCCACTGAAATTCTCTTGTTTAGTTCATCAGCTGAGGGCAACAGAAGAGCATGGTGAGTAGTTCTCCTTGAGGCTTGTGCAAGTGTGTAGAGTGACTGCACAATACGTCTTCTGTCTCACCTGGAAATACCTTAATGACAAGCACCAAAAAGGCAGACCTGGCAGTTTCCAAAAGTATTTCTCAGGCATGGCTTCTTCTGCTAGGTACTCCCTCATCATGAGACAGCAGATATTGACAAAGGGTTTGGCTCCAGATGAAAAGCCTTTACTGAACCAAGACCTCTCCTGTAATGATTTTCACACCATTTTGAGGAACAGGATTACTCAGAGCCAGGAACTATAGGAACTTAGATACAAGTCCTTCATAGTTGAAGTTACTTCTAATGAAAGGAGTAACAAAAAACATGGGAATTACATCATCATGCTTACACTGGATTCCTCTCATGTCACACTCTCATCATCCTGCTCAAATAAACTGTCAAACAGCCCCAAATGCTCTGCCCAGCAAAGATGCTGTACCACCTGCACGCCATTGGAGGAAACCACTGTCTTGGTGTGCAGCTGCTCACATCATGCCAAGTGCAGCAGGAGTTGCAGCAAAACAACACAGGAAACATTCAGATTTAAATAGGGCTCCACAAATATTTTGGGATCCATGTTGACTATCCATACAGCAATACTCTGGCACTTTCTTGGTCTTCCTTGTTTTCTCATGCAGGAAACCCAATTTTTGGGGGGAAAAATTCACATAGGTTCTTCATCTTCACCTTTCCAGGAATGTCCTGGAGAAGGTCTTCTCCAGTGTACACATTCTACTGAAATGACTCTGTGTCATTCAGTGATCTGAGATGGGTTTAGAGATTGCTTCAAATGTATCAACAAACAATTTTAAAGTTTAATTGTTAGCAGTACAGAAATTTATTACTAAGAGACCTTTTGGATTGTGCTGGGTGATTGACAGACAAACTGACTGTTACCATCAGTTTTATGAAAGCTGCATGTCAGGGTGAGTAAAGCCAGCCTATTTGCTACTTGAAGTAATTAGCAGTTACTGCACCAATTCACCTATATGAATTGTGTTCATCTGCCACTTTTCAGTTGAATTACAGTGCAGTTCACTGCAGTCTCTCTTTGTGTTTGTCTTTCTGTTACCAATGTAAGTATCCGCCTGGCCCAAAGCAATGAAGGGGAGCAGTGGTTATTAAATAATCAGGGAACTCCAGGAGTCCCGGTAAAGCTACTGTGCCCCGACCACCTGAAAACAGCCTGATTGCTAGGCCATTGCTAATTAAGTTTACTATTATGCCTTCTCAAAAGAGTGAGTATGGACTTCCACACTTAAGGATTAGAAACAGGTTTTTCAAATTTATACTTGACCCCTTAATCCTTTTCTGCTGAGGTATCCTGACGTTAGCGCCAAAGCTTTCTTTGGAAAAGGCAGTTTGCAGACAGAAATACCTCTGCTTCTTCTTTATCATTATCATTAACAGTAGTAGAATTACTATTAATTTTTTTTTTGGTGAAACTAGATATACATACTACAGTACCAGACATGTTCTACAGCATATTCCTTACTGGGCCCTACAGAAGCAGGTTTTCTTTTCTGCTCTGTATGTAACCTTTGCTCTGCCTATCCTAACTGCCTGATGTTTGTGCCTGTGCTAAATTACATTCTGCCTTTTTTCACAAATATTGAGAAGATCCTGTAACTATCAGAAGGGAGATTGCTGCAATCATGCAAGGGATTACATGGTATTCCTCCACCCTATTTCTAAGGGTGCCTGCAGGTGTTAACAGCAATACACCTGGCTAAAGGGACAGCAAGGAAGAGATGAACTGAGGTTTACACACCTTCCAATGCTAAGGGCACTGAGCTGACGTCCTGCAGCTGAGAGCTATGCTGAGCACATCTCCTGTTCAGAAAGCAGCACAAGTAGAAGAACTAAGAACTTTGGCAATGTTCTTTGTGTTTTTTTGATCAATGATATTCTTAAATATGGCTACATACTCATCTTTTCCTAGAAATTATTTCTTTGCTTTGTCACTGGCTCCAAATTGCAGTAGCTTGAGTCATTCATTGGCTAGGAGATCCCAATTTTCTTTCTTGAACATATGGCAGTTGGACATTTAAAGGAAACTGCCGGGAATGACTCATAAACAGAAGTTTATCATTTTCTCTAGAATGCAATTTACGACAAACATTTTTACAGACACAAAGTAAATGCCTTGTTTTGTAGAGAAACCAGAAGTACACTGTTTTCCAAGAAGCTCTGTTAAAACAAGCATTAGTGTCAGCAGCCCATCCAACATCACTTCTGAGTAAAAGGCAGTCATTATCAGCCCCATTTTGGGTACTTTCAGCTACAGATGATACTGTTTTTGAACAGTCATAAGCACGCCTTTACAAAACAAGTCTGTGGTACCCTGTATCGCACATCTTGTCAGACATGTCTCAGAACACCTCAGATTAGACAGGATCCTTATGAAAAATGCTGGAGTTATAATGAAAAACAGAGGAGTTATAACAACAGCATTTCAAAGAAAAGACTGGTATTTGCTACTTTTTTTTTTTTCAAAAAATACATGTTAAGATTGTCCTCTTTGCAGAAGAAACAAAACTAAGTATTCGCTATTTATGTGCTCCATGAAACTCCCAAGTTCACAATCATATTGTGAGCAATGGACTAAATCTGCATCTTATTCAAGCTTACCATGACTTTCAAAAGAAAATGACTACCACTGGCTTGAATTCACACCAGTGGAAATAAAGACAGCATTTAAGTACTCTTGGTAAAATGAATACTTTTTCACAATGACCACATTTAACAAACCCTACAGGCACTTGCAAGGCATATGCAGGTATATGCTTCATAAAAATCACTACACAGAAATAAGCCTGGTGTGTGTTTCTGGGGTTTTTTAATATGTGTTTTTTTCTGTGTTATATTTAGAAGGCATCAGTGCTTGTCATTATTTCTTGAGAAGAGGGAGAGAGATATGCTGTAACCGCTGTGAATGTCAGCAGAACAACCCAGAAACTGATTGGTCAAGAGGATGTCCACTGAATCTATTCAACATTTCATGTGTGATGCCTGTTTAATTCAGTAGTGAATAACACCAGCTAAAATACATGGCAACTCAGAGCTCTGGATATCATTTTACAAGACAAAGCTCATTAAGACCAAGGCCTCAAAACAGAAAGCAAAATACACAGAAAAAGAAATCTGATTCATGCTCCAAAATCTGCACATCTCCACTACTTTTGTACTTCCCTAATGACGTGCAAGAGAACAGGAAGCCTATTAAGGAAGGCCTTGGATGTTTGTCTTTCAAATAGCCACACAGCTGTAAAAACTGCTGCTGTGCTTCCTTGAAATGATCCTAAATTTCACTGGGTGGTCTCAGCAGCACAGCAATGGACATGTCACGCTACAGTGTGGCAGTGGGTGAATACAGAATGGGGCTTAGTAAGGATAATTACAATCTCTGTACTGTATTTATGAAAAACCAGAACCTTCCACAGGTGTGCTCATGGGCAGAAAATTAAGCTGTCCCATGCAGTTTCCAGGCAGATGAAGTCATCTGCCCTCCCACCCCCTGCAAAACAATGTTCTCATTAAAAAAATGACATAAAACTAAACCAAACCTGATCCTTCCCTTCAGTCACGTTTCACTTCCGCTCTGATACTCTGGGCTCTTACCTGGTGCCGTTTTGTAAGACACGGTTCTGGTGGGCATGGGTGGTGCACTCTTTGTAACAGGGCTTGGTGCCATTTGCAGACCCTGCCGCTGCCTCTTCAGCTCCTCTTCTCGTTCCTGAGCAGCTCTGATCTCTTCTTCTATCATTGACAAAGTCCGCTGTTTCCTTGACCGTAACTTGAAAGGGCCCACGGTCACTTCAGGCTCCTGTGTGGCCAGGATGGAGGCGGTGCTCCGAAGCTCCGCTGCCTCTGTATACTTGCTGAAATAGCTGACTTCATGCCTGTTTTCCTCCACAAGGAACGGCTGGCTGGCTGAGTACATGGGTGACTGCTGCAAACTCTTCCCTTCCCTGAGTCCTGTGTCCTCCTCTGTTGAAGTCTTTGATATGGTGTCCCTTTTTTCTTGAACGGGCGAAGACACCTGGGGGGGCTCAAACATTGGATTCTGATGTTCCTTGGAGGCTGGAGCTGGCCCAGTGCTGGCTGGCTGCTCTTTGGCTGAGACCTCTTTCTCTGCTGGGATTACCTCTTCCTTTGGGTTTCCTTTATCCACCTGCTCAGCTATGGCTTGTTGGATGGCGTTATGAACCAGTAGGCCAGCGTGGTACTCCAGCTGGTCATCCATCAGCATGGAGTCTGCCAAGGCAGAGGAGGGCGAATCCCAGCCTGGGTCACTGAAAGACTTGGAGATGCCTTCAGCCCTGCACTCTGCTGGAGTTTCGGCCTGTGGGGTCTGTGGCAGAGAGAAATCCGCTAGAGAACTCTCCTGCAGGGCGCTCATGGTCTCATTGGAGGCCCCACTGTCACTTATGTTATCCATGCTAAAGTCATTGGAAAGGGTCTCCAAGACGGTGGTATCCTGAGACCTGACAGACAAGTCATCCAAACCGGAGTCAAGCTCCTCTGGAGGTGAAGAGGCGCTGCCTGACTTTGGTAAGTGATCTAGAATTCCCTGACCATCATCCTTCACCATTGTGAATACTGCCTTTGCACTCATGAATTCTCCATCCTCTGCCCACAGTTTTGAGGCTGGTCCAGCTCTGGGGCTATTGGTGCAAGGTAACTCTTTTGCTGTGTCAGCCATGGTAGCCTGAGTGCTTTTGTCACCTTCTGAGCTACAGGAGACTTTCTGTGCTTTGACAGCTGTGGCATTGTTACCCTCAAGCTGTCCAGTTTGCCCACACACTGACACGGGTCTTGTCACAGAGGACATAGGCCTGTCCGCATACAGAGAATTGAGGCTTTTGTAGAAGGGTTTGATGGAGAACATTTTGGGTGTTCCTGACCGCCTTAGTGGGGCCTGACCCTGTGATGGACCTGAATGCTCCATCAGCTGGAACTGCTTCCTGGCAGCTGAGAAGTCAATTTGCTCTGTGACGATATCTTCTTTCTTGACATTGACTGGCTCTGCGGATACAAAGGAGCAGCTGACCTGTCTAGGGGATGTTGGTGTTGCACCTTGCTGCTGCTGCTGCTTCTCCTTGCGCTCCCTGTACTTCTTATAAGACTCCAGATGCTCTTCATCCAATTGATCCTCCAAGGGCTTCTCCTGAGGAGGGTTCCACCATTTGGCAGCAATGCTGGGGTTTTTCTTGACAGCCTGGCTTTTAATGAGCTCCCTTCTTTCCTTTTCAAGTTCCATCATTTCTTCCGATGGTCTCACTTTGCGGACTCTGTAGTTTTCCTTTTCTTCCTCACCTTCAAAGAGCTTTGAGGGCTTTTTGTCTTCATGGAAGGCCCGCAGTTCAAACTTTGCCTCTTTCTTAAGGGTTGTAAGAGTTGTTTCTCCATCCTTAGAGGATCTTCTAGAACTGTTTGAAGAGGTGGGACTTCCTGGCAATGTCAGACCCTCCCTAGTGTATTCTTTCAGTCCACCCAAGGAATGGCCATTAGACTGCGTGTTCTCATCTATTATACTAGCTTCACATGGCTCAACTTCCAAGGATGCCTGCTTGTCTGCTACATTTTCCTCCCTTTCACTGGATACTGACTCTTTATTGACATTAGCAGATGCTCCTGAACCATCCATAATGGAGACTGCACTTGGTTCAGGGGAGGATGTCCCATTAAAGGTACTGTCTGCAGCAGAATCGCAACAATTTGCCTCCAGCACTTCATCTAGGTATCTGATCTCTTTAGCAACTTCACTGTCCAGAGATTCATGCCTGTCTCTAAGTCCATTTCGGCTGGAAGCAGGGGAAAAGAAGTGAGTCGGACTGTCTACAGGATGTGGTGAAGCCACTGTGGTGATGCTTTCATGTTCAGAAACTGGAACTTCAATTTCCATTTTCTCTTCCTTTGTAGCAAGCACAGTAGCTGGCTCCAAGAAATTGGCACAGTTTTGGTCTCTGTCTCTTCTTAACCTGATGTCATCCTCAGAGATTCTGGAAGATTTCTAAAATAAAAAGAGAGCAAAATTATGAAGTCTTAAAAAATGGACACCCAATCTTTTGCAGGCAAACACCATCTGGAAAACAAAACTTAGCACTTAAAGTTGAGATTAAAGCATTCCTTCAGAGCAAGGCAAGCCTTTAACACAAAAAATAGGAAGTTACCTTACAATATGCTGGAAAAGGTACGAAAACAAAAACAAACTTCCATTTAAGAACTTGCTTACCATCCTCATTTTGTCATTATTTCATGACTATATCTTGGTCTGTGACTAGGAATAAGCTTTGAATTTCTAAGTTAACAGTAACATGGCAGTTTAGATTGCTCAAAGATTTGTACATGCAGTACACACCACCTATCATCTTCGTATTCTAAAAATGCTTTCCACACCTAAAGAAAATCTCATAATGCTTCTACTGATGAAAGTATTACTGTCTGTGCTTTGCAGAAACAGATGCTTACATGCCAAAAGAGTTGGTGATTCACACCAAGTCAGGAAAAACTACGTGGCAACGACAGGGCACATTCAATTCTCAGTGGCTCAATCCTGGTCACCTGTTGGGGGTTAGATTCGGTTTTCTTTTTTTCCCTATACAATATTTTCCCACAACGTCGTTAGGAGACTAATTGCTGGGTGCTTATGGGTGCTTGACCAAAACAATATGAACGGCTAGTAAAGTGTAGCACCAGTGGCTACACCCTTTTTTTGGTCTCAGGGAGTTTTTCACTCCGAGGGAAAAAGGTCATACCTGATNGGACAAACCAAGACATCATCAAACATGGAGTAGAGTTCCACGGTGCTGGCAAGACATGGGGTCTTTCTCCATCTCACACGGAAACCCACACATAATTGCACTTGGAGACAGGAAGCATCTGCAACTCCCACAGCATGAAGAAAATCACAAGGACTATGACAGGGACCATAGTCATGGTATCCTCCCTCTCACTTCTTCAATCTGTAGTGCAGATGTACTGGATTCATGTTTCTCCCTAATGTGTTGCCTCTGGTCACAAGGAGATTATTGAAAAAAGTACAATTTATGCACATATAAAGGCAGATTTTACTGGTTAAGCAACCTAATGAACTTCCTGAGAGTAAAGTTCGAAGGAACTTCTGATTAAGTTGGTAACATATCAATTAACTTCTCAATAATTCTATTTTACTAAAAGGCAAAAACGTCCAAGCCACCAAAGACAAAGAGGACATTTTAAACACGGTTCTTCAAAAAGCACTTGCTAACTTCCTAAATCATGAAAACTAAAAGTGATACATTATTCACTTTGACTTGCCTTTTAAAACAGAAAGGTGGTATCTGAGGTCTGTTTTGCTTTCCATATGTGCTTCAATGTATGAGGCATTGACTTTGAAAGCAAATAGCATTGATCAAACCCCATGAACTCAGTGGTTAACAACAAGAGTACCATTGTGTGGCAGTCACCCCACCTTGCTGTCACTTATCCAGCATGCTATAAATACACACTGCAGCAGAAGATGATCAACAAGGAGCACAATGGCACTTACCTGTCCCCCTGATTTTTCAGCCTTCTAATGTGTTTCACAGTTCCAATGTTTTTCATAGTTCTCAGTTCTTTCTCACACACGGGTGTTATAAATAGAGCATGTTTATGTTAGATGAGGTTGTTTACATTCCTTCTCTTGGAGGGATGGACAGCTGATGGACAATTCCTTGACCAATGGGCTGGGAGAGGTGTCAACCTTCTCCTCCAATCCCTGGTCTGTGTAGAAATACTATAAAAATGGAGTCAGAACTAATAAATAGTTTTATGCCTTTCCACCAGACAATGTGTATGTGTGTGCGACTGTGCGTCCAACAACGACACTTACAAGTGACCTAACAATCACATTGTCAATGGATTTATATAGGCAGTCAAATGCATTTGACACACCTTACAGAATTACAGCCAGTCACCCAGAAGAGCTCCTTCTGAAAACACTTCGAAGAGCTTTCTGTCTAATCATGTAGTCATACCCAATTGTAGACAATGTCGGCTTCAGCCATTAGATATCTTCTTCCTAACTGCGCTTAAGCATTGGAAAAAAAAATCTTTAAAAACAACCAACCTGCTTTTTGTCTACCTCTTTTACTCGACAAACTTCACTGGTTTTACTTGCTTCACTTCTTTATTTTTTGTTGAACTTAGAAATATTCCAGCTGACATTCATTGCAGTTCTTTTCTTAAAGCATATTGTATTTTTCTTAATTTAAATAGCTAAATGTGGACAGTTTCTTCTTTAGTCCTGTTAATGATATATTCAGAAATCAGATGCTCTGCAAACAGTACAAATATAGTAGATACAGAATAAGTATAAAAAGTGCTTACTTTTTCCAGTAGGCAGGGATGGAATGAAAGAATCATTGATAAACCTGAAAGGTTTTTAACCCGAAAGAGCAAGTATTGCTCTTGATTTGTGAGCAGAGCTCCACATACACAACAAGTACTCAGGTGACAGGATTTAAGATTGCAGTATCTTTTTGATATTTGGGGTTGCATCTTCCCTGCTTGACTTCCTGGTGCAAAAAGGCGTATGGTGGTACCTAGAGCAGTCTGAACAAAGTGCAGTACTGATAGCTGTCCCCTTTTACACAAACCATGGGTATGCAATTACGCCTCTGCTAATATTTGCTTCTAATCTGACCGATCAAAGCCACTACTAACATAGGTAGCTACATCCTCTGTAGCTACAAAAATGTATCTTGAATGGACACAGAAAATCAGTTAATGAAGACGTGTTCTGCCACTGGAACACATCTCCTGCAGAGCCAAACCAGAGTCAAAGGGCCCCTTGTTCCTGTGCTTCTTGTACCTGCACATCATGGAGCTGCAAATATATCTGATTGTCCCAGAGACTGCTCTAATGTGTGAACCACTCCAGTTCACATCATATTGGGATATTCAAGCTCAGTAACAGAACCACAGGTGCAGTTTTTCACCTAAACCTCTTTGCAAGTAAGAGCCCATTCTCTCACTGTAGTTGCAATCCATAACTCACAATTAAGGCACATGCATGTACCAGTCTGATAAGGGCATGCATTTGTGACAGCATGTGATTCTGGAAGTGCATGTGTCTATGCAATTAGTGTGGGACATGTAATTATGTAGCAAAACAGACAATTATGCAGTAAAACCTATGAGAAAACACTACTTCTCATTGGAGGAGCTTTTCTGTGTTAGGGATTAGTAACTGAGCATGAAGGACTCCCAGCACGGCAGAGAAGCCGGTGAGGATTACTAGTAGAGAAAAAAAACACGTTTAAAAGAACCATCCTTTTTTTTTTTCCCTAAAAACATTCTGGCAGAATCTGGGGACAACACTGTGAGGTCACAGCAATGATTATGCTCCAGACACTCCTGCGAGGAGCCAAAATCAATCTACTGATGAATTACTTGAAGAAAAGAACTGAGATAGCTAAGGACAGAGCAGATGGCAAAACAAAGCTTTTCAAGACAGTCCAGGCCACAGCACCTCTCCAGGATAACTTACAGGCCATGGAAAAATGGCACACGTTGGGATGAGCCACCATGGGTGGAAGGAGGTTTGGAGGAGGGAGCAGTGGGATACACACAGACCCCATGACTCGTTTAGCAGAAGGAGGGGAGCTTTCCAGGGGGCTGCTTTTGCTCCTCCTTGATAAGCCTCTACCAGCAGTTTAGTATTTGCTGCCTACAGGGAGAAGGCTTTTCAAAGCCTGCACCATTACAAAGGCCCGTGAATGGGAAAAGGGCTGCATTCAAACCTACTTGTAGTCAGCTGCACAACATTCACAATGATGCCCTTAAACTACTGATCTAGACCCAGATTTTCCAGAAGTTGCTGTTACATTTACACAAACTCTGAACATTTCTAAGTCAAGTTGCAACCAGGCAATTAGCGTCATTTCTACAATGCTGCTCACACTGTAGAAAACTACAGTTATTTGCAGCTTAGAAAATTATTAGCATATTTTCTCTTTGGCTTAATTCTTCATCTACAAAAGTGTAAGTGTTTGGGCAATCAGCTCTTTTAGAAGGAAAAAAATGTGGGTGTGCTACTAGCAAGACCCAACAAACTTGCTGCCAGTGCCCTCCTTTGTTTGATGCAACAAAAAATGCCTACAGAAACAAGTGGGAGGCAATCCTTCTGAGTCAGATCAACATTGTTCTGAAGCATCAGTGGCAGTGGTGGGAAGGGAAAGGATTAAAAAACTAAGAAGTTTCATGGTTTTAGAAAATCTGAAAGTTTCCTCATTTGGGGCTTCTACAACCACTCTAGCCAAGTTTCAAGACAGCTTTTGATGCTGTTGGTCTCCTGGCTTTGTTACCATTGTCAGCCTTCCGTTTGTTCACCTTGCTTATTCTTTCAGACATGTAATGTACTTTATTTGCTCCTCCTCCCCCTGCTTCAGTGCTGAACCAGTGTTCTATTCAACCCTTTCCACTCTTCAATCTACTGGGCCCACCCTACATCAAGCAGTTTTAGTAGTAAAACCTCATTTGCAGATGGTTTACTGGCTAACCCATACCTCCTTGCTGATGTCAGTCATCCTCTCCCTCTTTACCTACTGTCTTGGCCTGCTTTTCTGATTGTCTTATTTGCAATTATGAAAGAAGCAAATGATAGATTTGTTAGGAGATTGACTCTGGCAAACCTTCAAGACAGCAGCTGCTTTCATTCACCCTTCCCCTTTGAAGAACACAGTCACCTCCTGCGTAACAGATGGAGCCAATCCCAAACACTGCAAAGACACAGAAGTCAACTGAACTTCTGTGGCTCCAGACAGACACCCTGTCCAGAGACAAAACTCCTAGCCAGCAGAGGTATTGCTCCATGCTTGCTAGTGACAGTAAGTCTTTGCAGAACTCGTTTTCTTTAAAAGGATGGTAGGATCTGAAATGTTGCAGTTGTTAATCAATCAGAAAAGCTACACTTGTAAAAGGTGATAGCATCCATCCCTCACAGCTTATGTTCCCCACCACAAAACAGGTGTTCAGACAGGTGCCACCATCCCACTCCATCCCAGGTGGGAATGACAGCCCAGACCACTGTGGCAGCTCCCATCTCACAATTGCTCCTGCACTCCCTCCTTTAGCAGGGCCTCATGGGGCGGGCTGCCACCCCATCCACCTCCAAAAATGTGGTGAACTTCCCTCAACACTGGAGGAAGAATGTGCCAGTGGGAGCCTTTGCACAAAGCAGTCTGAAGAAATGTGCCAAACATTTGTGTTTTGGAAAATTTCTACATGGGTGATCTAAGAGAAAGCAATAGCAGGAAAAAAAAATGTTCAAAAATATCCTAGAAATGGNTGAAATCCAAGTCCGAAGTCTTTGTCTTCTTGCTCCCATGCAAAAAGGTCTCCCTTTTTTTCATACAATATTTTCACTGACATCTAAAGGTTTTAAAACTACTAAGGGAAATGTTGTCCAAAAAATTTACAAGCTTTTACTTAATGAAATAAAAGTCAAGTTTCAGAAAAAAAAAATCCTCAAATCCTGTTGCCAAATTTTGAATTTAAGACATGTCCAGCACACACTGACAGTACCTTGAATAGCTCCATTCACAATCCTACTTGCACACAAAAAGCAAAACCTGGCCTGTTCCTCTCATGGTGCATTACACAGTGTCTTCAATACAAACAGTGAAACAATATCTGGTTACTAAAATGTGTTAGTGTTGAGTGTCACAATGACATTCTCTGCAAGCAGCCAGCCCTCCACACTCTTCTGTGACTTTTCTGAGCTAGCCAGACAGTACAGTATTTTCTTTGTGAAATACTGGTTTATTTCCTAAACACTTCAGAAATCACAAGAGTAATTCAAATGCAACAAAAAACAATGAACTTCATACTACCTCCCCCTAAGAAGCAGTGAGGGGTGCTTTTGGAATACAGACAGTAGTAAGAGATGTGGAGATACAGTGCCAAAGAAAGTGCTTACTCAGAGAGCTTGCTGTGTGACAATTTTATGTGGTTTTCCTATTTCCTTTTTTCATGTTTTAGCAAAGAAGTTGTGATTGCATTCATGCAGAAAACCTGTGAAAGGCTTTGCAATATTCTTTTCATTCCATCTGAGTCACAGGCTTCAGCTTCCCCATGTGAGACACTATAAAGCTCTTTTATCAAATCAAACTCCAATCTTCTTTTGCTGCTGTAATTAATAAAGAGGGATAAAAATGGCCCAAGAATTATGACTAATGATAAAACATTTCTTTTGTGACAGGACTTTTAATGATGAGGACACACTCACTTCATACTGTATTTTTCCATACGTGCCTCTGTAGCTCCAGTATTTTTTGTGCCCTCTTTAATAAAGAAGTGAATTTTTTCCTGGGTAAGACAGGATCCAAATTTGTAATACATTTCAACTAATGCTACAGCAGCAAGAAAATTAAGCATCTTCCTTCTTTAATAAAACACTGAGTTCTTTTACAAAATATTTCAATTCCTGCAAAGAACTGTAACTGCACAAAGCACCTGTGTGGACAAAGTGATTTATACAGAAATTAGGGACAAAAGGCTGCTACTTGCTGAGTGAAAAGAAATATCACCTCTGATAAAGAAAAAACAATTAGAGTATGATGGTTACACAGCTGTTAGTATGGAAAGCAACATATATTCAAGTGGTATAGGTATAGATACTACCCTGTGTGGGGCTGGTTAGCTTTGCTATGAAAGCTCTGTTCAGTTTTATCTAAGATGCAAATCTGAAATTACAGGAAACTGTGATTAAACTCTCAATAAGAAAGTGCAGCACTGTTTGGTACTGCCAAACTCCACACTCACATCCCATTTTCAAGCAGTTGCACATAGGGAGAAGCAGGAGCTTGAAGAGCCCAAGAGATCAGTAAATTGGTGATGATTTCAGGTACCAGAACCTGCAGTCAAAAGGCCATTCTCCTGTTCTCTGCACTGATGGCTTCTTGTAATGTAGGTCAGCCTGAAAGTACAACTGAATTAGAGCAGTAAATGCGTACAAAAGAACACATTTCATCCAGGAAAATGTGGTTTTATCTCCACTGTCATCAATTCCCACTTCTGATGCTTCTTTCACTTGTAAAATTATTTCTACCTCAAATTAAAATGCACCAGTAACTATTATTATTTCTCACGCTGCTTCACTCAGTTCCTCTGAACAGAAAGGACAGCACACCCTATGTGCAGACATGGGAAACAAACCAATGCCACCGAGGGACAGTACTGGACTCAAGGTCAGTGCAAACCATGTTAGCATGTTAATCAAGTGCACCACCACAGATGGTTAGTACTTTTTAACTTTGTTACACATTTTTCCTAAGGCTTATTTTTTCATGGCCTTTCTCCAAAACACGCTTTTGCTGAACCAGGATTGAATTCCAACAGCTGGGATACTTGATTTAAGGGGGTTGTGGTCCTAAGTCACTTAAATTGGTAAGTATGATCTTGTGAAGCAGCCTCCAATGCTGCCTAAGGAAAAAATGGTTGGGTAGAGAAATAAAGAGCATCCCATCCAACTAACATATATGGAATACAGTACGGTTAGAAAACTGTCGACACCTAGCAGGCAATTCAATGCATGATAAAATCCTTAAGGAACAGAAGGCGAATTTCCTCCTCACAACTGAACGTCACAGATCCTGTACTGCGGCACTTAGAGAATCCACTTGGGTAGGGCTCCCCACTCAGCTGGTGCTGGTGGAGCTGAGCTAAGGGTTCCCTCTCATACTCAGCCTCTGGTTTGATGTTAAATGAAAAAGGAAAAAATCCAGCTGAATAGGGAGAGAGAAATGTTCATCTTAATAGAGAGTCTAACACAAATACTGAGTTGAGCAGAACACAACTTCTGAATGTATGCATGAAAAATCAATTTCACAAAATGCTGCAGTTGAAATCTGCCCTGCACATGTTGAGGATGGAACAATTGCTCTGATAAAGCATGATCTAATCCCAGTGGGGAGGGGAAAGGATGCTAAACTAAGCCTTGCTCTTAATACTCTCTAACCCATCTAGATAATATCAGCACAAGGAAAGAGTAACCTTTACAGGCTGCTTACACAAAAAAGAATAGAGGCAAGGGGAAAATTCCTTAGTCTTTTCATCAGGGACACAGGCTTCCTGTTCCAGCTAAAGAATAAATCTACAACTCTCCTATGTAAATGAGAGATCTGAGAAAAATACTGGCATGTTAATAATTTTGGTGAATAAGAAAGGGCCCTCCTGAGGAAGGATTTTGTGTTAGGCAGGGGTAGGAGGAAGGCAATAAATTGAGACAAAAGGCCATGCAGTTCACTTGCTCTCTGAACAGGTATTATGGTTGCTAGGAAAACCTGCTTTAATAAATGTGAGGAACAGAGATAAACCTGTCTTAAACAAACAAATAGACTTTCTGAGATGTATTAGT
Organism: Donacobius atricapilla; assembly: GCA_013397315.1. NCBI lineage: Eukaryota > Metazoa > Chordata > Aves > Passeriformes > Mimidae > Donacobius > Donacobius atricapilla. The sequence continues at coordinate 17,918 of WBMY01002760.1, forward strand.
ATTAAAGTCTTCTGAGGATACAGTCTTTCAGTAGCTGGTATAATTTAGTAAATATTTCATAAATGGCAGCCTAACCTGAATTTTCTGAAAAACGGTATGTGATCTTTATGCTGGAGTTCCTTGACCACTTACTTTCTAGGGCAATAGAGTAGGAATTGAATGCTTTAACTGAAACAACCACCTACAAACCTTTGCCAACACAGACTAAAATTTTTCGCTTTCAATTCTCTGTTTCACAAATGTTAACTGTTGTTGCTGCTTTTAACTATTTCCTAAAGCCTAATTAATACTTGATGCAGTTCTGAAAGGCATGGCTGTTCAACACCTATCGGAGCTTGACAGGACTACTGCCAGAGAGGCTATGCTGAGTTAAAGGAACAAACTACGCTCAGAAATGTAAGGCCAAACATCTGTTTCTCTGACAGCTGGAGAAAGTTAAGAATTATTATTTTGTTTTTATCAGTAGGACTTGTTACAGCTGCTCTCATCCATTAGATTAAGACTCATCACAGCAAAATCCTAAATGAAGACACGCCCACCTAACTGTGCTTGGTGCAGTGTGTCTCACTAAGTGGTAGCCTGCTCTGCCAGGAGCACAAAGAACAGGGCAATGTTTATTCACTGCAAGCAGTGAGTCTTGGGAAGGTTACAGTTACTGAGGGCTCAACCAACCAGCCAGCTTAAGCACTCTAGAGATCGCTTTCTTAGTTTTCCAAGGAAATGGAATTATTTTAAAGCTAGAGACCTTTAAAACTACTGAGGGAGAGCATGTAGTGGCTTAAAAAGATCCCTATTTAGAATTAGCTCTACCCAAAATGTATTTTAGGCTACTATCTCCAGACTCGGGCAAAAGCCCATGACCTCTCTCTCTCAAAAAGAAAACTGAAAGGACACGAAAAAAGATGGTATCTAGCCTAATACTAGCTCAAAAATCACATTATGTAAGTGAAGAGGGGGGAAATACGATGGTGGTCCAAGGATATAACTGAAGTCTCTGCCATCAGCTGTGTTACACACATAAGTGGGAAGGGAAGCCACTTCCAACAAGAGTGGCATGTCATGTAATTTAATTTTCTGCATGGTGCACGTAGAAAAATCCCCCTTCAAAGATACACATCAACAAAATTAAACTCACTATCATTAAATGATGAATCCAATGTAGCCAGAATGTTGGACTTTGACACACCGTTTCTATAAATATCCATGACGTAAGTAATATTTAACAGAAAGTCAGGCTACAGCGTCTACAGAAACAGTTTTGCTAGTGAGAGGCCAAAAGTGCACAGCCTGTAAGGAGGATGTTGCTAAATTCTTTACATGCCATTGCTGTCCCTAGGCTATAAATATGACAGTACCATGTGAGTTTGGGGTTGTGAACAGTTAGTGACTTCATCTATGTTTTGTTCATAACAAAAACTATTTATTTCAGCCATTTCACTATCTCCTGTGGAAGAATATTTCATTGAAAGTGAGACTTGCTGCTGGGGGTTAGGTTTCTTTCCTTTTGTTCCTTCCTACCTATAGAGTTTTTCCCATAAGTTGCTAAGAAACGCTGACTATGAGCACTCACAGATACTTAAGAAAACAAGCAAGTGGCCAGGCTCAGGGGGAAGGAGGGCATCTGGTTGCATTTCTCTCAGTTGGGGGGAGTTTTTTCTCTGGAGGGACAGAGACACCTCAAGAGTGGGGCAGGTGGGGGACAGGGCTGGGGCAGCTGCTAGCTCTCTCTCTCTCAGCCCTGGAGGGAGGTCAGANTCCCTAGCAGACATCTGTCTTGCAAACCAAGACACTTACATAGGATTTTTAAAAATTTCGTTATTTAGAAGAAGGCAGTTGAGAAATCTCTGGGACATCCCTTTTCAGCACCTATAACTTCCTATACCTCTGCCCCTGCTCCCCCTCCCTTCTTCCAAGCAAATACTCCTTACTCCTTCTTTCCCTGCTGAAAAGGCACAGATTAAAATGATCTACAGCACGTCTGGACTATATTAGGATATTATTTGATTAAGGCATTCATTGCTTGCTCTTTTGGCACGTGGACAATTAAGATAATGGTGAAGGAAAGGGGTATTAACTGAACTGGCTATTCCAGCTCAAACTGCTCTGCTTTAAAATTCCTCCAGATTCCCCAGTCCCGCAGTTGTGGGTTCTCTTTTACCTGATTACAGAAAATTGAAATAAACAGTGGTTCATTCATTAAATGTTGGCAAGGCCACTAAAGCCAATTAAACTGTTTATATTAAGAGTTGCTGTATTTCTCAGACTAGTGATAGGGAATGCTTGCTTGGAGCTATTTTAAACAGTCATAAAAAGGCTCAGCGTTAAACAGCAGGCAGCATCTCGCATTTCTGTAGAAACACAAGTTTGACACATTCCAGATTAAACTCTGGAGAGAGGGGGTAAGACCAGACCTTCTCAGAAGAGTATTCTCTACTAGCATATCACATAAGCAATAGCTTGGTTTTCAGTATTTGAACTGACTGCATGAGATTTCAGCTATAGAGTCTGCGTACCTAAAAGCCAAAGCACACACTAGTAGGAGAGAGCAAGTCATCTTGGCTTCCAGATACTTTCCCCTAAAATACCCTTCCTCATTTCTCAGGAGTAAAGAACATGTTATCCTGGTGCACACACAGAGATATCAACTAAGTGCCACAGCATGCATCAAATGCCATAAAACCCAGGAATGCTCTTGCTGCTAAGTGTGACTGCTCACAGTATGCCTAATTTCCTCCAAAGTTAAACAACTAAAAGATGAAGCTGAGCAGACACACTAAAAGCATCTTTATGAACTGAAATCTGCTTTAATGTCTGTTGGGGGTTAGATTTGGGGTTTTTTTCCCTGTAGAATTTTTTCCCACAAAGTCGTTAGGAGACTAATTGCTGGGTACTTATGGGTGCTTAACCAAAACAATACGAATGGCTAGGAAGGTGTAGTACCAGTGGCTACACCCTATTTTTGGTCTCAGGGAGTTTTTCACTCCGAGGGAAAAAGGTCATACCTGATACTGCAAGGTTTTGGGAGATAAAGGGCAGGGGTGGGGGCAGTTTTTCTCTCTCTTGCTCTCAGCATCGGAGAGAGAAGGGACAGGCCACTCCTGCTGCAGGAAGAGTTTCTCACTGCCATCACCGAGTCCGTTCCTGAGGAAATCTACCATCGTCTCCTCGTGTGCCCAGGAACTCTGCACTCTCCTCCTGCCCTGCTGGGCTGGGCCAGCCCTGTCCCAGCGCCACTGCTTTTCTTCAGCACCGCTTTGGATACGCTGTGTCCCTGCACTGCCCGGCCCTGCCAGGACATCCCTGCCCTTCCAGCTACCACTGTGGAGCTTCTGGTACATCCCACCCACCGGCCAGGGATTTTCTACCATCCCAGCTTGGTGCTGAAGCACCAAGGCAGCCCTGCACTGAGACCAGACTGCCTCGGGCTTTGTGAAACAAAAGCCCCTCAAGGTTCCTGGATTTGTTTATCATTAATGCTGTAGTTGTTGTTGCTTGTTTACTTCGTTATACATACTAGTAAAGAGTTGTTATTTCTATCCCCATATCCTTGCCTGAGAGCCGACTTAATATCAAAGTTTTAATAATTCGAAGGGAGGGGGTATGAATTCTCCATTCCAAAAGGGAGGTCTTGCCCTCCCTAGCAGATACCTGTCTTTCAAACCAAGACAATGTCAAGAAGGGCAACACACTCGACTAGTGGGAAACATACCCCTTCTGAGCAACTAAAATCTCAGCCAGAAGACTTTGCAAGTGCTATCTGAAGAATATAGACCCTGAATATACTGGGTGTTTTCCTAGCTATCATGTGCACAGGACATACAAGTGTATTTTCTCCTTAGAATCAACATCCACCTGTATTACATCTAGTTGAAAGCTGTAAATTTCACTACTGCTCACAATGCCAGCTATAGTGCAAAGAATTCCACAAGTATCATGTGGAAAAGTGATATTTTAAATACACCTCCCAATACAGAATGATAAAGACTAAAGGTGGTAGAAAATGTGTGGCAGGTCAGAAACCTTAGCTTGCCCTTTCTCTCTGTTTCTGTAAACCCTGAAGCAAACCCCAAATATGTTGTTTTTCACAAAGGCCTTAGCATTTTTTTTGGCTTGTTAAATCAAATTTCTTTGCCAGCTCAACAAAGTACTGTGATGTCACAGGCGAAAGGAGACCTGGATTAGGAAAAAAAAAAAACAAAAAACAACACAATACTCATTCCCTCAGTCCATTCACACAGAGTCTCTTTCACAAAGAAAATGCACAGTTCACACTATTTAGAAAGGGCATAACTTCACTTAACCTGTAATGGAGCCACCTCCTTAGAGATACTTTCAAAAGCACAGTATTGGCAACAGACCTGTTTTCAGCTAGCATAAGCAGGAGTTTACTGTTGTAGGTTTTTTGTAGTTAGGTTTGGCTGTTTTTCTCTCTTGGTTTTTTTGTTTGTTTGGGGAGTTTTTTGTTTTAATTAGTTGTTGGTGGTAGGTTTTGGCTGGTGTTTTTTTCTTTTTCTATTTCTTTTTTATTAGGGTTTGATGTTGGTTGGATGTTTTGGTTGTGTTTTTTTTGGCGAGAAGGGGGAGGCTGGAAGGGGGCTGGCAGGGAGAGCCACAACCCAACCACACAGCATGTGGCTGGCTTAGTACTAAGAAACAGCAATTATATGAACGGCTGCTGTGAAAGACACAAGCTCCAAGCAATAATTAGCAGTAATTTTTACCTATCAGGAAACAAAAAAAAGGCTTGACTGTATTCTTTCCACATGAGAGGCTGAAATGTTAACTGAAATGCTTAGGCCACTTTTGGTAAGCTGAAGACTCAGGCCAGGGTAGGGGTGCATAGCTTCTATGGAAAGTACCAGCCACATAGAAAAAAACTCAATACAAGGAGTGTAAAAAAAAATTCCCAAACCACAAACAAAAAAAAAAAAACCCCAACAACAACCCACCTGTGAAATCAAACAAACAAAATAAAACCCCACCCAAATTTAGAAGGGTGATGGAGAAAACTGGCAGCAGGTTTTCTACAGCACTGTGCCTGTTCATTACTGCTGCCTGTGGGCTAGTGACATTTGAGTACCCTTGGATTAAATTTCCTGGAAGCTTGATAGTTTAAGGTAAAAAACATGAGCTGTGGTGACCAGACATCCCCTGCAAAGGCCCTCTGGACTTTGGGTTAAAATGGCTTGTATTTAGTGTCACACGTGATGCTACAAATGACATAGCTCAAGAAAATTTTACTCATCTGAGAAATTACATAATATATTGACTTGCTTTCTCACTACTTCTAGGGCAGCAGCAGAGGGAAGGCACATTCTTTACCAGCAATTAAGAAAGTAGACATTTTTGACAGGACCATTGAAGGCAGTGGTAGCTCACCTCACCAGATGCTCCATAACCTGCCTGAGCCACATTAAATGAAGCAAGTCAAGCCACTACATTTTTAAAATAGGAAGGTAAGAAACTCTGTTACCTGTTGAACGAGTCTATGAAAAAAGAATGTAAATAAGGTTCCCACTAGGAAAATAATAATAAAAAAAAGGCACTCAATGTCCCTGTCCTAAGCTAAGAGTGGCTTTGGTGAGCCTAAAGTGACAGGGAATACCATAAGCCTTCATGTAACACCATACTGTCTGCACAGTAGAGGGGTAGACACTTTAATACACAGTTACAGATTTTACTATTTTATTCTCTTGGATCATCCCACAGTTTTACACTATGAAGAAGGATAAGCATGCCACAGAGAAATAAAATACTCTATTTAAATAAAGTTAAACAGATTTAAAATGCAATTTCTATAGCTGATTATTGATTCAAAACTAAGTTTAGGTAACCTTGCCTCATCTGTGGTCACTGAAGGAATGGAAGGCCACAAGATATTGATCTTCTGTACTCCCTCTGACACCAGGCATATAAAACCCCATATGCCTTGGAGGTCACTGGAGGACAGAGTTGTAACTGGAGCACTGCCCAGGTGTGCAGGAGATGGAGCTCCAGACCCTTGTTTGGCAGACTCATGGGAATTATCCCTTTGACATGCGAATGCTCTGTTTTCACTGAACCCTAAAGGAGTTGCACTATGTAATTTGTTTTTAAATGACTTGTTTCTCATACCAATAGTTTTGGAAAACATACTGGTATGTTGCAAGAATGAATGGGCTAATGGTGATGACATGTGTTCAGTACAGCAGGGTAGCTTAGTAAGGCAAAGGCAGCAGATACAGAACCCTGCTAAACCTTTTTCTGGTATACCTGGCCTCAGATAAACCAACAACCTTTTTTCCCTCAGGAATTCATACTCACCATTGCCATCAATGGAAAGTAAGTTGGGGTTTTTCTTAATTTTGTTGATTGGGTTGGTTTTTTTCTCCTTAAAACATCAGTCCCACGCAAAAGAACTCAAAGTTTGTTGCTTTTTTTTTAGATTATAGTGTTCTTGGTTGAAACAAAAAATTTGAACAAAAACTTGAAACAGCTGGGCAATCAAGAAACAAATAAAAATTGAGATATCTAAGTCAAAGTGGTCCAAGAATACTTAAAAATGCTTTATTTTAATTTCAGAATGATTCTATTTAACTTCTTGAAGTGCAAAAATTCTTGACATATCTGAATTTTTAACCAACTCCTCTGCATAACTATAAGCAGTACACTTCTGGGTCCCTTACATCATGTCATACTGAAATGAAGTAAGTCTACAAAGATTGAAATGTTTTTCTCTCATAAAGAGTCTGAATTAGTATCAGAGATCTGCTGAACAACCAGCAAGTACTATCTTCCAGAGACATCAAGGGCAAGATTACAAGAGACAGAGTGCTGGCCTCAGTACCTGAGAAAAAAAAGGACTCTTACAAAGTGGTTTACCTGCTTCAGCCCCTAATCTTCATTTGCAGTACAAATGCACATTATATCCAAGGATTCTGGGTTTCATGTATAAATCTGTGTGTATGAAATGTCAGTGTAAGCAGGCAACTCCTATTTCTTTTCTGCAAATCTGAGGCTCCTTGGGCCTTACAGCATATGGAATGTCAGTGCTGAATGGTCACAAGACTGCTCTGTCCATGCCAAGAGGCCACCTGTTAAGGCAGATGAGGTGTGTAAAGCCAGAGCTCAACCAGTCAAAGAATATTATGTGGATGGCACCATGTTCTCTGCCAGAGCCTTCACTTTGGGAGACTTTAATCTGAAACAGCCCTCCCCTGTGAACCTTCACAATACATGACGAGGCACTGAATGCAGGGCACAGCCTATGCTATATTTCTGGGTAAGGCCATCCCAGATTTTAGCAGCAGTTTTCAACTTACGGTTTTGATTCAACACAAGTTCTTTAAAAATGTGGCAGAAGCAGTGATCAGCAGTATTATATCACCTGATTAAGTAGTAACAAAATTACAGCATTCACAATCCCTTTCAGCTACCTCAGGCCACAGATGCTTCCCTATCAGCCCAAACATCTTCCCACACTGGTGGTAACTCTGCATGACTGGAACCACACGGTCTTTTCTCCAACCTTGTGAACAGCTAATTCTGCTCTTTTACACAAGGGAAAAGGGAAAAAAAGAAAAAGAAAAAAAAAAACGGCGGGGGGAAGGAAAAAAGAAGTGTTCCTCTTCATGGAAAGCATACACAAGCTTAACATAAACCAAACAAATCCTCTTGTGCATCACCTTTCCTGTTCGGAGAGCAAATACCCCACCTGACTTTCTGAGTCTGTTGAACTAGCACAGCATCCTTACATGACTATTAAATACAAGATGTGCAATTGCAGAAAAAACAAACAAACAAGTATCAGAACTCTTCCCTTACCTCCTTCTCTATCAGTCTTTTCATGACACATGCCTCACTGGAAGAAGCGTGTGTGACAGCAAAGTTGCCTACATGTGAAGGACAGTCTGATGGACCAAGAGCCACCATTTCTGCACATTATTTTTAAACTACAATCTTCACACTAATTTCTGTCTGGGACTGTAAAATGGAGAGTGCCCCAGAAGGCTTGACTGCTTGAAGCAAAAGTGATGCTTAAGCATGCACCACAACTGCTAGAGTTCACGAAACATTTTACGGATCTCCTTCTCATTTTTAAGACCTCCTCTAGAAATCTATCCTTACCAAACCAGTAGAGGCTTAAATATGGGTGGTGAACATCATAGGGCATCCTGTGCAAAGAATCAGAGTAAAACAACTAAGATAGAGGGCATATACTAAGGTTTTTAATACCAGACTGTCACTCGCTGGTTTGGTGCTTTTTCACTTCTATGTGAATTGCTCCATTATCCATTACTTCTCTCCAAGTAAAACATTTCTGACATCACTGTATGGTTCCAGAAGGATGAGGAGATGCAGGGAGCACATCTCATGAGAGGGGAGGCAGTTTTCTGTGCAGGTACCCATCCACCTGTGATGCCAGTCCAATCATGCTTGCTCACAAGCTGATTTTCAGGTTTTGGCAGAGACAGCTCATAGCAGAAAGAGAAGGCCGCTTGACAGAATTCCTTTTTGCAACAAATGTTTTTATAAATAATTAGTTTTCTTGGATATGCCCTCATGTTTAAGGAGCTATTTGAAAACAATTACAAAGAATTTAATCTGGTGAGCAATCTTAATTGTTCTTCCTCCTCCTTCCAAGGAAATCACACACTTTAAACCCAGAGGCTAGTTTTATTTATTTTATGAGTACAAATCAGCCCTGTCACTTTAATTTTCCCTAGTGCTATATACAGGCCTCCTGTTTTTACAAAGAAGAGCCGTATGAGACAGAAATAAAAACAGTTTCTCAGATGGGCAGTACGGACAACACACTCACAGCTCAAACCTCTCCTTTCCAGACAGTACACCCCATCTTAAACTCACATTTCAGACAAAGTCTTGACTGCTGCTGTAGCAGCACGAGAGTAACTGCTCAGCATGAGTTAACCAAGGATGGCCACCAAAATAAATTCCAATAGGAAATTGTCACATTAAACCTTGATGGGGGAGCAGAGGGCTCTTACATTTCCCTAGTGCTTTGGATTTTGCAGTGAGGAGGTGCAATGCAGTTGCTTTTTGCTGCCCACTTTCACAGGGGAAGGGGTCTAGTGCCAGGCTCTGGTGCAGCTTACTGTCAGGGCTGTATCTTTTTATGACAGAAAAAGACTACAACTTCTTTGGGGAAAAAAATGCCTCCAGCATGTACTTGTACTTAGATGAACGTCTACTCACACTGGCTGCTGGGTTAGGTAACCTAAGCAGGAAACCTTTAACCCTGGTGTAAACAAAGGGTTTGAGTTCAATCCAAAATATATCTGGAGATCCTCTCTTGATGCTATTTGGATTGAAACTCATTTCCAGTGCTAAAATTGGTCTTCATTTATATTTCCATGCTGAACAGGTAAAACTTCTTAAATGGCATGTTCACACTTGACTGCCCTGGAAACTGGGGCTTTGAGGGCATTCTCCATTCAGAAAAAAAGTGGCACATAGCATGTTTACTACTCCCAGCACAGCAAACATAAAATACCTTGTCAAAATTACCAGGGATGGAGCCATAAATGCAAATCAGCTGAGAATGCTATGTGTCATGAAAAGATGAGGGCTGGAAAAACCAGTAAGAAAGGTCATACAGCATCCCACTTACTTCCCTCCCTCAGATACTGCCAGTTAATATTTAAGCAGCTGTTCATCTCCTTACCTGCTCTCGCATGCAAACAAGAAATCCGAAACGAAAAATTATTTAGGTTTGCTGCAAGCCACTTAGAGGGGGAAGAACTTCCTCTTGTCTCTTCTCCACTTTTTCAGAACCTCTCCAAAGCACTGTCCGACCACTTTTTTTGTGGGTACTGAGGTGGGTGAAAAGTCCACAATCTGTGACATCACACGTGACTATTACCAACATCCAGTGTGATTCCTGTGGCCATGTACTACAGTCATTTCACAGTAAACTCTTCACCTCCACTCTTGTGAGGTTTGCAAGTCTAAAGCTTACTTAAGCATCTCTCACAGGAGGGGTATGCAAGCAGATGGGTGTCCCTTTAGTCTTTAAGGTGAGATAGCCCAACCTGGCCTGACCTAGGCACAATAGGAGTAGGAAGCCAGTCTGCCCTGCTGAAAGCCATCTTTAGCTGCTCCGTGCTCCATGTGTGGAGGGTTAACTGAGCAGACCTCTATCAGCTGCCCTACGGGAATGGTCCTGTGCAGGTTCTTGCCTCTCCATAAACACAAGGTAATTTGAAGAAGCTTCCCCTGGAATGATTTTAAATGTTAGCACTTCAGATGACCTGTAATCCTACATGCTGAGGATGTTCTCAGGCAAACACAAAAGACAAGGAAAAATACCCAAAAACAAAATAGTCCACAACCACCCCAGTTAAAACAAGCAATTTATTGTGGTAGCAAGGAACCTGTGCACAGTGTTTGTTTTAATTTGTTTAGATAAAGTAGCTGGAAACAAAGATCCTCAGGAATTTTGAAAAAGGTGATAGAAAAATGTTTGTTTTAAAACAGAATAATGTGTTTTAGGTAACTCCCAGACTCTCAGTCTTGCAAACCGAAGTTATGCTTGTTAATTTCTGTTAATTCAGCCCAAACCTAAAGCTTTTTAACTGTGGTGCTGTCTTGCAAAGTTACATGTCCTGCGCTGGCAAAATAAAAAAGAATGCTCAGAGTTATGGGAAGCATAATTTCTTTAGTGGAGTACAACTTTTTCCCATATGGTGTTCTTCCAGTTGCAGAGTTGCTGTAGCTTTGAATAGACACAGTACTTCAACTAAACACAGATAGAAAATTAGAAAGGAGAGATCTCAACAGCCTAGGAAAAAACCCAAACACTTGTTTGCAATAACAGCACCCGTTGCTGTCTGGCATCTACCTAAAGGAGACCAGTAAGAAGCATAGGACAGCTTATCAACATAAAGTGATTATGATCATCTATTACAAAGCAAGATTAACACTACATAATGTCAAACACCCCCAAGTTTTAAAAGATGTGTGTATTTCAGGTTGCATTTAATGCTTCTTTTGCTGTAATTACTCAGCTGTTATTTTCTACATGTAATATTGGCAAATTGGTCAAAACACAACCAAGTTTGTTCTATAATAGTTCATTTGTTTCATTAATAGGATAGCTGTCTTTTTCTTAATAGAGTTAGCTCTCTTTATGCCACAACAGCAGCAGCAATAAAACTACTTCACGTCAGGGAAATGACCCTCCACACTCTTTTCTCCTGATTTCCTTCCTCTCACCCCAAACCCTGAATCTCCTGCCCTTCACCATCATCCAGCACCAGCAGAATCTTCAGAGGGAATCCTGCACAGCACCATAACGATGCTGGCTGGCCAACTGATGTTAAGTTTTTCCTGGACAGGCAGCAACTTCTGAGGCTAAACTTCACCAAAGCTTTGCATTTTGCCTTGAAGAACAGCTGAAAACAGTTTAGGACGCGCAGGCAGGCCATTTCTGGTTTAAAAACACAGCTTAAGCTAATTTCATAAAAAAACCTTCTAGAAATCCATAGTCTTACTTTCCTATGACTCCAGAAAGATGTGGGAAAAGCAAACACAAGGAAGATGTCTACTGGTCACGGCTTAAGTCTTAGATATACATCTATTGCCAACACAGAATGATGCAATCCAGCAGGACTCCACACAAACAAAGGTAAGGACTGTGATGCTTAATCAAATGAGCAACAACATTTCAGGAAATGTTAATGCATCTTTAACTACAAAAGAAACAGAAGCATACACGCCCTGATTACAGTGATTTTCTAGCATTTTGAGGCAATTACTTAAAATTTTCTAGTAATGTCTTACTGATAAAGTAGTACCTTGACACAAGCTTATCTTCCAAGTCATTATAAATGTCCTCTAATGCTCCCTGCTATAAAACTAAGTTTCACTGAATTGATGACAATATGCAAAGAAGTGTAGATACAATTGCAGCATAATATCCTACATAAATTCAGCATTAAAACTTAGCTCATTCTTCAAGTAAATATTTGAAGAATTAATAATAATTAATTTCCCTCTAAGCAAGTGAAATGCAATACAACAACATGAATTCCCCTGAAATTTAGGATTCCCCTGAAATTTCACTGCTTTCTGAGGCACAAGATTCAACTATAAAGCTAAACAGGAGAACAGGAATGAGCTTGCTGACAGTAAATGCACTGAAACAAGCACTTATGTTCCATTATAAGCACACTCCTCCCGACGCAATAATATTTTCTTATTTAAAAAATGCTGGGTTGGAAATATCTGAACTGTCTTTCACATTTTGGAGAGGGAGGTAAAGAAGAACGCTGAAGGAGATTTACCATAGTGAGGCAGAAAACCCTCATAAATACAAGACATTCCCAAGCAGCATAGCTTGTCATAGGACAAGGCAGATACTCAAGTTCACAAAAATGGAAGAAAAAGGCACTCTGAAAGTCAACATATGTGCATACAGGTTTGCACATACTTAATCTTGAAGTCTGTCTGAGACTGTGAAACTCATGGGCACTTTAAAGGAAATATCAATTTGCATAAAAGATGTATAATTCCAAAACCTTGTTAGAAAGAGGGCTACAGATTTCATACTTGTGTGGTAACTGATTAATTCATAGACTATGTGGAAGAGCCTATATTTATTGGTAGGAACATTACATGATTTCTTAATGAAACGATTTTCATTTTTTAGAAATTATCCTCCTGCAAATTTGTTTCTCCTCATTCAAGAACTGATGGTGAAAAGCTCTCTGTAAATCTGTATTCTTGAGTGAAATAGAGATTTTAGGACTGCTGCCGATAGCCACACACTGGGCAGTGTAGCCGTATTTGTCAGTTTCTCGTCATAAGAGATTCAACATATGATTTAGGCCCTGCACACAGACAGTGCAAATCGTTAAGTATTGACAAACCCCAAATCTTACTATACAAATACAGTGGTATTGGTGAAAGTTTACTAATCTCAGAATTATCTGGAGCAACTATTTATCTCCTTTTTCTTTTTTTTTACAGGGTTGATTTTCCTTCCCACTAAGACTTGCTTACATGTTTTGCCAAGACAAAAGGACATAGCAGCAGTTGTAAATATACTGTGAACACACACTGTAAACACACAATGTTCATTATGGAGCTCTCTATATATTGCTAATGCTCATTACTTCTGCTTGCAAGACATAGCAAATGCAGTTGCAGCAGTCAACACTGCCTGAAGCAGGAGATGAGAAGACATACAGAGGGTCCCTGGCTGCTGGAGCCTACCCTCCAAGTGCTCTGCCTCATCCGCATGGGGCATGAGCACTGGTTGCACTGCTGTAAGCTACATCTTCAAGTCAGATTAATGAAGAGGTTCACCACTTGCCAGCTGTGCGGCCAACCCTGAGACAACAATCAGTGACACAAGGCCTCCCATCATTTCTGTCACTAAAGAGGAACTTCCTTTTGGCCTGCCTTGATTATCACAGATGCACCATAGGGGACATCTGCCAGAGGCCTTCTTTGCTCCGTCACTGCTGAGAGACGAACAGCAGCTGCTGCCTCCTGGAGACTGGAGAACTTGGAATTATGATTACCTATGTTAACTTGTGTGCCTGAAATTTCTCTTTTCTGAGTTTTTTTCCAGAATGTTTTCTCCTCCTTCTTTTGACCATTGGTTTTCTTCATGCTTTCTCTTCAGCGCCAGTTGTTCCTCTTCTTCCTCTGGTTTCTTTTATCCAGCACCTACTTGCATCTTGATAAAAAAGTTCACGCTTAAGTGCATCAAGCAACATTCCTTCCATGTAGCTTCTTCTAATAGCAACAAGCTGTGGTTTGAGCCTATTCACCCCGCCTCTGCCCAAGCTGACTTCCACTGAGGTTCTGCGTATGGAATCCACTCAGAACATAATGCTGAAACACAGCTCAGCAACTGCCCAGCAGTCTGCCTGCCTGACCTTTTCCAGGCATTTACAGATCAGTCTCTCACTCTAGTCAAACATCAGCACTGAGGCATTTGTTTTTAATTCCCTCCTCCTATTACAATAATAGCAACAATAAAATCAACCCATAATGATTTCCTGGGCTCAAATCAAATGCTCAGCAAATTAGGACTCTAACAACGGCAAGAATGCAGGGGTTTGGAAAGTAATTGCAAATGTTGTTTTAGCCTGTGTCCCCTGTCTACAGCTGTCTATAGGAGCAGTGACAGGCTCTCTGCTGCAGCATACACTCAGGAATTGCAGTAATTAAACCAGCATGTAGAATGAACTCGTCCTTTCCTCTTTCTGGCATACATATCATCTATCTATCTATCTATCTATCTATCTATCTATCTAATCTATCTATCTCTACATGTTTAGAGGAAAACAGACAGGAAGCAGCTCCCACTATGGTAACTCTGTGGGGCCAGAGTTTATGCTGAGCTTTATATCTTGCATCTGTGCACATAACAATGCATGCTATCTCATGGCAAATTCTAAGTCAAGGAAAAGCTGACCAGCTCAAAGTGTTTTCATAACCTATACTACCGTATGAAAAATTGTACACAGGCAGCTGGAGAAACATGGGATATACTGCAATTTCATATATTAAAGTATGCAGTCTGGAAAGCGCAGGCAAGAAGAAATCCATAAAGCCATTCTGTCATTCTTTTACAGGGATGATGGGCAGAACACCACCTTGCATATTTCTAGTCCCATCATACAAATACCTCTTACCAGACTGTAAGCAATTAGGTGTTTCACAACATCCCATGAAATTACCTTTATTTCACAGAGTATTCTCAATCAGTATTTTAAAAAATATTTCTGTAGGCTATCACCCTCCTAGTCCATTTTACAAAACCATGGACATTCAGCCATTAAGGCAGTCATCAAACTGGGGCAACCTAAAACTGGGGAAATACTTTTAAAAATAACAAGCATTAAGCAGCATGCCAAATAGCTGACTCAAGGCAAGACTCGTGAATTAGATACCAGGGCATTAATGCCTGAGTATGACACTGTACCCAAGATGCTGTAAAGGCTCTGAGATTTTACATGGGACTGGCTGGTGAATATATCTGTGACAACACCTCCTCTCCCCCCCCAGTGTCCTTGTCCTTTCCTGCAACATATAGCATAAACTGGCCCAAAATGTGACACAAAACTGTAACACGGTTCAGGAGGAAAGGCAGAGCAGCTTCAAACTCTGGGAGGAACAGTTTGATTACCACTCTGTGAATTATTTGTGGAGTGTTACCAACCGAAAGGTAACCACCAAGTGAAACCACGTGACTCCTCCTGTTCTAAGATTGTTACTCTAGCATGAAATTATGACAAAGTTGCCTATTTTGAAACCTCCATCCTCACAGACAACCTTTCTTCACACAATTACAGGGATGGCAAGGATGATGGTTGTCAGTAAAAAGGAGTGTGGGGCTTATGAGAAATTTCTTATGACAGCTTCCCTTTGTCCACCAAACCAAACACTCATGCTGCAGTCATTTTTGTTGTGTTTTTTTTTTTTNCTTCCTTCCACAGCTGAACAGATACCCTTAGAAAAGGCCAACAGTGTACGCGAGGAGAACCCCAAGGACACCATCTGCCTTTCCAGGATCACAGCATTAGACCATATATCAGCTTCACTTTTACTTCTAATTGTCACTTCTTTGAACAACTGAGCAGTTAACAGGGCTTTAGCTTGTGGGAAACAGTTAACACTAAGATTTATCTTGCATTATTAATACATACTGTAAAAGGACTGGAACTGTATTAGGCTGAATGCCTAAGGTTTGGAGTATGACCTATTTGTTTGGTGTTTGCCTAGCTCTGGTCTGAACGGGATTCTCTGGTCATACAGCAGATTTGGGGTAAACCTTGGCTGTTTACTGTCTTGGGAGCAGCCAAATGGCCCGGGGAAGCAACTGGGGGAGTGGCTGGCAGCTCTCAGCTGAAGCAGCCAGCCTGCCTACAGCTTCCCATTAAAAACTCCTTCCCCTTGCTGTAGGCTCCTAAAAAAATGCTTAAGCACCTGTCTAACTTTATTGCTCCCAATTGGCTTCTCTGGCTTTAATATGGGAGAGCTTAGAAACTCATGCCGGGAAAAATCTCAAGCTAATTTTCACACAACAAAAACATCACAGCAATCCCTGTCTGTCCCCTACCCCCTCCCTGCCCCGACTGACAAGTTCATTTGGTTTCCCTTTGTGGCTGACAGGTTAACAAGAACCTGGTGCTCAAAAAGAACTTTTATGAGGAAGATAAAAATGTATTTTATGTTTCTTTTTACATACTTTGTAACTCACAAAGTGACAGTCAGGAGAGTTTTGTGAGGTATCATTTATGAAAACTGACACATTCAAAATGACACAGGGACCTAAATAAGTTACTGTAACTCGAAAAAGAAATACAGCAGCTAGTTTCAAAACTGAATTTGTATTCCTTATGAGGACCGAAAGCTGGCAGTACTCATCATATGAGAACTCTGACCTATAAATAATCTCGGTTGAGAACAAATGAACATTTTTGCATAATGCATTACAGTTTTCTGGCAGAACAAAAACTAACACCAGACCAAAACCATGTCTTGTTTTTAAGGCAAAAATCCCAGGCCAGTAAAGCTGACCTCCAAAAAAGGAAATGTCTAATCTACAAGTGCAAGTATCCAAGTATGTCTCCAACCCTTCTCATTCCGTTTAATAAGAGAGGAAACCAGGCCACCAGAAGTTTACAGACTAATGCAATTAAAGGGTGGCTCAATAAGCACTGATTTGTCTGTTCCCTGTGACATGCAAGATAAAGTTATGCTAACAGGTCTGGCTTTCCTTTCACAAAGCTGAATACCTATAAATCAATCACAATGGATGTTTTTCCGGAGGGAAATAGCAATCAGTTGTTTGCAAAAATATGAATGACCACTTCTTATAGCTATTTTTAAGATCCATTAACTAAATAATTGGATTTACCTATAAATAACAAATGTATTTTCATCAGATAGCATTTAACATTTCTTACATCACAGGTGGAAAAAAATCCTCTTAGCAGTATTAGAAGGCAAATAAACTTAAACTCATAATCACAGCACCACTTCAGAGTCACCATGAACTTTGAAAATTCTGTGAATACAAGGATACAAGGGTACCATTAAAAAGTCACTTGCTGTATAAAAAGGCACTTCAAGATAAACCATGCTGTTTTGCAGTTTGTAAGTGGGATGAATGTGGGAATAGCCCTCTTTTCTGGAACGGTGAGCAGCAGTTTGCACGTGGACAACAGCAGATATCTGGACCATCTCCAAATGTACTGAAAGCAGAGCTCATTTGTTTTTAGGAACCACAAACACTACAGACCAGGCCATTAAAAGAAAAATCCTGGAATCCTGATGCCTAAAGAGAAAGCCCCAGAACTGTTTCCTGACATCTATTTCTAGGACAGACAGATCTAGACATTACTGATGTGTATACATTCAGACCTGAATGCCAAACTTCAAGTATTCAACAAATGGCAAATTCGGGGTCATCAGTGTCCTAACAAGAAGAAAAATAAAATATACACTAGAAGGCCAATCCAATCACTAAATTAACATAACATCCAGTGCTTAAGAATCTCAGATTCTGAAAAGAAAGAAGTAAAGTACTACTTAATTTTCATCACAACCTATACAGGAAAGTTACCAAAACTACTTCAAGAGTTTGCTGATAGCTGAATCTAAAACATCCATGCACAGTCTGAGCACTGGCATTTCTCTTAACCAAGGACCATCATTATTCACATTGTTGACTACAAGGGAAAATACCCAGCTTGCAAAAGGATAATTCAGCTTAACCCAGGCAGGACCTGAGCGGGACCTCTGTGTTCTATGAGGGCATGCAAAAGCTCTTGTTTTTCTACCCAGAAACACCCTTCATGGCATGCTGGTATTCTGCTCAGTGGAAGCCATCATGCTTTGCTACACTTTCTAACTGTGTACTCTTTACAGACATACATAAAGCAGTATTTTTTATTACGTCAGCTGATGATTTCAGGAAACATACGTGGACAGAGCATTGCTGAGTAAGTCAGCTAAGCAGAAATTACCCAAAGGAAATAACTGCCTTCTATTAGGGAATTGAGAACATCTCGGCAACTAAGTAACAACATGGCTAATGTGCTTATCCGTGCGTTCCCACCGACATCTCTTCTTACAAATTAGCATCTCAAAAGGGATAAAGAGAGACCATAGCTTTTTGAGATGATTCAACAATCATTATAGAAGCATTGCTCAAACCTGCAGTGTAATTAAGGACATGTCTTCAAAGCAGAGCTCACCCAGACTCACACCTCTGTTGTTGCATCCCCAATCACCACTCTGGTTTGCACACAGACACCTGGTTACTGGGTTTGGGAGAAGCACCCTTCTGGCCTAGTGACACAGGCTGGTGTTCACATGGATCCTGGGTTCATCTTGGAGCTACTGCCAGTGGCTGCCAATAGTCCTCATCCAACTCTGAATCTGAGTCTGCATGTGTCTGATACCAACGCACATGCCAATTTTGTAGTGGAAATGGTAATGTAAGTACAGCCCTTAACTGTGCTTAAACTGTGAAAAGAATTCTTAACCAAGGCACTTCACCTTGACCATTTCATCAGGAAATCTGGTGCTTAATGCTCAGAAGCTCACAGCACAGCTCAGATGGGGACCTTAATGTGCTAGATAATATCCTAGTTTCAAAACAGCAATTATAATCTGGTCACAGCCTCCAACAAGAGCTTAGCAAAGAGGTGGACACATGAAGGCAGGCTGTAATATCAAGTGACAAGATAAAAGTAGTATGAATGAAAAGTGGATGTCAAGCACATGCCATCAACATTACTCTTCTCAGCCACAGGTGCGTGCTGTCATCACAAGGGTAAGCCTTGAAGGAAGAGAGTGGCAAGTTTTTTTAGATAGCTAGATAGACTGTAATTAAAGCCATAAGCATTCTTCCAACCTCACAAGTTATGCAAGGTAAAAAACAAACAAAAAAACCTCGCAGTCACTCTGCAGTCTTCAGACAAAGCCCATCCCTCAGAGGAGGAAGGAGCACAAGACATTTCTCATTGCACTGGGGAGTATTCAGGGAGACCACTAGCAAAATAATGCCTATTGTCTAAAAGGAATATCTTAGCAATAATTCTAATTAATGAATGGAACAATTTCTTAAGGGCTGTGATTAATGCTCCCTTATAGGACATGTGGAATCAAAACTGGATGTTTTTCTAAAAGATAAGCTGTAATACAAACAAAAAATCAGTTTGGGAAAATCCACTAGTCTGTGTCATAATGCCAGTCATAATGGGACCATAGCTGATGTTTTAAATCTTATAATCCAAGAATATAGTGAGTCATGAATATCAACAGTACTGTTCCTTCCTCCAGTGAAGTGTCTAGCGATATGATGCCTAGATGTGGGTGGGTTACGATTAATGACATATTCTCCTGTGATTTTGCTCAAGAACTTTTTTCCCTAATGATTTCCATGGCTTGGACAAGTTCAGTTCTTTTTCCAGGAATTATGATTCAAAAACTGACTTCAGCAAATTTTGTATTTATATCCATGTGTACTTTTCCAGCACAAAACGAGCAAAGATGTTCTAATGGGTACTGAAGACAAGTTTTAATTATTTAGAATTTGTACCAAGATGGCCCAGAATACATTTATGAACACACAATCAGAATTTTTAATTTACTGCCAGAAAACGGCAATGCAGGTACACAGTAGCTCAGACGTAACTTAAGAAGAGGCCCTCAAAGTTCTTCTCACTGAAAGGAGACAGTGAACATGGTGGAGAGCTCAAAAGAGATTAGGACACTTCTGCTGGACAGCTTCTGTTTACAGGTCAGGCAATCTGGTGGCATGACTCCTTTCCCCAGTTTATCTCATTCTTTTCTTCAGCAAACTCCAGTGTCTCGGTCATATGAAAAACAAATGGCATTGAGAGCAGACCTGTGTTCCACTGGGTTAGCACTAAAAGACTGGCAACTACAAAGGGAAAAAGAAGTTGAAGAGAACTGGGAACACTTTTGAAAGGCAGAAGGGCATCACATGGGAACAGAAGCAACAACCTATAAGTGGGTTAAGTGTAGTGTGCAGCAGTGTGACTAGTAACAACAGAGATGAAATGACCCTGGTTACTATAATAATGTGCACAAACTGGTATTGCTGGCACTTGATGGAACTAAAGCTCCCTAATTGTACAGCAATAAAAACAATCCCATTTGCTCAGGTGTCATTATTAAAGTCCCAAGAAGCCAAGAACTGCCAGCACAAAAATGTGGCTATATTGTCCTTTTTATTTTCCTCAGGTTTTTAAGTTCTTAGCAGTGAGTCTGACTTTTTTCCCAAGCTTTTCTCTGATACTAGAAAAAAGCTAGAATCTTTTTACTTTTGAAAGTTCTTTTAGAATTCTTTTAGATCATTAGATAGTTAGCCTTTAGAAATTCTTCTATGATCCTTCAGTCACATGAACTCTGATTTTCAGCAAAATACACATTTTCCAACACTCAAAACAAACAAAAAAGAAGGCAGTATAGAGAGAACAGAATCAGTTCTGTGTAAGCAAGTACTATCCAGCCATGGTGAGCATTTGTGGCTCGTTCTTGGGTTTACCTTCTGTTTACCTTACTGAGGTTCTTTGCTAGGACCTGTCATGATGAGAGGAGGACAGGCAGTATGTGATCCAAGTCTATGCAACTGGAGTCATCCGCTGCTGCTGCATTATGTTTAGTGCAAGTCAGCTCCTTGCAGGATGCTTTTGTATTTACTTGCTATGATGAAAAATTACCAGTCTGAAAACACTACGTCACTTGTAAGACAAGAGGATTGTTTTTTACTTAGCAGCGCTGTTTATCTGCCTGGGAACACAGGTTCTTGTAAGGCTGGGGAGTTACTTTAGATACTACGCTCAAGCTTCTCCTGCCTGAAAAATGTCAGGAAATTGTATCAGCTCTTTAGTCTGAAGAGAAACAGTCATGACTTGATTCATCTGAATCACTGGAGACAAACTGAGAACACTTTTGTTGAAGTATGAAAAAATACTGGCTTTCAGTGCCATAGTTAATATGTGGTAGTTGGAATCTGGGAACCACCAGCTAGAAGTGTATTATTTGCATGTAATAATAATGAGCATTTCTTCCAAATCTTGCCTTTACCACATCATGTGAAAAAATATGAAAATCTAGAGATGCTAGAACCAACAGATGTAAGCGTGAAAGAAAAGCACCACCCAGCCCAGCCAAATGTACCTCAACAATATTAAAGGGTCACATCTACCTTTACTGTTAAGGTCTTTCTGGGTTTTTCTGATCTAATTCAAAACAATTTAGTGTAAACATACAGTCTCAACAGTTCAGTAAAAATCAGAATGTCAAGCTCAACGGAGCATCTGCAGATCTCTGATGATTTATGGCCTTTCTGATGATTTACAGCCTATTTGTTTCTCATAAGGCTTATGATGTCCTTTAGTCACACACCTGGAAAGACTCTGACTCTCCTTTAGGGAACTTAAGTTTCCGCAGTTCCTCCTAACTTCCTAAGGGCTTTGCACAAATTACAGCTTTTTAAATGAACAACGTGCATTAAAACAAATTACCAGTACTGCTGCACTGCCTGGGTGTGCCCCTAACGAGCCTCAGAGCAGTTTTGCTATGTATCAGGAGACTAGAGGCAGGCCTGCCTTTTCACTAATCATACCTGTGCTAACTCCAAAGCCCTCAGCAATCACGTTTGGCAATACTTCTCCACTTTTGGCATCACTATAGATAGTACCTTCAAATTACTGTCACATTATTTTGCTGCACCAAACCCTGCAGTAGTCCAGTCCTAAATCAAGGAGAGTTTTGCTGTGGACTTGTCCTGGTTTAGGGCAAATTCTGGGAGGGAACCTCCGAACAGGACCCAAACAACCCCTCCCCCCACAACTGGTCCGAANAGGACAGGACTTCAGCAGAAGCAGGCTGTAAGCCTGAATGCTGATCGCATGCAAAGGTGAGCTGGACAGCCTTCCACTGTAGCGTGAAGTACGTTTCATTTTAGTATGAAATGCTAAATGATGACTTTAGCTGGGCCTAAGAGAGAAAAAATACTGCAGTCTTCCTTCAGCAAGGTCAACAGTATGCTTTCATCAGCTGTCTAATTAATATGATTTAATAAATATTAATGTACAACAGTGCCTGCATAGGCAAAAGGTAATGTGAAACTTATCACTAGCTTGACTAGATTAACTCACTGCAATAGAGAAATGCAAAGAAGTAATAAATCCAAATATTTATATTAAACTGCACTGTTTATTTTAAACACATAGAGGGGAATTGTGCATGTGGGGAAATGGACACCTTTCACACTGTTGCCACACAGGAAGTTTTAAACCATTCCAGCATTACGCAGAGAAATTCCTGTGGAATTCAGACTCTCAGAGCACAGCTCTACATAAGACTTACCAACCTGATCCTGGATAGTAGTCTGTGCACATGTGTAATGAATGGCTGGTATGCAGACAGCAGGCTATGACTTCATAGCCTGGCACTGTCACAGCAGGCATTACTTCATCCATATAGGGATGCAGTATCATTTTTTTGGGAGAAGCCATCTCTGGCTGATTTTGAGTAAGCAATTATGGAAAGAAAGCTCAGAGTATCACTGAGAGTATCACTTATTTCAATGAAGTGGCCATCCTCCTGAGGAATTTCAATTAGAACAGAAATACACATATTCCTATCTGAGCTGGTATCACAATGACAGTATTGCACCACAAGGGCAGTTAATGTATTTAATCTTTTACCCTTTTTTTGACAGCAAGTGTGCACTTCATTTCATTTGATGAGTGTTTCCCAGGCAGGCTATTTAAATTTTGGCTTAGGCAACACCCTGAGCTGAAGCCCAGAGTTGAACTGCAGCCAATGCTGGCAGCTGGCATTCTGCTTTCTGACACCTTAATGCATACAGGTACAAACATCCAAAATTTATTATCATTGCTCTAGTACTTGAACAGCTCTGTACAGCATAGAATTCAGTGAAGAATGCCATGCCTTCAGGGACCACTGGACACACAGCCGAATTTTCTTTTCATCTACAGCTTCCGGTAATATACTGGGTGTCTCAGATATAATGTAACTTACGACTGTGGAGCTGCCTATGTTAAAATAGAAACAGGACAAAAAAAAGCATTTTGTGGACTTTCTGAGTATTTTTTTTCAGTAATGCTTGATTAAGGCACCAGGGGGAAAAGGAAAGGAGAAACTTCTGCAGAAACTGTGGTTAGATAACGGCTAATTGTGAAGGCCATACATTGCAGATACATAATTATCCAGAAGTAAGCTTTTATGATCTAGTAAGCAATAGCTGAGAAACAAAAGTCTCTGCTAAAAGAGACTCCAGAGCCAGCTGAGACCCTGATGCAGGGTTCTGTAGGAAAATCTGCACAAATACCAGCCCTTTAGAAGCCCTGGGCCACCCTTTTTACAGCAAAAAATCCCACCTCTATCCCAAAGAAGATTATGTAATGACTGATAAGTGATCTGTACAATCTGTATAGTTGGATTTTTTGAGATAAAAGGATTAGAAAGGGAAGAATCAAAATGGACTTAGCAACAAGAAATGCCAACTGTCCTCATATAGAAAACATAGGTGTACAAAGGTATGGCTCATTCTGTTTTTAGGTATGCACTTTCTAGAGAGACTGATACAAAAAATCAATCTTCAAAAATCATAAAAGCTAGTGAGATACAAGTCTTGCTAGATGTTAAGAATAAAATGGTGTAAATAACGTTTTAATTTTGATTTGCCTCTTTCAAGGATGGAGACAGAAAAAGACAGATTAGGAGACATTATTTAGAAACCATAATTTCCAGTATTTTGTTGCAACTTCTGAACCTATAAACCTATTTTCAAAGCTTAAACATCCTTCTGCATTTGGTACTTTTGGAAAGAAAACCCACACAAAGTATTTCAAGAGTTGTGATAAAATCACAAGACCCAAGGAAATGTAATAGGTATTTTTGAATTGCAAACTAACTCTTTCATATTAAATGCCATCAGAGACTAGTAGACCGGTTTCATGGAAAAGAATACTGCCATGTACTGCGAGAATAGGTGTACAAATAATGACAGCCATATTAATTTAAGGTTATTCTTTTCAGATGGTAATCTTGACCATAGTTGTTCTACTTCTGCACTTAATGGTACTTCCATGAATCCTCAAGACTAAAGGTTTTGAAGCAAATCCAACTTAGAAGACAACTAACAATTATTAACCAACTAGAGTGGTTTAGAATCAGAAGTCCTGGATTTCATTCTCACATCTGCTGCTGACTTGCTGCATGACCTTGAATAAAATACCTAATTTATCCAAACTGCAATCCTACCTTAACATGTGTCTCGTAAGACTGCTATGAGGTTTAATTAATTAATCCATCTTTATAAACCTTTCAAAAGCTTAAGAATGGAAGGACCTACGTAAATTAAAATTATTATCAATATTTTCCTACATAGAAGTAAACAGTGATGTATGAATACAAATGCAGAGACACATAAATATATACAGCATGTTTTAACAGCACTTCTGACTTGTTCCCTAAGGTTATAGCAATTTGGCAAATATGCAGTGAAGGAATGAACAAGACACATCCTACAGATTTTTCATTTTCTGGGTACGTAGCTCTAACACCGTCTCCCCTTTACAGTACATTCATACAGTTACACGTTATGGTTGTTTAACAATATTATGAAAAGAAATCATTCTTACCCTCAAACCCTGCTCCATGGACAAGCAGAGGACCTGCCAGGGTGCTGTGTACCTGAACATGTTTGGCCCCTTTTGAAGACAGACAAACAGCAAAAGGCACAGAAGTCTCTCAAGTCTTTGTGGTGCTCTGCATCTGAGGGATGCTTAAATAAAGAGAAATCAGATGTACTCTTCAAGGGCCACTCCAGCAGATTCTAAGACAGTGTTACAGCCATTCCATTTGTACCCTGAGGAACTGAATAACTAATTCAATAAGAGGCTTTTTCCTTGGGAAGAGCTTAGCTCAAACTCAATTAGCATAAATAGGATGATAACCTTTGAACCTCCCACTCCTCCTCTCGAAGGAGAGGGTGGTGGACAGCATGTCATAGCGGGGTTGCTCCTTCTCCTGCAAATCTTAAATTTGTTTGTATTTCCATTGCAGGCATTTGACTCTACTTCTCAAGTCCAGAAGCAGCTATCAGAGACAATCTGTAGCTTTGCCTTCTTTATTTTTGCTATTACCTTTTAGCCTGACTGAAAGGAAATCCCTCTTCCTCCTGTCACGAGGGATTCCCTCCTGTCCCTGTCTCCAGCATCCTGACCTCTACTTTGCAATCGGCACAATAATAAATAATAAATTCACACAGAAGCTGCTATGATCACTCTTACAATCACCACATAAAATAAAATTACCACCCTAAATGAGACGAAAAGGTTTTCTCCAAAATACCCCAGTGTGAGGCCTTTGCAACACTGGAAATATGATATACTGCAGCCTTGCTTGTGGTTAAATTTTTCTTACTGGATTAAATTTTTTTTCAGTTAGAGAACAAGGCCTATTCTCAAAGACATTAAACTGGTAAAAGGGCAAAGCTCAGTAATTGTCTACTTTTATGTTATTTGAGTGATGAACCAATAAGGCACTTGTGAACCCTCCTCCTGCCCAGATAACAGTGGGATGCTGTCCACATATCAGTGGCTCATCTGCTTTTCTTTTAAGGCAGTTATTTGTAAGCACAAACCATCACAGACACAAGTCCACACAAATAGATCAAGCAACTAGGTTATCCTGGTTTCTTTCTTTAGCTTCAATAGAGGAAGAAGTAATTTTAGATTTATTTTGACTCAAATCTGACTCAGTGAACCTTAATATTTTATTTCCAGTCCTTGCACTGCAGCAATGCCACCCAAATAAATTACAAGGTTGCAGGAAGAACTGTACAAGAATTGTCTCTCAATCTACTCCTACCAGAGAACTGAGGCTGTGCACAGCACTGCTCCCCCCTCATCTGTTGTACAGAAAGCAGTCATAACAGAGTTCTGTGAGTCCTACTGGAGCACAAAAACCAGAAGCACTCTCACACACTCAACTGTTCTTGACAGTGAAGGGACAGACAGCCACAAAAAAACCACCTAAACTCTACTAAAGTACTGATTTCACCACCGACTTGGCAAACAGCAAATATCTTGAGGTCTGGACAAAGGTGGATTACAGGAGAATTTAGGTTAAAACTCAAGTTAGAGGAAGTGCTGCCTTTCTGATAAAGTAACATCAAGTTACTTCAGTATGGGCAAGGGCAGGACTGTGGATTTTGGTGAGAAATGGTCATTCTACACATTCTTTGAACCTCCCCATGGCCATATTGAAGTAACTTCTTCTAAATAGTTTTCTATTTTTTTCCCTCTTGTTAAAGGCTGTGTGCCTTGCTCATTACCGATACCTATAGATGTAGTCTATACCACAGTATTTTACTCTAATTTCCACAGTATTTAACTCTAAGTACCACAGTACTTAAACTTTAAAGTTAGATGAAAATACAGATACAAAATGGATCAACCTAAGCACCAAGATATAATCCTGCAGACCTGACAGTGAACTAAGTCTGCAAAAATAAAGGAAACTCTAAGGAAAATACTAATAACAAAAGGTTTTGCCTTAATATAGAACATGAAACAAGCTTCCTGAAAAGAAGACCTCTGATCTTTGATTTTTGTAGTGGAAGAACTGAATGCTCCTGAACAGCTCAGAAACCAGCTAGCTGAAAATATTGTGATATATCAGGCATAGTTAGAACAGTTAATTAACTGTGAACAACACACTGAAGCTGCTTTTACATCTTTCACATTAAGAAGAAAGAATTCATGAAAGTAGAAATGCATTATCTGAACTTTTACGACCTTACACTCATACAAATATAATTTGCTTATTTTCTGCAAAAGTAAGCCATCTTTTCCCCCTTTCATTCTGGGCTTTCTCCCCATTCATTTTAATTAGGAAGAAAAACAGAACTACTGAAACATCTTCAGCCCACAGCCAATTTTAAATGAGATCACAGAGCCCCTGATGTTCATATAAATATTTGCATATGGAGATCAGAAAGTCAATGCAATTGTTCACCTGTCTTCAGGAAGAAACAGCAAACAGACACACTAAAAGGGAAGCCACATAAATATGACTGTGGAGCCAAGCAGGGTCAGTTAACAGAGAGTACATGCTAATGAATGCTCACTGTTTCTGAAAGCCGATGATTCCTCCCTTTCACCAAAAATCATTACCACCAGTGGAGAGCTTTACAGGGCTCAGAAGTCAAAATACCAACCGCTCACAGTGTTTCTCTCCAGCAGCTTGCTGGCAGAAGAGTTAGTGTTGAAATCTTCTTGGGAAAGGTAGGCAGGATTTACAGTAGCAATTGGTCCTTGGAGGAGAATGCAGAGCATGTACCAAAAAAATATCACGCCCACATTCTGTGGTTTCTGTTTCTCAAGCTAGGGTCATTCAACTTCCTGTGAGACTCTGACAGCACAGGATTTACTAGTGCTGCCCTTCTACTCCTCCATCTTTTATTTCCCAATAAATACAAAGCCCTAGGATAAGGTTAAGGACTTATTCAAGCTGATGAATCCAGAAAAGTTGTTTGTCTTCCAGTTGTCCATGAGTATGGAAGATGAGACACTGCATCACAGAGATAAAATCTTCTGTTGTGAAAAACTCACGTGTCCAAAATATTAGACTGGAATTTATGAGATCAACTTCAATCCCAGGCTCTGATGTCTTGGAAAAAATCATTGAACTGCAGTGTCTTCTATCAGAAAGGTGTCTATAGCATATTTTGAGTTGTATGCCAAGACTGTGCTTATGAGGGCACCTGCTAATTTATCTCCTTCTTTGAAGACTTCAGAACTAATCTCTCATATAACGTCAGTGAATGAGGTAAGTATCCATACTGTATGTTTTTCTTTTGGTATCCAAAGAACCCAAGAAGAACAGGCACCCAAGATTTTCAGTTTTCTTTTTCCATTTTACTGCCCATTAAAATGGTTCATTGCATTTTCCTGGTCCCTCAGTGCCCCACTGAAATGCAATGGCTCATGCAGTACTGTATTGCAGACACAGTCTCAGAAGGGTGACAAAGACCTCTGCTTCCCTTCCTCTGCTCACCATGCCTCACATTTGACACATGGGGATTTGAAATTTCCTGAAATGCCTTTGTTTTTGTCCATGCTGTATGCATGTACATACAGAGAAGTGGTGTGAGAAATGAGGCATCACTGTGCTCTGTTATTCCCTTACAAAAGAAAGGGAACAATTCATACCTGTCCTACAGAACATAGCCTGGCTGGCAAAGGACACTGCCACTGAGGAGCCAGAGGCTCTCTCAGTCTTGGCCCTGAGCACTCAAAGACTTTAAATAATCACAAGGTTTGCCAATTGCAAAATACATGCTTTGATGATCTGAAATTTGGGCAAAAGTTCTTGGCAGTCTAATCCTGCCAAGTATCCCATCTGTAATTACCAAATGTCATGAGCACTTCATTGCAAAAACAAGAACTGCAGAATTGAACAAGAAAGCCCACAAATTCAGCCTAGTGAGCTCCTGAGGAAAGAGTGACAGGTATTTCCAGTATGCAGTACTGCTATACTATACTGCTGCTCTTCTGTTCCTAGAGCAAAGATTCTCCTACAGGTATAAAACCCTCATTTTTCATTCCTGTCTCCAGGTTGGAAAGGAGTTAAGGCAGAAATTTTAAAGCAGTCAGTCTCTAAATCTCCTAAGTTAAATTTATCATTTTGTTCATTTTACCTCTTCTGTTGCACAGCATTTCATAATCCCTATTTTATATGTGACACAAAAGAACAGATTCAAAACTATCTTTATCATTAGCCTATATATGCAAGATGTCAGATAGTACACCAAAAACATGCAGTATCAGCAACACAAGAAGCCTGTCTTTTCCAATCATATGTCTCAAAAGCTAAGCAAATTTTCAGACACAAATGGAGTAGCTTGGAAAAAAAGCAGCAAAGTTTTGTCCAGACCCTGTATGTGAAGCCTGGAGAATGCAAAGCTAGAAAACATCCTTTTGTTTTGTGCAAGAAAGTCAAGTTGTTACACAGATGTGCTAGTGATTGGATGTTGAGCCCAAAACATTTGAGTTTTTTCCTTTTTTTTCCTTTTTTTTTTCCCCAGTCAGTCTAATAAATTGTTTCTTCCTACATAACCCATCTCCATTGTTTTCTGTAAACCTCTGATACAACACTGCTACTATTATTCAATGTCCATCTTCCTTACAAAAAAGTGCCATCTCTGGGAAAACAAGAATTTGTGGTGATTAGACAATCAGCTAGTACTAGGTGTTCCAAGGAGTAATAACATAAGGAGTATTTCAATAAAAGCATATGCAAGGAGCTGCCCAGTACTAAATCATTTTCTCAATACTTAGAAAACTTGTTTCATCACAATAAAGACTTTTTTTAGAGTATTTTAAAGTGAAAACTTGTAGGTGTCTGTGGGTTCGACTAATATTGCCTAGAAAGATTTATTCAGATAAACAGATGGAACTTGAAGAAAAGAATTTTCTACCTTCTGCTTGAAAGGAAAAGCAGGAAAGGGTGTAAGAAAAAGGTATATTGTCAAAATGCTCAGCAGCTATACATGAATGTGACTCCTGACTGCATTTTTCAGAAGGAATGCATGAGATCATGAAGGCTGAGATCTTAACAGTCACTGATTGCAAAACTTCCCCTGAATACATAGATTTCTGCGCTGCAAACAACTAGAGATGATATTGAGGCATGATCAATGAGGTTTTCACATCATACAAAAATCACTTGGCTTGGTGAAGATACAGAACATCCTCCTACTATGTTGTCAAACAAATCCTGCCACTAAAAACACAAGGAAGAAGCTATTATGCAATCCCCAGTTTAGCTTTAGGTTCTCTAGTTTAGCTACTAAGGCACGCCTCAAAACACAAGGAATTTAAGTGGGTATCTGGTTGTAGAGTGCAAGGAGCTTTAGACTGCGCTCATTAACTGGCATTCACATGGCTCTCCCTAAGCAGGAAACCCCTAATTCTCACTCATATTCTTTTCAAAACAGATACAACTGCAGCTTGACCATGTTTTAACCTCCGAAAGACCAAAAGCTAAACATTTTTACAAGTGAGAAAGATGACAAAAATCCTTAAACTACAGCAGAAGAAGAAAGTCTCTTAAAACCTTCACTGGAACTGCTGCAGAGGGAAGAGAGAGAGATCATCCTGAGACAACCAATGCAAAAGAAACAACAGGAACAGAAGAGTGGGATTATGTACATTGTCTGTCCTGGAAAATACTGAGTGACTGCATAACAGTTCTCTTCAGCTTTTCTAGGGTGTCCCTATCTAGCTAATATACCAAGTGTATCCCTGGGCTTTCTACAAGAGGAATTATGCACTAATCATGGAACTGCAACCTCTTGTGGTTCCACAGAAAATATCACAAGCACTTAGATGACAACAGTTGGGACCATGTGCAAGTCACCATGGAAAAACAGGCTTTTCATTAGCCTAACAGCGCTTGAAAGACGCTGGCACCGTGGTTTTGATACTGACGCAAGGACAGGCAGCCACAGTCACATGGCAGTGGCAAGCAAGGCCAAAGGAGCTGCTGTTATCCTGCTCATCTCTGCCCTGGCCATGTTCGGTTTGGTTGTCTGTCTGACGATATGGCTGAAGAGTAATCTCAATGAAAAGAAAGGAAAGAGTGATTCATATCTAAATTCAGATTCCAAGTGAACAAACACACACATTACACAGCATAAACTAACACTGCAGTAGCCTAATCATCATACTTACCTTGGGTGGTCAGTTAGCAAGCTACCAGCTCAGCATGCCCCCTTCTAATCCTGTGAAATTTGTTCCACTCACAGTTTGAAGCAATGTTTGTATGTAGTTCAAATCCACAAATGTGGTTTCCATTTCGAGTACCTTAGGCCCCACTGCAAAACTGCTTCAGGAACTTTAACAAGGGCATGTTATGAAATGGACTGACAGAAGAAGGAAACAAGATTTCCTATGTCATCTGGTCCCATTACCTGTTATGGCAGAAAAGCATGACAGTTTATCATCTTCATGAAATTATTCAAATACTGCCTTAAAAAAAAAAAAAAAAAAAACACCAAGAAAATTTTTCCCTACTGTTGCAACGGCAGTGGTACAGTGGGGACTGATAACGGTACAAGGCAGTCTGATCCTCAAGGGCTGAATTCTAGTTTCTAGTCTATATCTAATATCTAGTTCATCTCTGTTTTGTTTTCTTTTTTTCCCAGTACTGACCATTTGATTTAGTAACCTACTGCCCCTCTTGTTGTTTCCCTCCCTGATGCATATATAAACTTTTGATATATACCAGTCTGCAACTTTCTAGACTAAACAAGTATAACTCCTTTTATCTCAAATTGAATGTCAGGCTTTCATCTCCTGGCTCTCCATATAACCACTACAGTGTCAAGTCACGCCCCTACCCCTTTTGGAAATGCCCAGACAGACAAGTAAGTATAGCCAAAGAGGGAAGAAATCCTCTTCGTATTGCCCCATAAGGAAAGTCAGCCCTCAGGGAAACCCCTGGGTACATAAGGAAGGCATTTATATAGAAAGCTTATAGGCAAAACCAGGTGCATGGCACAGGATGTGCTGGCAGTCAGCAGCAGTGGAGACGCTCACAATTGTACTTCTCTCATCTGACAGGATTATTACCAATTAAAAGATGGCAATAGCTGCAAGCAGATGGGCATTTCAAATACAAACGTTTTCTCCAAAACTGGTAGCAACAGCTGTGCTGAAACGGCAATGAGTCAGTGCACCAAGAAACACAGAAAGTATGTTGTCCTTCATGGACTGTCTTACACCTGCTCCTCTCAGACAGCCCGACACAATTTCTTACCCTTTAATTGTCTTCCAAGCTCAACCGACATTGAGCTAATGAGTGAATGATTAAGCACCAGCCCATGCTACTCTATGCCCTGGATACAATTACCAAAGTTACAGTGCCAAGCTAAACACTTGCAGCTCATTTCCTCTGCATGAAATGGCATGAGAAGGGAAAAACGGAACTGAGGATGCTCACGCAACCACTTTGTTTACACGAGAGAAAGTTTCAGCAACTCAGTGGGAAAGTCAGGGAGAAAATCCCTTCTCCTTTCGCACTATGCTCTAACTCCTCGTGTTGGAGCAGTCAGCACCACGACAGCCACAAAATCGGTCACTTCTGAGACCACAGCACCTCTCAGTTCCATGGCACTGCTGTGCCACAAGTAATTTCAGAATGCAACAAATCATTCTCAGAAATATGGATCTAAGCCTCTCTGAATTGCATGCCATAGCCCTCACCCTGCTATGAGCCCCAGCCCCTGCCACCTCCTGGCCCTACCTGCTCCATCCCTCCCCACACCTCATCCCCTGCTGTGCCCTGGTCCCCCTGCCAGCACCTCTTCTGCACACCTGAGCACGGTTGGGGCACGGCTGGCACTGTCTGCAAGCATTCAGAGACTCTCTGCCTGGCTGAATTCGAGGCTGCAGAGCCTTGTGAAGGTTTAACAGAGGTTACCTTTGCATGGGTACATGGATCTCAGTGCTGCAGAACAGCGCCTACTGGCACAAACTCTTTGCACCTATGGCTGCGAAACTGCGTATGGAGGAAAACTTCTGCTCTTCTTCGTTCACTCAGGTCTCAGCCTCCCTCCTAAAACTGCTTATAAAGCCTACATCTGGGTCTCACACACACCACTTTTGCACTACAATGGAAAGATGGAAAACAGAAGAAAAAGTCCCAAATAGGAAGCCCCCAGCAGCTCCAGGCAGATAAAACTGTTCCTGTTCACTCACATGTCTGAGAAAGTTCACCAGCCACCTGGCATTTTATCATGGCTTCTACGTTACATTTTCTTTTTTTCACAGGAGTAATACCTTATTTATTTGTGCCAAATAAGGTGTAGCATGACAAAATCATTGGAGAAAAAGCTGCCAGTTGAAACATTGGCATGAAACTCATCTGCTTTTCCTTGGAGTAGGTAGATGTTGCATCCTTCTACAAAAAATACAGTTTCTAGATACAGCTTGAACAAGTCTGGTCACTGGGAACCAGCTCCATTCAATCAAAAATTTTAGGAACTTGCAGTGTATTAAGCTTCATCCCTCCTAAGTCCTTCATGGCTGCTTCCCATCTTGTTTTGATCTTATATTTTATTGCAAAATTGTGTCTTTTACTGCCTAGGTTCTGTCCTTCCAGCAGTGAACTCTCACAGCTAATGGTCTGTACCCTGCTCAGGTCTTTGGAAGACAAGCTGTGACTCCGAAGGACATATTCAGGTACTGTATCCTCAGATATAGATCACTGCAGAACCACTGGTGGATGAAGAACGTATATAGAAATACATCAAGAAGAAGAGATACAATGACAAACACCACCATGATCCTGGTAGCTTGGATTTACAAAAGAAAAAAAGCAGCAGGAGAAACACCAATATAATTCCAACTGTGTCAAATTCTTGTCATTTCAGATAATAAATCTTCTGTTTAATTTGGTCAAATACCCCTCCAGGTGTGTCAGGTATTTTATGTCAAGTTTTGATGAATGCTCTTGTCATTCCTTCATTTTTTATCAATTCGCGAAGTCTTGTCCCATTTTAAAATCTCAGCAGCTACAACAGCCTACCATCATGTGCAGAACACTCAGCTGCCCCAGGGCACACTCTTTTAATTCTCCAAACAATGTTTATTTTCTTTTCCCTTTTAGCCCAACCCCCTTTAAAACGGTGCAACAGGATTTGTCCAAATCCCTTCATTTTCTGTTAATTAAATTGTTATAATAAAGCAACATTTATATATAAGCTATGAAAACTTACTGCACTGCCTCGTGAACTCTTCTTACACTGAAAGCTTTCTACTAAAAGACCTTCTCTGACAGAAAGTAAGGACATTTGGGCAGAGTCCCCCTGTCCCCATCTGTTGACAGACCCCATGAGACCATCACACTAACTTCACCCAGTTACGGTGTTTCCAACATGCAGCACAATCTGAGTTTTCTTTATGGCGACTGAGGTCTTCCCTTCTTAGTGTTAACTCTGCTCAATGAGTGTCTGCCCAGACCAGGCAGAGGCCAAGCTTGTCCCAGCTTTCTCTTATGTCAGATGGGTGTTGCTGCTGCTGGGCTCAGTTAGGGGAAATAACCTTTGGGAGGGCAAGGGGGAGGCAGAAGGCTGCTTTGGTGCACATGCAGATGTCTTTGAATGCTCACATCACATACACACAGAGACGTGTATGCCTGTATTGGTGCACAAGAATATACATTCCTGCCGTGTGGAGCCACAAGTGGGTTTCTAGTGCACTGTTAACCATAGCTCCATGTTGCTTGCACAAAGGGTCCCTTTGCCCCTGCCAGGGTGGATAAAGGCTGCTATTGTGTAAGAATCTCACAAATGCAAGATATGGAGCATTTTTGAGGATGAAAGCACTCTAGTCATTGCTATCACCTAGAAACCCAGCAGTGGGACTAATTCCCTGACTAATGCCGTATCATTATGCCATTCTGGAATCACTTGTTACATGCTGCTTTTTCTGCCCACACTTATTAGCCACCACGCACTAAGACAAAATACCTGCTACTGGTATTTAACTTGTAGCCATACGGTTATTGCTCCAGCTCCTCCATCCATCTGGCTTGGTGGGCTGTAGGAATATGAGCAGCGGCTATGCATTACACAGACACAAATGCTCCTTCGGCTCAAGACACTGAGTCCAGCTGTGCCTTTTATAGAGGTCTGTTATGTCTTGAAATGTCTTAAGAGCACATGTGAAGAGAAAAGATGAAAAATTAATCTAAAATTCCAGATTCAGTCCAAGATACTGATTCTGTCTACTTAACAGTTTCAGGCTGAGGTATGATGCTCTTTGCAGACTTGCAGTGCCATTCACAGCGAGGGGCATAACACAAAGAGAATGAAGACGTGCTAGGTTAGAGCCATTTAGACAGAGAGACTGATCTTACCTATCTTTCACAGACAACCAACTACATGCAGATACGGTCCAAATGTGATGTGCTGTATATGGAGATAACTCTTGAGCATGGAGAACACCTATATTTCACATCAAGGTATTTTTTAAGGTGCAAGAATAAACAAATGCTAAAGTATCAACCGTTGAAACTCAAGAGACCTGCAGCTCATCATTCAGCTCAGGTCAACTCATTTGAAACCAAACACATGCATTTTAAAATCTGGTAGCTAATACAATAGCCACTGAGCAAAGATAAAGAATGAGGTAAATATGAGTTTTTTAATGTAGTTTTCAATTGAAAGGTTACAAAGAAGAAAAAAAGTCAATTCACTGAATTATCTTCCTTAATCTTAAAAGCGGCATTCCAGTTTTGTGAGTTGCTGCTACATGCCTTCAATCTTACTTCTGCCCTCCTGCAGAGGGAGAGGGTACTGCGCGCTCCTATTGTTGTCAAGGAAAGCAAACACCACCACTTGCTACCTCGTGTACTTTGCAAACAACAGCTAAGGACAGGTGACAGTCAAAGCGGTGTGGAAACAGATGCTTGACTAACTGCAGCCCCTTTGGACGTAACCAGCCAGAGTGCTGGCTGTGAGTGGCAGCCCACCTCTTAAGAGTCAAAAGCAACGTTTAAAAGGAAACCCTGACACTCCTTGATTAGCATTGTTTTAAGAGTGTCTTGCTACGCCAGAAAGGAAGTGGACATTTGGTTTCTAAGGAGCACCACCAAACAAAATACTATCTAAACAAGATAAATGTAGTAGCTTGAGCAAGTTTCTCGGCATGCAACTCCACCCAGGAATTTGTCTTGCTAAACTGGTCTCTCTGGTGCTTCCAGACCCATCTACTGAGATAGACGCAGCTTGGGGGGCATGCTTTCACTTCTACATGGCTTATGTGAATAAGCTTTGTGGAGGTCTGTGCTCCTGCAAAGCTTGCACACTGGGCTCTTACACACAGATGGAGCCAGTGCCAGACACTGCAAGTCTAGACAGGGCAATGTGACTTTGGAGGGAGAAAGCCTCTCTCTCCATGGGGTTCATCTAAAAAGCTCTTCTCCGCCCCTGGAGCTCCATGGGCACTGTTCCAGAGTGCTGGCCGAACGCAGGCAGGGATAGACCAGCACTGAGGTGCACAAAGACCATCCAAACGCCATCCTGAAAGGACAGCAATATTTCCACATCCTCTTTCCCCATCCACTGCTGCTCCCTGCCTGGAAGTCACGGGCCTCCTCCACACTCCCTGGACACTGCTTCCAGTAAGATATTCTTCATATGGAGCATGTCTTGTTAGTGGTGCTGCACTGTGGCCGGGGAGAGATGAAGCCTTTTTGTTGCCTAACAGCTCTCTGGTGGAAGCAGATCCCCTGAAATGAGGTTTAATACCTAAGTCAGGTTATCCACGCCATGTGAACACGACATCAAGCAGCAGGGAACCAACCACCTGAATCTTTAGAGACCTGACTGCCACCATATCCTCTCACTGAGACCACAGAACCATTTAGTTTGGAAAACACTTCTAAGACCATTGAGTGCAATCATTAAACAAATGCCAAGCACACCATTAAACCACGTTCTTAAGTGCTATTTCCCAGCTTCTGATGTCTCTTCAATGGCTTCTCCCCTATCTTAGGAAACAAGCCCCTTTCTGCCGGACCATCCAACCACAGTTCATGTAGGCTAAAAGCCTCACACAAAAATCTTGCCCAAACAATATTTGTGTTTCCATCGGTATTTATTCTTTAAGAGTTGTGGGTTGTTTTTAATGGTGTTTTTACTCCTCTGCTCTCTCTATCAAGTGCAGCAAAGGACATTTAAGATTAGAGCAAAGCTTCTTTGTGTAGTTAATTGAAAAACATTTCTATTACAGTCAGGCAACAACACGTCTGCCTTCAAATGGTGTTGGTGAAGTACATGAAACAAAGTCACTGTTTGAACTTCTCGTGGGGCACTTCTACATGGTTCTCATTGAACCTAACTTACGTCCTTATTTCTAGTAGGTCAAGCACAGAAA
This sequence comes from Donacobius atricapilla, assembly GCA_013397315.1. Classification (NCBI taxonomy): domain Eukaryota; kingdom Metazoa; phylum Chordata; class Aves; order Passeriformes; family Mimidae; genus Donacobius; species Donacobius atricapilla. The sequence goes on from WBMY01002760.1 coordinate 54,898, forward strand.
TCTTCTTGGGAAGAAAGGCTGCAAGAATGGCTCCTCAAGTGCTTTCTCTCAGGTTACTATCTTACTCCATGGCAGAACAATTGCAAGGGAATGTGATGCTGCGGATGTGGAGGCGACACCTTTCTCTGCATGCCTCTCGAGGTCCCAGTTAAAGAATGATAGCAGAGGGAAGAAGCTCAAACCTGGGTAAGCACCACAGATGTGTAGGAGTCAGAAGGGAACAGACACAGCAGCTTCCCTTCAGAGATGAAGGCTGATACTGTAAAAGTATATAAGCAGGAAAACAGGGAGAAAGATGACTAAGATACAGCATTTGTAACATTCAGTTTTAACATCAAATTCATTTAGTATGTAGTTGTCACTAAGGTATTAAAGAACACCAGACAACTGGAGAGAAGCATTTGCCATTGTGAAAATTAAGGTAAAACCAAACAGAACATGGGTTATGCATTCTACTTCATGGGTTTTGTGTGGACTGTACCTGTTTGTGAGTTTTAAGTTTTTCTGACAGACATTTTGGAGCATCCTGGTTCTTTGTGGATGCCTGAGTGTGGAAAGGGCACAAGAGACTGAAGTGAGCTGACTGGAAACACTGAGGACATCCACACACAAAGAGATGGTGCACTGCCCAAGTGACTGGAATGAAGAGGACGTGTTGCTCACAGAGCAGACTCGGGAAAAAGTCAATGCCTTTAAGATGTTTCATTCGTTGGGAAGAGTGGGACAGGATGTGTTTTGATCATGTCCTTTTCTGTATGGTGGCTAATGAGCTGTACAAAAATAATGGCAGTCTTCTGTGCAGCTGCTGTGTGGTTAAAGATGGCCTCGGGGCATCATGCTATAAAGGGCAGGGACTCCTGTGAAATGCTTTACAAGCACCTCAGCCGCCTGTTTAGGAGGAACAGTAACTACTTCAAATTGTAAAGTATGGACACTAAGTCCTCCAATTCCTCCTATTTGTCACACCGTTTTTAACTCTTCACAACTTGCTTATCAGGATGAAGGACTTGGGCAGCACTTCACACATTCTCACAATGGAATGATAAAGGGTATTATCACTCCATGTTGAGCGTAAGAAATGTTCACACAAGGAAGGACTGGTTATTTACACTGCATGAAGGTGTGGGACTCTGTCCTCTGTTTATAGAGAGTAGCTGGAGGTGCTGGAAGGCAAGTACCACTGTGAGCAAGCACAGGCATTTGTCCCAGTTTAAGCAGGAATGTCTGGGTGTTATCTGATGTGACAGAGACCCATTTGAGGGAGAAACACAGAACGCTGTGTCCCAGGACTCCCAACCAAGCCTGCTGATAGCGAGTCAGCCCCTCCCCATTTTTCTCATTCTTTGATGCTCTCCCTACCACGACTGCCAGTCCTTCCAATTTCACTGGCCTTTCCTTACGTATGTTTAGGCAGCGATCTCCCAGTCAGACGTAAGGGATGCTGTCTGCTGTATCCTAGAAGCATTATGAGAACAATTCTCTTCAAAAGCACCGGTCAGTTTTGCCTAACCAACGAGACCCAGTTTATCCCATTGAAACCAGGTGCAGAACTTCACATGACATCACTGGGCACAAAGCAAAGGCACTGCCGAGATGTTAAGCATTTTTGCTGAACCCTCAGCCTATTTTATACAGAAGCAGGCAAAGGCAATATGAAATCCTGAACATCTGTGGCACTCCTGGGGAACGCCCACACCATATTTTTTCCATAGGAAACGAATATCTGAAGCAAGATTATAAAAGCCATGCCTTTAGATCAGTAAGAAAATGCAGGAGTGGATCTAAGTAGCAGTCCTGTCTCCCCTCGCCTACATCCTTTCAGAGGTCAAGTCCTGAGGGATGCTCGTTTGTTAATGTTGTTAAAGGTCATCCATGCTAGCTAGCAGCACAGACACACGGTTTGCCATCTAGGTTTGTTGTTCCCCCTTGACATTCTCATGCTAAACTAAGCTAAATTTTCCCCAAAGCATCTCCAATTTACACTCCCTTCCCTTGATCCACAGGCATACAACTAACCTTTGCGACTACCTCCAAGATCAAGAGAAAGTGGGGAAACATTTTTTAACTGTGTTTAAGATCTTTTAATGATTAATTAAAAAACAATGTTATTTCATACAAGGGCTGCCCTTACTGACAAATGCTCTACCATTCTCTGCTCTCATGCGCATTTTACCTTTGGCATCCTCTAGGATGCCTTAAACTTCATTAAAAGAATTCAGTAAGCATACATTAGTTACATTAGTCAAAAAGGACATTTTTCATGTGCTTTTTAAGGAAAATGTGTATGCTGTTTTTTGTTAAAATATATGTATTCTATGGAATAACTGGTATGAAAACAGAAGGAAACGTTATTGAAAAATTACACAAAGTAATGTTATTAGAAAGAAGTTCTTACTTAAAGAGCAACCGCATAAATACCTGTGACTTTGTATTAAGCTCGTTCATGAGCATGGCACAAAATATAGGAAAAGGATGAATCTTCTTGAGACTTCTTAGTTTGAAATGAGACTAAAATTACGTGACTCAACAGAAAAACCCATGCATATTACCAGATATGGTTAGAATTTTGAATCAGTTAAGAAGACTAAATAACAAGGTTCCCACTTGCCCAAAAACTCACAGATGTGCTAGGAAAATATTTTCTCATTTGATTTTCTTCTCTTGAAGCATATCAATATAATACATAGATAAAAGAAAGCTTCATATAATTTTCCCTGCCCCACTTCCAATCCTTATCTTGGCAACACTGCCTTAGGAAAAGAAGGTAACTCTAAGTCCAAAAATGATAAGAGAGATCTTCTGCCTGTCCTTGAAGTGCACTGCTGATCTTTCCTGCCTGTTTGAGTGTTTTCATCCACTCTTTTTCAGGATGAAACTAACAGTGGCATGAAACAACTGGCTGACTCTTTATTCTCCTTCTTGCTATCTGAATTGTCATTTTACAATTTCTGTCTGCCTTACACCATTCACTTTGATGACCGTGTGCCTGCTTCAAAGATAGAAGCATTTGGAACTGCAAGGGAAGCAGAAGTGAGGGACTGAAGCACAGCACCACTTCCCAGTGAATGGAGGGGAGACAGGAACAGTCGAAATATTTAAGTCTCAGAAGAACATTCACAAGAATGGACTGATCTATGTTCCTAACATGTCTCCCTTTCTTTAAAGATCCTTTCAACAAGGTACAGGTAATCAAGGAGTCTCTGAAAGTTCCATGCCGTTATTCAAGCATGTTCAGCACATGATTTTATTATTTCTTCTGTGGGACTTACATTCAAATACTTTACATTGATGGAGGTGAACTATCTTTTAACACACTTTTAAATCTTGCCTAACAAGGGGCACATCCTCTTCTCCTGACCAGGAGCTCAGCTGCTACTTGTACTAGCTCATAGGCAGATGCTTGTAAATAATTACTTCCTGTAGGATGATACAGAAAGCATTTGCTCCCTGATTTTTGGTACAATTATTTTAAAGGGAAAGGTGCTTATTTTAAAGGATTAAAAGGTTGCATGAAGCCATCTAGAGAATCTACCACTTCTTCACTGCTTTGAGCCCTCTGACAACAACTGGAAGTATTTTTACAGTTTGTAGTATTTCAGTGTCTGATGGGCAGCATCGCTCTTACCTGTCCGATCTTCACAAGATACAGGAAGATGAGCTAAAACTTATACTCTAAATATGGAAAAAGTATGTTTAACCTGGTGTTACCCAGTTTCAGCTAGCTTCTTTTGGATGGAGCACTGTCAGCAACTTGGCCTTTTTATGGACCTGTCCAGTGTACCTGGAGTCTATTCCAGTACACATCTTTCTGGAAGAAGCATCCAGAGGAGGACCAGTGTATCCCAATCTGTAAAAAGCACTGTTCTCAGCAGCCGATCAGATCTCCCTCCAGATGTCTGAATTTGCTTGACAGAGATTACATACATATGGCTTGATGTCTCTTGCGCTGCTTAAGCTATTTTACCATGAATCTCAGTTGTGACAGTTCTTTTTATGTCCACTTAGACCCTCTGTTAGCACCTTATCTATGTTATGGTGCTTCTCCCACATTGAACAATTCTCCAAGGAACCACCATAGTCCAAATCCTCTTCACTTTAAAAGCCCCTGTAAACTTCCAACAATGCCTGCCATTATAGTTCCTCACTTCACCAAAGCAATGAGCTATCAAAACCCACTTCTACAAAGACCATTTGAAGCAAAGGTGTCTCTAGTGTTTTTGCTTGTCCTGTGTGAAACTTTAGAGCTGGTAAACACATGGCATGGTGTTAACACACATTCTCCAGTGTTCTGCTTGGGATGCCCTCCACAGGGCACCTATGCACCATGCAAACAATAAAAAATACAACCCTTAACCTCAGTTGGCCCTGAGCCCTCCTCACTCACCAGCCCAGAACAGTATCCATCACAAAGCACGCACTTGGGCATGAAAAGGGAGTACATATTTGCTCCTACAAAAAAGGACATCTAAAATTTTTGTTATGCAGCAGTTATGTGGCAGTGTATGATCCTTTTGTGACCAACAGCAAGCTGCACATCTTGAACAGTTTCTCTTTCCTCTTCTCATTATATTCTTATATCTGACATATTTTGGACATACGTCAGGGCACGTGAAAGGCACCAGAAGCATCTCCTATCACGTAACTTGAAAGACTGAAAGAGCAGACATGCATACAGAGAGATGGGATCCTTCCATTTTGTTTTATGACCAGTGTGCCTTGAAATGTGTGACAGGAAAAGGGCCTGTGATCCCACTGGATAACAGGATGAAAATTGCTACAGCCAATCCCCACTTGAAGGTGGTGGGAGTGGGGTGTTGTTGCCAAAGGAGGCATCACAAACCACGCTTCCTTAATCCACCTGCTCTTAAGGGTGCAATCTGGACTATCCTCCCCCAGAGAACCAGAAACATTCAAACCCTCCCTATGCAATCCACTTGATCTGTTGTAAAGGTCACCTGTAGGGTCTGTAGACTATACTAGCATCTGCTTTAACTGTTGATGGCATTTAGTCAACCTTGAATTTGTAAAGAATTAAGGGCGCTTTCAAAACTGCTCCATTCCCCCGGAAGCAGGCGCCACGAAAGCACTGCTCTTGGTCTGCCATGAACAGGTGTTGTATTTGCTGAAAACAAATCAAAGGCAAAAGGCATTAATATTCTTGAACAAATTCAACAGTTTGCTCCGATGGACTTAAAAAAACATTAAAAAAAATAAAGCAACCCAATCCCACAGGCAATTAAGCCCTGCCACAGGAGACACTTCCATGGCTGCAGTTTTTGAGTGATGTAAGAATACAAGAATATTGAACAATATGATGCACTTTAAAATTCATAGGTGTAGATTTAGCATAATAATCAGGTCATAAATCCTGGGGGCACACAGATAGCAACTATGAAAACATGTTCCACATGAAGAGTCCAAACAAAATGCAAGAGGTTTTGTCTTTAAGGTCACCTCAGTGAGAAATTATCCATTCTGTTTAAAAATATGCTGTATGTTCCTAAACAGAAATAAAATATTCTGCAAGATATATGCTTTTAACATGCCTATAATTGAAGGAATCTTTTGAGTGCATGAGGCCTACTTCATTAACACCGTGGAATCAAGTGTGTGTAAATGTCAGTGGTCTGTATCGCCAAGTTGAGGCCTCCAAACCTAAAGTATGCTAATAGAAGCTGAGAATGTTATATGCAAAAGCAGAACATAAGCCAGAAGGTATAAAGGTAATTTTATGGAATAAAATCAGGTTTATAATATCAAACATATGCAACCAAATGATTAACAGAAAACCCAAAGGCAAAACATTTTGTCTTGACCTATTTTTCTTCTGTTTGACCTTCTCAAACAAGTTCCAAGATCTGTTTCTGCCTGTATCTTTCCATAAATTTAGCGGTCTCAGTTATCTGCCATAGCTCTGAGTCTCCTCCCTCAAAGACAACACAAAATGTGCATCACAGGACTTGTGCTGACAGTACCCCAACAGCAGTACCTACTTCTAAATGGTGTCTAATGCTGTGCTTTAACATGGCTTTCCCCTGAATTCAGTAAGACAGAGGTAATGAGCAGGAGCTATCTTGGAGGTCCACATCATTGCCTAGCATGATGATAACATTTTGCTGCTGAATTCTGCTCTCTAAGCACACCAAAAATCCTCAGTGCATGTTCACCGTTTGCCCTATGTATGCCCTATAACAAGTTGCCCTCAGCTCATATATCCTTGAATCAAGAGGATGGTTTGTTTTTATCTGTTTGAGGGACACTTACAATCAGAGGACAAACTAGTATTTCACTAAAAAAACTGCCAAGAAGGTTAAAAATACTTTATGCATACAAGTGCATGAAAAGTTCAAGTCCGCTTTCATTTCAGCCAGTGGTCAATGGCTTTGCAGTGTTTTTCCTGTTCCAGTTTTATAGTCATGAGGGCCCCAAGAGCCTCCTCCATGTTATGTTGAAGGCTTTTTAAAAGCTGAAGGGCAGATACAGATTAGTTATCTCAGGACCTTCAGGTATATTAGATGCCAAACCCATCTCTTCAAAACCTGCCACAAAAAGGCTGTGCATCACATTTCTTGGGATCTCCCACTGCATAGGGGGCTCTCTGGGGCTGGAGTGGGAATGATGATGCTGTGTCCCACTCACTGCAAGCACCAAGAGACGTCAGCAACTTCACATATAGTCTATTATAGTATGCAGTTAATTGGCCACATTGGTCAGTGGCTTTCCTCGCTTGGGTCACACTCCGCAGCAGATGATGCTGGATTAATTACAGCAATACATAATTAAAACAGCATGCCAAACTGGCCAAAAGTTAACTTTTCCTGCTTCAATGTCTCTTCTGTATCTGCGGGTTTTCACCAACCAAGCCATTAACCACAGCAGAGATGTTGATAAAAATCCCCCAGTAGCATATGAAGAATTTCCATCAGTACAAGTGTCTAAACACACTGAGACGCAAGTCTCTCTTGCGTGATTAGTAAGAACAGGTTTGCAGGTGGGACTGCAGGAAAATGAGGCATGGCTCAGCAATGACTGACTTTCTCCTTCCATCAAGGAAGAAATTTGTGTTTTAATCACTGTCTGGCATTTTGGTTAAGGAGGTATAGGGAATTTAGATTACTAAAACCGTTAACAACATTGGGAATAGTCACAGTAATGATAGATATAAAACCCCTTCAATCTTACTATTCTCCAACTTACAAAAGACACCTAGTTAGCAAAAATTTTAATTTTGTTTTTGCTATTGAATGAGAACTGGGGTACATGAAAGAAAATTTGATTTTACTTTCAAAAAGGCTCATGGATGAGATTTTAGTTTTTAAAATTCAAAATTTAAGTATCTCTCATCTTTCTTCCTCCCTAACCAGGCTCCTGAAGTTGACGAGGTTCAAACAGACTTGTTTTTACTTACTTCACTATCAAAGTAATTTACAAATACTTGAGATTTCTGACTGGGATGCTGCTATGCAAGCAAATCAGATTGCGAATCACTGTACTTCTTAACTTTGCCAAAGACCAACCAAAAAAGGCAACTGACATAAGTATTTCTTGATTTATTTAATCTGTAGCTAGTAAAATAACAATGTTCCAGAAAACATGCTGGTTTTAAGTCCTAACTTTATTAAAAACCAACAAACAAACAAACAAGATGGCAAGCTGTGCAGGAACAGAGAAAACTGTTTTGTGTTTTCACAATACAAAACACATTTCTTTGAGCTTCACAAAAACATAACATAATTTCCTTTGATAGGTTTCATCTTGCGTTTTCCCATATATGTAAGCTGATTTTTTCCCTTTTATCTAATAAAACTTTTTTTTAAGCTTAGAATAGTGTTCTTTCTGGGAATTGGAGCTGAACAATGTGCACAAGTGGCATACAGCACCATAAAGGCACATGGTAATAACAAAATACCCAGAGAAAGGCAACAGGTGACACTGAGATTGCTGCGGAGCGGATGCACTATCTGCCATTAACTGATGATTATTAGAGTGAGGGCTTTGCCTCGTGTTTCTGCTGGTCTCTAGGGCTGTGCAGCATGGCAGAGACACAACATCCAGTAGAGGCAGGGAAGCTGAAAAGGTTCCCCCCACTCTAGACTCATCTATTTCTTCCCCCTTTTCCTCTTCAAAATGGGAGTGATGATATTTTTAGCAGGGAAAGGTGGAGGGGGAGAGGAAAAACCCCCATGTTATTTTCCTTTTAAAACCTACTTTCTAAGCACCCCGTCCTGAAGTTCACATTCACAATTTCACATTAACAGACACGTACGTTCAGGGAACTGGAATGAGAGAGGCTCAGTCTGGGACTGAGAAGATATCCTAGCATTTAAGTTCTCTTAAATATCAAAGATCATTAGCTTTAATTTTAATTTCTTCCTTCTTTAATGGCTATAGTACAGTCCTCACTGTATTTAGTTGCCTTTATCCTCTCTCATGAAAGGCACATCAATACAGAGAAGGGCCTTTCTCAATCTCAGACATTTTTAGAGCAGAACTGTGATATCATTGTGCCTTGCTGATAATCGTCAAATCTATTTTCTTGCAGCACTGTTAATGGAACAGCATTCTATTTGTATGAGGGGAGTTTGCAACAAAAGCAGGATCTACCTTCTGGGATTCATTTGCTTTAATTGTTCTCACTTTAATTAAAAAGAAATCCCATTAAAATTTGCCATTACCATACATAATCAAATTAATTAAAAAAAAATAGAAGATGGAAAAAAACTGGGTTTTTTTGAGGCAACAATGGCAGCTAAATCTGTACACTTTTAATAGCATAAATTAAAACTTATGATGTAGAAGTATTTTCCTTGGTTCTCAGGAAATCCACTGAAATGGTGGTGTAACCTTGAGTAATGCTGGGCCCACTAAATCCACCTCAGGGAGGGGAATGCTGCTTATTTTTACATGCACTTCACTCAAAACTGCAGACATGCTAATAATGGTCACTAAATTTTTACTTCAGATGCAGAAACTCTTAAAATATTTACTTCCTTAAAAAAATATCAAATTCCACACACAGCAACAAACCCAAAAGCAGGATGAAATTGCTCTACTTACAAATGAAACCACATTTGGGGCATCTTTGTTTTAAAGCTTCCAGTAACTGATGCAAAATTGAAATTGAAAATTTCAATTGAATTCAAATTGAATTCAATTGAATTCAAGGCAAACACTTTCACCATTTGAATTCAATTGAATTCCAAGTGTTTGCTTACAACTTCCTACTTATTGAGGAATATTGGTATGACCTACTGCTGTAGATGATCTTTGGAAGGGTGTACAGTTGACCTAAGTGAAAGATGGCAGACGATTAGACACAGATTAGACACTCAATGGCTTTGCTGATTGCTCAGTCTTTGCTTCACCTGTGGCTGAAGAGACAAAGAGATTGCAGAGAGTGGGAGAACAAAAGGGCAGATGGATGGCCAGGCCCTGCTTTGGCTGTTTTGTTTTTGGTTTGTTTTTTTTTTTTTTTTTTGCAGGAGGCCAGGAAGGAGAACATTGCACAGGCAAAACAGCAACAGTTTTAGAGGAGTATCCAGAGGTCCCATCAGGGTATAAACCTCTGCACTATCTGGGGCAAGGGTGTGAACTATTCCAGTAAGTGAAATGGAGAACGCAGATGTGTCCCTGGGGAGGAAGGCTCACTTCCTACTCAGCCCCCTCCAGCTCATCCCCAGGGGCCATCAGGGATGTGGGAGAAGACTCGCTGGATTCCCAGGGAGCACAGCCCAGCATGAGGTCATGAAGAGGCTGTCTGGGAAGAGGCTGGGAAGAAGCTATCTCCCAGGTCTGAGGGCAGACTCACACTGATGTTGGGCATGTCTGCACAGTTTCAACCCCTTGGTCACTGATTCCTTGTTTGTTCCATCAGTTGCAGCCGCCGGTTGTGCCACACAGCCAGAGCGTCAGGGCAGGACAAGATACTAACTTAACTGAGCAATGACTTGACAGCCACATCTTCAGTGCAGAACACAATATCAGCTTAATTAAGCAACAAATTACTAAACCAGATGAAAGCTGTGACAGCAGTCCAAACTGTTGCATTATCAAGCAGCTGAATAAGCTTTCCCCTAACTTTAGTCACGGGGAAGAGAAGGCAGCAGAGTGGAGGCGATGGGAGTAACCTCCTCCTTTGCATTCATGGAAGGGGCTGTTTGAAGTGGGAAGATGCTCAAAGAGAGATAAAAGCCCCTGGTTGTGTTTTTGACTAGGCTCTGGATTTTGCCAGCTCAAATGTCAACCCTGGTTATGTTTCTACACCCTTCCTTAAACTCTTACACACCATGACCAGTTTCATCTCTCCCCACTCTGCTCATGTAACCAAATAATTGACAGCCAGCACTTATTTCCAAAGTTTGTTGGTTTCTTCCCGTGAGGAAAAAGGCACCATGTGAGCAGTCACACTGCCATAATGCAACCATGCCTCCTCCAGCTGTCAGCCTTCCTCAGACACTCTGCCCTAGATGGTGGTCTACATTCAGTTACACTGTGGCCACTGTCATGCTCAGCCATGCCTCCCATACTTTGTGCTAGACTTTCCTGCAGGCAGAGCAGCTGACTTCCAGGGTGAATCTGACACCATCCTTAAAAAGATGAGCACACCAAAAGGAGTTAAAAAATCCCACACCATGCTGTATAAATGTAGGGAGTGATTTGGGAGCACAGAAAAAAAGCCAAGTAGGAGAGCATGCTATCTCCAGTTTTTCAAGGATGCAAAACTTTTTCACCTCTTTTAAAAAAAAAAAAACCCTATGCAAACTATTGTTCCTTAACACATCTCTGAAAATAAGCAAATGCTGGCAGTAAGCCTTGGTACCAACTCACTTTAAAAAGCAGTAGGCTACACACCTCTCACTCTGCCTCTCCCACTCCTATCCACGCACTCTGAAACTTCATACATTAGGAAACCTCTGAACCACTTGGAAAAAAACACATAAAATATGCATCACCTGCTCTCACCTCCCCTGTTATTTCTGGTTTTACATTTTTATTCCTGAATTTATTCATGGCCAAAACCAAGTGAAACAGACTCATGAATGCCCCCCTTACAGAATAGAGAGGATAAAAACCAAAATTCTGGTAGAACAGTGTTTTTCCATGTGGATGACTGCTGCAGCAGCTGCATGCATGACAAATTACACCTGCTTCTCTCAGTGCCTCCCTAGCAAGGTTGCTGCTCGAATTTGTGTGACAGGGCCTGGATGCTGACTGAAGTCATTTCAGCACAACCAGCAGCAAATTTTAATAGAAATTAACCTTCATTATAAATGGCAAAGAATCCTTTCTGCTCCACAAGACCCAGAGAGTGCTTGAAGTGAGAAGTGGCATGCTTGTAAACTTATCAAAGTATTAGAGAGGCAGAAAGGAATCTGGTTGGTTCTCAGAGTAGTGTCTGTTAATGGAACACCTTGGACTGTTTCATTTCTGACCTTGCATAAAGGCAGCATTAGGAGGGAGGGGGCAAAGAACAGGGGGTCTTCTCATGCCAGAGAAGGCACAGAGTCATAGAACAGCCAACAAAACATACTACTATCACTCATTAACAGATTAGGAGATGTATATGACCGTTTTTGTAGAGAATGGATTATGGACCATCTGTTGATCCATTTCACCCTCGAGAGCATATGTGAGCATTTCTGATGGGTGTAAAGCTGGACAGTGTGCGCAGACTGCACTCCTTTGACTGCCTTTCTCCCCATGGAGACACGGTTCATCTGGGGTGTGTGACATTCCCTCCCATCCTGTGCAAGTCATTTGCCATTGCTATCAGCTATACCTTGGCTGCCTGAAGTGACAAAACTTGCTTCTGGAAGAAAGCATGATCCTCACTCCCAAGGATTAGAACTGGGCAATGTCTGACTTGAGGAGTAAACTTTGAACGTGCACAGAAGCCTAGGGAAGAATGACCTCAGCCAAGATGTTATTTCCTGCCTTCTGCAGACTAAGAACCAACACTAGGAAAGCACATTTTGACAAGAGCTAACAACTCATTGCTTTCAAAACTGACTTGAACGTGCTTTTTTTCTGCCAGTGCCTTTCTCCTAGACTTTCTCTTCCCTTCTGTCATCCAGTTATTCATGTCTAGCCCTACATTGCTATTTCAGTGATGCTCTAGTTTTGAGCAGCGTGTGTAGGACAGTTAATTCACTCAGAGACCTCAGGCATCCTGCTAGTCATGCTAATTAGCTGTCTAAGCAAAGAGTATATTAGCTTTACAGCAGCACTAATAGATTTTACCTTTATCAACAACAAAAAGTTGCCACATGAAGCTGTAGGGTGTATATGGTGAGAAATCAGTGTAGAAATGAGCAACAGAAGATCACTACCCAAATTAGAAGTACTCCAAGTTAATGGTGACCAGGTCAAATTGAGGTTTTATTACATATGTATTCTGACCATGATGTTCTTTACCAACTGAACTAGGAAGAACAATTTGAAATTCAAGTGGACACAAACTCAGATCTGATTTCAAGGAGAATTTCCGCCTGGAAACATTGTGAAGAACTACTGACAAGTAATGGAGGTATCAAGAGCTAGTAAGATTCCAAGCTGGAAAATGTGTGCATGACAGTGGTGAAATTTCCAAACAGCTGAGGATTAAATCTAATAGGATTTGAAGCTGCAGATAAAAAGCCTGAAGTTTCAAGGCAAGTGAAACTGTATTGGAGTACAATCTTCTCCACCACTTCCTTCTTCCCCTAATCAAGCTAACTGCCAAAGCTGCATGTTCACAAGCCCTTACTGATTCAAAGTTGTGTTGGTCATTGCTGTGCCCCAGAGACTTTCAATCACTTTTGCAGTGCTGTCCCACATATTCTCCATTTAACTTCTGTTGGCAGATGTCAACCTTTTAAGATTTTTTTTCCCCTGTATGTTCAATAGTATCGCAGTTATATATCCAGGGAAATTTCAAAAATTTTCCAGTGAGGTGTCTTAATTGACTTAAAACCGTAAGAGGTGTGTAACACAACACTTTCTCCTGGCATTAGATTCTTCCTATAAACCTGATCAGCCTTATTTTTGATCCAGAGTACCAGTAGATTGATCAAAAGCAGAGTGTCCCTAATCAGATGTTAAGACTTCCATCCTTCCTCACCAGTTTCAGCTTCTTACCTTAAATCAGTCATGCCATCTGTAGGGAAATGGCAATTAAATCAACCTGAAATCAACAGAAAACTGTTCTTGTTGGCTTCACTGCTCCTGCATAGCCTTCACTGCCTGTCAAGACTGGAACTATCCCAGAGTATACATATCACGGACACAGTTAGTTAGGCAACTCTTCTTTAGTATGAAACAGACTTTAAAGAATACATTGAAATTGGTATTAAATTAAGGAACTGAAGACCCAACAAAATGGTGTAATGCACACATGCTTTCAAATTAAAAATACTCATCTGCATTCCTTCAATTAAAATGAACCACTGGTACTCAACAGCAAGCACTAGAATATTAATTAAGTAGTATACACACAGCTCTATGAAGAGAGTTTCATTGATATGGACACCCCAATACAAATCTGCTTCATACGGTCTGCTTTATCAAGATGATGAGTTAACATGGAAGTCATATGTGTGGGAGGAAGCCAGAAGCCATTCACATTTTGTGAATTATCATTTTGTGATAATTAGCCTCTAATAAGGAAATTACATGGAACGTACTTTGAAATTAAGTAACTGCATCTACAGGAACCACTTCCAAATTGTTCTCACTAAATCTTCCAAGTCTGATTCAGCCTCGAAATCTCCTTGCTTCACTACATAGTCTATTTTTGTTCAGCTGTTGTGCTGCATTTAGCTGGGGCAGAATTAACTTTCTTCAACAGTGGCCCGTATGGGGCTGTGTTTTGGATTTGTGCTGAACACAGGGTTGATAATACAGAGATGTTTTATTATTGCTGAGCTGGGCTTACACAGAGCCAAGGCCTTTTCTGCTTTTTGTACTCCCAAGCTGGTGAGGAAGGTGGGGGTGCACGGGAGGTTGGAAGGAGACAGGTGACCCCAGCTGACCAAAGGGATTTCCAGACCATGTGACATGGTCAGTACATAAAGCAGGGGGGAAGAAGGAGTAAGGAGGGGAGTATTTGGAGCGATGGTGTTTGTCTATCCCAGTAACTGTTACGCACGATGGGGCTCTCCTCTCCAGGAGATGGCTGAACACCTGCCTGCTATGGAAAACTGTTACCTTTGCAGCAGTTTTGGAGACAGGCACATGACTGAACCCGCCAAGATCATGCACACAACAGCCGACATTTATTGATGGACACCCCCATTTATAGGGCATTCAAAATTCCTGTGCTTGAATACCTGATTGGTTGCAGTCAACACTGCCCAGCTCATTGGCCAATTTAGGTGTTTGCATCCAGGATTGAATGGGATTGGCTGGTGTACCCTGTTGGAGTTTGAATCCAACCTGTCATTGTCTTACCTGGGGACTTGGTACCTTCTATTCTGTGATGAACTAGGCTGGGAGTTGGGGTCTGTTATGGCCAAAATTTATCTGTTCACCTACAGACCAGCTGTAGCTGTGACACGAAACAGTAAAATAATTCCTTGTTTCATCTTGCGTTGCTTGTGTGTGTGGCTTTTGCTTTCTTTGCTGGATGGTTTTGACCTCAACCCATTGAGTTTTCCAGCTCTTACTCCTTCAATTCTCTCCTCAGACCCACTGGTGGGGTCATGAATGAGTAGCAGCCTGGTGCCTGATTGCTGACTAAGGTTAAACCACAACACATACAAATAAGGTAACTCAAATACACCAATTTGAGAAAACAGCATATACACAAAAGGCTAATTTTTGGTTGTTTCTACTTGCATATGTTCATATTTTTGCAAAATCCAAGTGATGTCCTACAACTTCTATACTAAACCCAACACCTTGAACTTATTTCTTTAAACTCCTCTTCAACAGATCAGGCAGACAACAGACACGCTTTAGGAAAGCCTAAGAACCAAGTACAGGGTAGCACCATTTCCTATCCATGCACCTCTAGACAGGCATTTCTATCCATGTGCTTCATGTGAAAGCCTGCCCTACCACAGTTCCACTTAAACCAGGAAAAATCCCTTGAACTCCCATTTTGCTTTGATCATCACTACATTTGGTTACAGAGCCACAGTCAAAGCTAGCAAAATGAAGAGCTTTGGATCTCACTCTCCCTGCTTATGTCATCCTTGAGTCTCTCAAGGTAAGCCAAAAATAACTGAGGGGGCAGGTGACTACTGTCCCATGAGTCAGATGTGGCACATCACATTCTCCCCACCCATGTCAACTAGGGCTGCATGAGTAAAGCTAACAATTAAGAGTACAAACCAATTATTTTTCCAGACATCATCCCAGCCTCAGACCATAAGAGCTTCCTTTCACCCTGCTTCTTACCTCACTGTTGTTCTTCAGCCGTTTTCCAGTCTTCACCTTGCAACAGTTCCATTGTAAAATAATACAAGTCCAGAACCACCAAA
>WBMY01002760.1:70492-82939 GCA_013397315.1 Donacobius atricapilla
CTTCTAGGTATCTTTTACCTTCTGGGACTGGCTGGTCCTGCAGGCTGGGATACAGCTGACTTTTAAACATATAGCCACAAAAATAAGAGTTAACCTAGGAGGCTGCAGTTAAGGATCCACCCCACATTTTACATCTTTCTGCCCTTCATGCACGGAGGAGGTGACTTGTTACCTACAGTTAAACCAAGACTTGTAGAAACTTCAATCACAACCATTGAAAAAGCTTTAGGTTTGAATTTTACTGGAACCATTATGCAGGAACAAGCTAATTTTGTTCTTTGCTAGTACTTGTGAGGTCTATGTAGTTTATCAGTAGCAATACTGTCTACAGAGCAATAAGCTCTACCTGCTGTCTCCATTCTCTATTTTGTCTACTTCAGATTTTGGGACAGAAACTGTATCTTATAATGGGTTTATATAATTACTTAAATCCAATTTCCATTTTTAATTAGGGATGTAACAGTGAACTATTAATAATATTCAGAGCAGCATTAATCTATCCCTGCTCTTTTACTTGAATGATAACAGGAACTAGACCATCAGGGAAATAAATTAAAGACAAATTGAGTTCTGAGAGAAATGGTAGAACAAGAGCATGGGATCTGCATTGCTGCAGTAGCTTGTGTCTACGGGAGATCCCACTGAACCAGGAAAAGGTGGGATGGTGGGCCTGCTTACAGTCCGAAAAAGTAAAATACATGCACAGGATATCACAGGACTCACACCATGATGCTGAGCAAGTGTTTCAATAAAAGTGAGTTCAGCATAAACTAAAAGAGGGTAATGTCAAACCCTAGTTTAGGCATCTTGTCTAATAAATAGAAATGGAATATACCTTACCCCACTCCCACCCTTAAAAAGCATTTTCCCATTCCCTCAATAGCAGTCAGGCTGGATCAATAATGAACTTCTAGCACCAGGTGTCAGATGCCAATGATATTTTATTTGGTTATGAATCCTCTAATAAAAAGTCAATTATTATGCTCAATACATAATTGCTAGTGACTAACAAAACCAAGTGGCAGTCATGCTCCTCTGAAAAAAAACCCAAGCCTTTGCTCTGTGCGGCTTCACTGTTTTGCCAGAGCAAACTCAATGATCTGCTGGAATAATTATCAAACTGTTTCATAGACAGTGCCATAAAAGAGATTTCATTCTCACTGAACTGTAATGTTAACCTGGGGAATCTCTGAACCTTCAGAAAGGGATATCTTTTGTGAAAATTAAGTGAACTGACTCTGCTTTAAAGTAAAAACGAATCAAGAACTAATTTTTCAATTCTGCACGAAACTGAAACCTTTAGAGTGACAATTGTATCTTTAAAAGTTTTCACTAAGATCACACAATCATATCCTGAGGAAAACTAGAGCAACTTTTTCCCTCTTAACAATATCAGTTTACAGCTGAACAACAGAAGGGTGGAGGAGGAAATTCCTTTATTCTCACCTTCCAAAAAGAAGTTCCTTTTCAGCAAGCTTAGTACAATGAGTTTGTCATCAATTGTTTGCAGGAAACGTCTCACATTTTTTCCTTCAATGCAATGAGTTTAATCACAGAAAACTGACTTAATTTTATAAAGAAAACAAGGCAAAGGAAAGGCAAAAGCTATGATCACACAAAAAATCAGAAATCCCACCAATCTCAGTAAAAGAACAATGCTCACAGAAGGTCCAAACAATGTATAAACAAGACTAGAGCACCACAAAGAAGTAGAAAATAACAGCACATGGGCAGCATTCCCACTTTTTGCTGGGGCTAACCGGAGTTCGTAAATACCTTTTTAATTTTTCTTTTAAGGTCCTTTGAATAAACTGCTTGGTCTGCAGCAATACTGCAACTGGCAAGAATTTAGGAGCAAAAATTAAACCTTTACCCTTAGTAATTTCTTCAAGAGGTTTTCTAGATTTTCTCTAGTGAAAAGCTATTTCTGATGCAGCTTCTCCTGGTAATTTCCACTAATGGAGTACAAGAAAACTGCTGCCCTTCCATGGAAAGCTCTGATCTTTCTTGGAAAGAATCAACAGCAATACTAACACACAGCTGTTTGAGAAGGTTATATTCTAGAAGGAAACAGAAAGGCATGGATGAATTGTGCTTTTTGGCTATTTAAATCAATCCCTCTATAAGCGTGTGTCAGATGGCACCCTGGGGGCTTTACTCCCCAAAACCAGGGCACTGCTCCTGCTCTATCCTTTGGAAAGGAGGAGCAGAACTCTAGTGGGAGACCAGCACTAAGATGTAGCCTTCAAGGTCTCCTCCTGGCTTCCCATTCTGGAGGAGGGTTATACGTGCCATGTATACCTATCTGATGCTGAAAATGCAGATACAGTAGAGTATCAGCAAAGTGAAAAGGCTTGCCTGGTAAACTGCATTCCAGGAAGGCCTTTGTAAATGAAGACAATATCTTAGGAGCAAAAATATAACTCAGTCAAGCTGCCCAAGGTAAAATGCGATCAGTGAATCACACTGAAGGACTGTCGTGGTGAGAAGGATCAAATCTTTGACTCTGTCACACCACCAGATCTGTATCACCTCTCCAGCAACTCAGGCAGTTATGGGCACTCAGTGGTGCGCAGCTGGCAGGAGAACTCCGTTCAGCTGACAAGGTTCTTCTGGCTCCCACCATTACTGTCATACAATACACTCCTTTTTAAACACACAGCTCTCTCTGAGAAAGAAACTGACAGTACCAGTTGAACATCCAGACCTCTTCCCTGAAGAAAACGACTCAACCTTCTTCTCAACCTCACACAAATCAGCGACGAGAGATGGGAAGGATTTACGATATGTACACTTTAGTCTTATTTAGGCTCTCAACACCCAGTGCCAGCAAACACTTAGAAAACCCCCTCGTGTAACACTGAAAGAAGAGAAGCAAACAAGAAACAGCCTGAAGGTGGATGGCAGACACGGGTTGCCCTGCAGAACAAAAGCCCAGAAGTTCCGAAGTGAGACAGACATTGCAAAGGCAACCAGAGTTGACCCCTCCCACTGAACAAGGGTCTGAGCCAACACCATTGCCCTGGAAAAGCTGACTTGCTTGGTCAGTCCCCCTGAGCAGAGCTGCCTGCTCCGGGGCAGTGATGTTACCCACCATCTCCTTCCCATCACAGATCTCAGGAGAACCAGGATCCTTTCCTGCCACTCCCAGGACAGCGAGTTCTTGCTTTTATTCTTTTAACAGCCAAACCAAAGACATTCTGACAACACTGTCACAGACTGTGGGAAATATTGAGAGAGACTGGTAACGTATTTCTCTGTTATTTGTGTTTGTTAGCACAGAGGAAGATCCATGGCCATTTGCATTAACTAAAAGCTTGGGCCTTGGGTTTGAACAATTTGGGTTTGGAGGAGGGATAGCTTATTTCAGAGCTTTTCAGAGAAGGCTATAAGCCTCAGCATCTGAACAAGAAAAGACCCAGAGAAGTAATTTTTTCAGACTTGTCCGGTCTTTACAATACACTCTGAATCTAAATATTTTTGTTAGTTTTTAACTCTGCAGCCCAGGAAACGTTTTAAAACTTTAAAGATTAAAAAAAAAAATTGCAGTTAGCAAACCCAAACTTGGTATCAGTGAAGCTGCTGTATAGTTAAGTAAAAGAGGATATCATTAACTCCTGAAAGCTGCAGGAAAGAAAAATTTGGTTTTAGTCTCTTGCAATATTTTTCCTATCATCTATGGTAAGCTCCATATTAAGCCCACATAATCAAAGTAAATATGAATTAACTAGGAAATTTCAAATATTGTTCAGCATGAATTAATCGATGTCCAGCAACAGAATATACAAACAAAATCTGTTTCACCAAACCAATGCAAATTGTATGACCCAGCATCTAGTCCCAAATGTGAAACGCAACAGAGCAGCAGAGGCCTTTCTTCCATACTGTCCAGCTACTTAAAATGCCTGGGTTCCTGCCTGACTAGGAGGAACCTGAGAAATTATGTGAGCATGACCCTCCACAATGGAGGTCCGTTGTTGCTGGAGCCCACTGCTGTGTTCTTGAGGAATGAAACTGTCAAGTCACTATAAAATCTTGGCATCATGCCTAGCAAAGTGAAGTTCTCCTGCCGTGAAACTGGGTCCCCTTTTCTTCTTTAAAAACGTCAGGCACACTATTTCAAACTCACATTTGCCACAATAAAAACTGCAAGGCCTTCAGCATCTCCTTTTTTCATTTCTTCCTCTCCCTGTTGCCTCCAGAGGAAATTATTCATTAGATCCAGCAGCTAGAGAGATAATTTAACTGGCATGATACACTTCTCAATGCAGCTGCACTCTGACAGATGACTGATGCCAATGGGATATTGGGCAAAGCACCCATACGTGCTCGTACATACGAGCCTTTTAAGGACAGAGTCAGCCCCATCCATAAAATACCACTGTGTCCTGCTGCTACACTTCTAATAAACTTACAAGTCCTCACCACTTGAGAATGCACAGCCAAGGAGATGGTAAGTACCTGCAGAGGTAACTTGGCATTTCGGTGTTCAGATGTTTACTGTTGACTCTCCCATGCTAGACCAGCAGCTGCATCTGTGCCTGAAAGACACACACCCTCATAAAGAAGGTGTCAGCAGTGAACTCTGGCCCGATGTTTCACATTTTCTGCAGAAGTGTCAGCATCTGCAATGAGTGGAACATTGAAGAACCAATTCTTCACCCAAAACTGAGTGGGGCTCACCCCGAGCCCAACCCTGCTGCTCTCCAGAGGTCATGCACTGTAGCTATGAGCACTGTCCACATGTCACAGGCTGACACAGAAGAAAAGATGGCATAGGTTACACTGCTAGAAGCTAGTGTAATTAATTATCTCTGATCCACTGCCTCTGCAGATAAACACTTCTGGCTAATGTAAATTTGCCACTGCTTTAAATGTGATCGTGCTCTCAGTTTACTGAATACTGGCATAAGTAACTTCCTCTCACTCTCTTTCACACTCACCATCATTTTTAATAGAAACTGAGCAGTTGATGTGACAAAACTTATGTATTCTTTTTTTGCCTCTGGGTTTCTTACCAGTATTTAACAAGATGACAGACACAATCACACATTACCATCTGCAGCTGCCGGATTCCAGTTTTATTTTCCTTTCAGCAGAAACATTTCCCAAAGACACGAGAAGGGGAATTCTTAGAAATACCATATACATGCTCCTCTGCCCCCAAGGATCAACACCCCAGGCAGCTGGTGATCAGTTGGTAATATCCTGTTGGAAAGTCCCTTTTTGACAGTTCACCGTGCCAAGAACTTAGGAAGTTGGCCTGATTTCTCTTCAGAAAGCTTGGATAATACAGTCGTCTTGGAGCATGCAAGAGAACAGTCCTATTATCCTTTTCTTCCAGAAAGAAAACAGGTTTCCAGCAGGACACAGTTTAATACAAACCCTATCTAGCTCACCACAGCAAAGTCACATCCCTTATTCAGGCCAGCAAAATACACTGACTTGCCAGAGTCAACAAAAACAGTAGGCAAGGCCTACCTGACAGCTGAACTTCTGAGTTTTCCACACATCCCACTAGAAACAGAGAAGAAAAACGCAATTTTGCTGTTGAACTGCTGCTGCTATACAGATGAAACCCCTGAATAATGGAGAAGCCTGGGGAATGAATGACAGGCACAATAGCCTAAAAACATTCTATTGAGAGCAGAAGTTCATTTGGTAATGGCATTTGAACAGAAGACTAGAGGAAGGAAATTCCCTACTAAAACATTAATTCTATTGCAGTCTCTTCAGCACACCTCATTCTGAAAGACTAAGCTAGTTTGGCTCAGTCACCAAATATTATTTAGAATCCAACTCTGCTGCTGACCACCAGCACCCAGCCCCAACAAATAAGCAAAAAATCAGTCGAATTAACTGCTACTCAAAGCTAAATTCTGGGGAGTCCTGCTTATGTGCTGATCTTATCACAAACTGGCTTCAGGACTGTCTAAATATGCCAGTAGCTGTTGTCAGCTTTCCAGTGACAACTCCAAATGTGAATTTTCTCCCCTAAGGGTGATCCTCTTAGAAATTTCAAAATTACCTGAGCTATCTCTAAGTTAATTAGATGGAAAAAGAATTTTAAGAGGTTTAAGGGCTTAAAATATATCCCCAAATGCCAAAAATGTCAACAAATCAAAAGGTATTTTTGATTTGAAGCGAGAACTATTTCCTAGAAATCTGTCAATACACACTCTTGAGCTGCTGTGCTATGCCACTTACATTCTCAGTAACCAAGCTGATAAGCACATTTTATACATCAAAATGAGCCTAAGCCTGGGCCTTACAAGTGTATCACTCCAGCAAGCCCAACAGGCAACAGGATAGGGGTGTTTAGAGTACCCATCAAAAATGCTGTTAAAAGGTCTTATTTTCAGAACATGAATGGGCAGTTCTTCAGTCTATGCTGGTTCCTCTTTTAGAGTACATTTTAAATTTTTAAAGAACTCCCCAAAAGTGTAGATGCTGCTCTCTTTCCTCAGAGCTACTGTTCACCAGAGATTCAGAGGGGACTCATATGGATCTGAGAATCAGAGAGGAAGAACACGCTTCCATTGGCGATAATGTAAGAGGAAGCGAATATGTCTCTGTTTGACATTTTTAAATTAAACAAAGCCAGGAATTGAAACAGAAGACTGTAAGTGAAAGTACACATTATAACGTAGGGAAGCATTGTGGAGACTGGGAACATCAAATGGACGCAGGACAGGCTCAGGCACCTATCAAATCAAAGAACAGCATCTAAAGCCAGCACAGGTTCTTTTGTGCTACTCTTTAGATTTAACTAAATGGTCGAAATGGTTGGTTTGATTAAGCCAGTTTCCAATGACACATTGACCAGTGTGTTCAGTATATTCACTGCTTTCACAACAGAAAAATACAGAATTGTTATAAATAGTTTAACCACTGTTGTTCTAAAAGGCCTTTCCAACCTAAATGAATTTATGACCATGAAAATACTGAAAATATACAAGCAAATGGATAAGTCAGACCACAACTTTGTCTCAATTTATCTTTTTAATGATTGCAACCAGCAGCAGGAGCAAGCACCAATGAAGAACTGGATCAGTCTGCTCTGTCAAGCCCAGCCAAGCCATGCCAGAGACATGCTGCTGGGAACATACCCTGGTGTGTCCTCTCAGCCACACACTGTGAACAGTTGGAACAGCGTGGTGTTGAGGCCTGAATGTGTTTGAACTCTCATGGTTACATTTCCTACTAATGCACCTGGTCCTCCTTTCTTGGTATTTTGGCCATAGTCATCCTCTCCTAAGTGAGAGCAAGCTGTTCCAGTAAAACACGTCTTGAAAACATTGGGACAGTCAAAATATCAAACCATGGCACAAGCCACAATAGTTCGTTCACCTTGCACATACTTAGTTTTAAAATCAGGTTAAATGACTCTCTGGGTTTATTGATAGTAGTTCCCACACCAGCATGTGCATTCTCAAGCGCATTGCCAGCAAAAACCTCTCCTTGTGCTCACTCTTGGGGCAGGGTAGCAGCTAATAGGGAACTCTAAAATTGGAAATAAATGACCTATTTCTGAGGAAAGCTGAAAGAAAAATATTTAAAAGTTTGGGCTTGGCTTCACACTGTCTTCCTTACAAAGCTACCAGAGTACAGTGATATGCTCCTAATAGAATGGAATTAGGGAGACAAAAGATCTGTACAAGCTGACTCACCAACTTTAACATAAACAGTTTTTACTTCTTTACTTGTGCAAGCTTTATTAATATATGAACATCTACTTAATTAGTTTGCCACCAGTTTGGTGTAGGATGCTAATACAGGTGCACATTTCATCTGATTCCTATTTCTGGTCTGTCATTTTCCTGAAACCTGCCCTAGAAGAACAATTGAAAAAAAGAGAACTTTTAAGTAAAGCTTTTTCAAAGATAAGTGGATCTGGTTTGTATATTAGTAGATCTGTTAGAGAATTCCTCTCAACTGGCACTACTAAACTTGCTCCGCATTTAATGAGACACAGTCATAGGGCACTTCTAGCATGTACACAGACAGAGCTATATTTTTCCCTGGAGTGTTGGGGAAAAAATGGCTGTTATTAAGCTCAGCTCAAACAATGCTGGTGTTGCTGTCCTAGACAATGAGGCATAAGATGTCCACTTGAATTCTTGGGTTTAATGGTTAAAAAATAACATCCCTGTTGCCAAGTATCAGTCCCTGTGAAGAACTGTTAGGAAGGAAGCTGCATATGTCCTCAGGTGCATTTGCACCCAGGCCCAGTCAACAGTCATACCTACTCAGTTACTCAGTGATTGAAGCAGTGGTATTTGTGGGTTTGGCTGTGTTTATTTATCTGCTTGGTTGGTTTTGTTTGTTTGTTTGTGTTGGGGGGTGTGTGTATGTGTGTCTGTGTGTGTGTTTAAGTGAGTATAATCCTAATGTGTCACCAGTTTAAAGGTATTTTAAAATTACCATGAGAGGAGACTTTTTTTGCTATTTTGTTAAAGTGGTCAACTTTAGCAGCTAGGAAGGGAATAAATGAGACACATATAAGCCACCCTTCCCTGCCAGTACTACAAGCGCTACACCCTTTAAAACTTTCCCTGATTCATGCATAAATTATACAAACAGATGATACATAAAGCAACATAAAAACATGTAGAATAAAGCTGAGAACCCTTCCCTTCTGAAGTACATATGGTGATGTGACTTTAGTAATTTATACACAGAGTTTTTTGCTCTTTTTCCCTTTTAAACCCAGCAACATGGGAAAATAGGAAAATTATGATGCACAGAACCCCAAAAGGAATCAGTGGAACCAACTGATTCAGGAGAAAAAAAATCCAGAGGTTTGGAAGCATTCTCCTCCCCTGGATGATGATTCATCTCTTTAGTCAATTAGATAAAGATGGAAAGAAAATTACAAAATGAACAGGATACACTTTCATGATTCAGTAGCACATACCAAAGTTTTCCATAGAGCTTGTGCACATCTTTTAAAGCAGTATTCCTAACCTTTCTAATAGATGTAGATATGTTTTGGAGGAAATCTGAATTATTTTAAATACAATATTGTTTTTCTCTGTTATTAATAAAGAATTAAATAAATCATTCTCTGCCAGTATAATACCTAGGGAAAACTCTCACCTTCACACTACATTGCATATAAGTCTCACATTAAGCAATGCAATGCTTGAGTCTTATTACAATACAGTATTTTAATAACATTTCTGAGGAATTATTCTGAAGATACTGTTCTCCCTTCTCCTGGAAATCCAGTATGTTACCATCATCAAAGAAACAAAAACTGAACTCTGAACTCTCATTAATTATAAACTTAAATAAAATTATGTATTTTTAAACTTAGGGATGGCATGATTTAGTTATAATGGATTAATTAAGGTTATTCACCACCAAAAATAGCAACAATTTGTGCTGACAACCCAGAATTTTAATATGGAACAAAAAGTATCCTCTTTTTTGTTAATTTTGTCATAATACCAGAAAAGCCAAGCACCATGAATGTTACTACTTGGGAAACAAGCCTGCAGTGGCATCTGAAGTTTCAGTTTTAACTTAGTGTGTTGGAGCGAAAATTGTGGAAAAGCCCTGAAAATTGTCCAATGTAGAGAAGAAAAGAAGAGAAACAAGAATTTCTGTTTTACAGGTGAAAAACTTCAGCATTGATGATTTGCACTTGTTTTTCAGTATGGGGTGAGATACAAGTGGTCTCCTGAAGTTATTGTGTGCAACACGCATTTTTTAAAGTTTTGTACACATTTCAGTACTGAATAACCATGACTCTTACCTGATGACAGAAAACTCTGGAAGAGCCTTGAGATGCCATCTTAGTCAATATCTAGATTCCTAAAGTCAAGTAAAATGACTATGATGACAGGTTACCATTAGGTTTTCAAAAACTCCGAAAATTCCCAATCTGACTCTTTAAAAATCTCTCCCATTTCGTCTAATATGGGGATAGTTAATGTTACCAACTACAACTGGACATCTGTCATTTTCACATGGCTGAGATGGAAACTATCCCTAATTGACTTACCCCAAGAGGAAGACTGCAAGGTTTCCTTCCTCACTGAAGACCAACCTGCAGAATAATTCGCCAGGTCCCTCCCCATCAAGCTGTACTGTGAAATACATTCTTAGCAGCAGAAGAATCCCAGATAGGAGAGTTCACAGAATATGGACTTTGCTCAACTTCAAATACTCATTTACTGGAGCAATGCACGCCAAAGTCCTACAATTATTTAAGCTCATAAGAAGTAAAATTTTGGAGATGTAGAAGAAAAAGAGCACCACTTTGGCATACAGCTCAAAGAAAACAATGTAAATTATAGATAAAACTGCATCTGCTGGCATTCATTCAGTGCTGCTGCTATCTTTCAAAATTAAACCTTATTTTATAGAACTGTACTCCAGTCGTCTAGGTCAGCAGTCAATTAAAGAACATCACCCTACAGGACTAATACAATATTTAGGTAAGCCAGCATCATCATCAATTAGCAGGTGAACTTTTGTTTCCACCACAATTTGAATGCCAAGCCTATCCACATCAACTTCAGTGGACTTGGTCTTAGTGAGTGGGAGTATTGGAAAAGACTTTTAGTCAATGAATTATGAGTCCAGAATTTCCTAGGGAAGCTTCATGAAGTTTTGGCATTGAAACAGATACAAAAAATCCCCCGTCAGCATAAAAATGGGAGACGAGCAATGAAAATTGTATCAAAATAACAAAGAATTCAGGTTGAACTCTAGGCATCCAAGAAATAGGGTGCAGAGGAGAACAAAGATCTGCCCCTTCAGCACAGCCTGCTAGGAGAGACAGCTGCCACAGCTTTTCTTTTTTTAAAGGGGGGTGGGAGGAAGAAAGAGAGACCATTTTGGCAGCTTGAACAATCCTCTTTATCCCACAACCATAAATGTACTGCCCATCAGTTGAAGTCGGAACTGTCTGAGAATCAGTACAGCAGCACATCAACAAGAGAAAAATCACACTGTGAATAGTAACAATAGGGACAGCTCTAGATGTTGCTTTATGTAGCTCTTCTTGTCTTGCTATAAATGGAGTATCAATAGCAGTTGCTAAATCAGCAGATGTTTCCCGCAGCAAAAGTCAATTTTGCAGTTTAGACAAGACAAACCAGGCATGAATCAAATTATCTTATGATCAAAGTAAACATCAAACGGCTCAGGATTCTGCTGGCTGTACTTTTCATGCTGTATGTCCTAAGATCCTGTATTCTTAACTTAGTTAAAACTCTGGCTGAAGCCAACAGGAGTTTGGAGTAATTTAAAAGGACTGCACACATCCCTTCCTACAGAAGCTGCACATCCACAGTGAAGGGAAATAACCATCAGTTGCCACAAGAGCTATTTTTTACTGGCACTACTACAAGATGCTTATAAATATGGCTTTAATTTACTTCAGAGCTCACCTGGGACTTGTAGTCTTTGGACAGCTAAGGAAACTAATACAAAAACAAGGTATCAGTCGTCAAAAGCCAATATCTGTATGTAACATTTTAAATTTCTGAAAACTTTTTTTGGCAGAGGTTCTGGCAGGGCAGCAAATAGACTGGCATTCAAATACAAAATGAAGATAAATCTATAAAAATCACTCAATACTGAGTGGTCAGAAAGGTTTGCAATGAATACACTGACATGAACAGTTTTAACTGTAACTTCTGCTGTGTGCAGAGACATAAAAATTGTGATTTAAAGACATGAAGTAACTTGCATTTCTTAAGGAAAGAAAAAAATCACACACTATGACAGATACTGATGTATATATGCAACTTCTTCGGGTTCCTGAGGCTGCTGAGATCAGAAAATGTAATTGTGAAGTTGAAATACATCCCTGCCAGATAGGCAAAACCTCTGCAAAACACTTACACAGCATGAATACAAATTGACATACCAGAGCTATGAGAGAATGCTAGAATCAGAGAATATCATTACAATGTTGAACTGTTAATCACCACTCATAATAAAGCAACATGTTTATTTCATTGGTAAAATCACAACTGGGGGGATATGCTCCATCTCTTCCAACAGCAGGCTGGTACTTGTACCTAATGAACATCTTCTGGGACCAGACAGGCAATTAATCTTCAGATAAAAACCTAACTTCAGTACGATGACTGCTCTTTAAGGCTAATGATTAATGTTATCAGGAGCTCAAACACTGGTATATTCACAATAACTGCCGGCCTGCTCACCTCAGTAATAATTTCAATAACTTTTTTGAAAGAGAAACCAGTGTTTTGGAAGTTTACCCTGCATTGGTCCTCAGCAGAGGCCAAATAAAAAAGAAATAAAATATTTAAAACTCATGAACTCGCTTTGCTGTTACAGAGGAATCTAAAAATAGAAATACTTGGAACAAAGACACAGGAGATTTTCTGGTCAAAAAGGGGAGTCCAGGAAAATCGGAGGTCGCCATGAAAAACCCATGCTGATTAAAAAATAATTACGTCACAG
>WBMY01002776.1:0-22383 GCA_013397315.1 Donacobius atricapilla
CTTCCCCGCTTGCTGGTGGGGCAAATGCCTGGATGCCCACAAAGGATGCTTGCCAAACACGCCCACAAAGTGCGGCTGTAGGAGGAGCCTTAGCACTTAAAGCAGCTAGCTTTGACACAATGAGAGCCATTTTACTTTGGGTTGATTGGAGGGCGCAAGGGCTCGCCTGTAGGGTCTGCTAGGCCACCCTCCCCCCATTACCTTTTCCTCCCTGTGGTCCTGCTTCCCTGCTTCATTGTTCCTACAAACAAGTTTGTCCTTGTGACGACCTCGTGCTCCACTGTCTCCCCTATGGAGTGGGTGCTGCTGCAGCCAGCCTTTCCCATCATACTTCCCAGGCACACCTGCCACAGGCCTGCACCCAGCTAAGCCTACAGCACAAGCCTGCTTGCATCTGACTGCAACCGCCACCACCGCTGCTGTGTTTCCTGCGCTGCCAGCCTGCACCAACTTGCCGTAGTAGTAGCCCGTAGCAACCAACCTGCCATCGCCTGGACTCGGTCATGCCCACAGCCACGGTATCCCAACCCTGAGAACCTGCAGTTGTTCCAGGACTAGGCCCTTGGCTATGGCAGCCTGTTCTCTGCCAACAGAAGGAACACACAGCCTGCTACTGTTTGGAAATCGCGTCAAGCCCACCATGTGAGCTAGGCAAACGCACCGCTGATCACAGTACACACGGTCCACCTGCTAGGCTGATGCTGACAAAGGGCCTCTCTTTTTCTTCTCTCTGCTCCTTTTTCTATCTCCCTTAAGTAGGAACACTCACCCTTTTTTGTCAATAAATGGTTCTCAGATATAATATTGCTGTGTTTGTGCTTTATTTTCATCTGAGAAATCTATCAAAAGCATCCTTCCCAACTCTTTTTTTAATAGCAGAATGGGACACTATAAAGGGACTTTTGCCCACCAAAAATAAAAGTTGGCATTCAATTTCTCCTTATTAATATTCCGTATGATAATTTTTTTCATGGAGAGTTTATCTGATGATTGTTCAGATTTTCCATTCTGCTGCAGTGAATATTTCCCTGTACTTTATAGAACACCATGAGAAAGGAAGCAAGGATAGTTACCCTGGATTTTGGGAATGACAACCATATGTGCTGCAGGAAACTGACAAGGGTCCCCTTAGAAGATGGTAAAGCAGTATTACCTGCTTCCCTGCCCTTTCTGCGCTTTGTGCGATCATCCATTCTAGGCTGATATTTGTCTGTCTTTGGTTTGGGGAATATAGTCCTCTGTGGAGTTGAGAAATCGTGTAGGTTCACTGAAAGAGTCAAATTTTCATCAAAAAAAGGTTGAGTTTGAGGAAAGATTTTGCACACAGTAGAATTTTATGATCAAAGGCATTTGTGAGGGGAAACATGGGGCAGGTCCCAACATCTTTCTCTTCCAGAAAGGGGACAAAGTAACTGGGTTCAAGAAGGAGCTGCCCTTGAGCTGCTTCCTTTCAAGGGGCAAGGGATTGACTACAGCCAGCTTTCAGGAGATCCAGTTTATGGGTATCTCACTTTGAAAGACTAGGAACCTCCCTTGAAATGGAAAATATGACCCCCTTTCCTCTGAATTATTATAACTTTGAAATTAAGGGGCTTCCAGGAAAAGATATGGGAAAAGGAATAACAGTTCTTTACTAGTTTGTATGTGTATAACAAGGCAAACAAACAACAACAATGGCAGCAACAACAAACAAACAAAAAAGAAAACCAAATAAACAGTCTCTGCCCTGCTCTTTAAGCATTTTTCCCTTCAGTATAGTTACGGTCACAGCCAGCAGAGGCACTGGCAGGCTCCCTGGCAGGCTCCCGATGGGCAGGGCAGGCGCGATGATTCCGTCATGGCTGCAGAGGGCACTGCAGTGCGAGCTTGGAAACCACACGGTTAATGGTGCTTGCCTGAGACCGGAAGTCACGGGCAGCAGTTGGTCACAATTTCTCAGCCACTGCGCAGAGGTGGCCTGTACAGGGATACCCACATGCCAGATCTGGACCTCCCCCACCCACAAATGGCCATGGAACAAAAAAAAAGAATGAAACAGACTTGTAGTGCAGGAAAACTGCAGCTAACTGGGATCTCAGAGTTCAACACACAGGAGTGGCTGCAGAAACATGCTGCAGGCAGAGGGCCCAGTCAGAAGCAGTCCCAATGTTTTGGGGCCACACGTGCTGGTGAATTATTAAAATATGAATATCGATCTAATATCGATATCCAACTGTGATGGACAAAGACTCTCTAACAGTTTAGGGTTAGAAAATGTATGTTTTATTACAATGCCGGGCAGTGCATGGGATAACTCCCTAATACCCACTGCGAAGATCACAGGTGATTACAAAGCTTTTTATTTACAAAAGTGTTGAATACAAAAAATACAAATGCATATTCATACCCCTGTCACTTCCTCTTTTCTGCTTTGTATGCTAATTGGCAAGAAGGCTATTAAGCATGCGTGGTTTGGTCCCTGAAATGAGTCAGTGGTCTTTTCTGGGCAGGGGTCACTTAAAAAGAGGAAGTAAAATAAGTCTTCCTCATTCTGACCTTTCTGCCTTTTCGATGCATACGTGACTAATGAATCCATGGTAGAATTTACAGTTTCCTGTGTTCTATCTGTTTCCTAGCATAGGGGAAAATTGGCTATTGTTTTGCGTTAAAATTGAAAAGCGATGAGTTACTAGATCAGGGCTAGCTTATCTAGGATCCGGCTTCTGTTAACTACGAACAAAGCTTATCTATCTACTTCAGCTAACTCAGCACCATCTACTTTAACTATAATCTTAATTCTTCAAAATTAATGTTTCACTGGTTCCGAGCTACACACAGCCAAGTAGCACGGAAAACAGCAAACAACTCCTTCCTCTTCCGAACCTGGAGACCAGACTGACCAAAAACCCAGTCCCAGACTTCCGGGATAGCCTTTGCTCTTTTGTTATCACTTGCAACCTGGCCACAGCCAGGACCATTTCAATGGAATGTTGCAACAGACAGCTACATCTTTGTTTTCTTAAGTATTGGATGTTATTGTTTCCTAGCAACATATGGGACAAAATTCCATGAGGGAAAGAAACAAAAGGAAAAATTCTAATCCCCAACAATGGGCCATAGTCTGCTTCCAATTATGGGCCATTCTTGCATCCTACTGCTGGTAACATGAGCTAGATTTGCCCACAGACAGATTAGCTGACAGCTATAAAAACCAGTCCCAAAGCATGACCTGGTTGTGCTGCCTTCACCTCGCACACCTTCCCTCCAGGATTCCATCACTCTGATGCAAATCTCACACATTGGTTGATCAAATATTTTTTCCCCCCCTGATCTCCAGTGAAGTTTGGCTGGTAAATTTCTTAGCCCTTCAGTAGTATGGTGAGTGTCAAGACAAAATCAGCTCTCCCTATTTCCAATGAAAACAAAGCCACCCATTGCCTGCTCGCAGACTCTGCTGAGGTCACAGCAGTTCCGCAGATATTAACCCTCCATTTTCCACCCCTGCTCTGACAGAACAACAAGTTCTGTTCTGCAATAAACTTGATTCAATGCGTAGGAGAAGCACCAATTTCTGGAATGGTCACTTCTGAGTCTTAGTGGTTCACTGGTGAAAAAAACCAAAACATGAAGCAAGAAGCTCTGCAGGACGCTGCCCACCACGGAAACCTTATTTTAGATACTTGTCTGGTTTCAGTGGTGCTGTAGACCTGTCCCAAACTTGACAGCAGCAAATATGTGTTCCATGGAAAGTAATATTCATGACTCACATGACGAATCAGCAAGAGCATTCAGTTCTTCTGCCAACAATTGAGACTGGTTTGATTAGCAAGTTCATTGGGTTGGTTGTTATATGCGTTATGTGAAGTTTTCACAAACTTTGCTGTTACTGAAGAGACAGTGAAGTCTCTATTGACAGAGAGGGGCAGCATAAAACACAGAGCAAAGAGTACACCTGTGCATTTGCAGCAGCATAGTGTAATCACTTTAGAGACCTGTTATCACCAGGTCACAGTTGATGATCATCCCAAACTACTTGGCTTTGATGAGAACCCGCTTGCAGAGCTACCTCCAGTTCTGGAGCCCCCCAGCATCAGAAGGACGTGGAGCTGCTGAAGTGAGACCAGAGGAGGCAATGCAGGTGCTGCAAGAACTGGAGCCCCTCTGCTCTGGAAGAGCCGGGGGTGTTTAGCCTCAAGAAAAGAAGGCTCCAGGGAAGATCTTAGACCCCCCTCCAGTGCCTAAAGAGGCTCCAAAAGAGCTGGAGAGGGACTTGTGAAAACAACAATGACAGCACAAAGAAGGAATGGCTTTAAACTGAGGGCAGGGTTAGATTGGATATTGGAGGAAATTCTTCCCTGTGAGGATGGTGAGGCCCTGGCACAGGTTGCCCAGAGAAGCTGTGGCTGCCCCATTCCTGGAAGTGTTCACAGCCAGGTAGGATGGGCCTTGGAGCAACCTGGTCTAGTTGACGGTGTCCTTCCCATGGCAAGGGGGTGGAACTGAATGATCTTTAAGGGCCCCTTCTAACCCAAACCATTCTGTGATTCTATATTCACCTTTGTCATGTCAGCATGAGATGGGACTACACACCTAGCAGAGATTACCTGGAGAGAAGGACATGAAAGAGAGATCCTGGTCATGGAAAAAATGTTGGGGTGGAAAATGGATAACTGTTGGCTTGTAAAATCCAGAGACAGCAGAGGAGGTTTGAGGCCCTTCTAAGCCACGCCTTTTCATAAGGAGTCCCAGTATTTGTGCTGGGTTACAAAACTATGGCATGTGTAAGAGAACTAAAAAACTCCAAAAATATGACACCACCTGGTCTGCTCCCAACAGAAATGTAAACATGAATCTATAACAGGACATATACCTTTCCACTGCTCATCTCCACCACAGATGATATTTGTTTATATTTTGGGGGAACTATATGGGAAACAGATTTCCAGCCTACTGAGAACCGACCTGATGAAACCAGGAAGGTGTCCAGAAACATCTCTCATGTCAATGGAGGGTGAAGAAGGAAGGGTGGGGAGATTTTGACATGCAGAGATGATAGAGCAACATCTTCACACTCTTTGCTGGGTTATGTAGTTTAAGGGATGCACAACAAGCTCATGGCTTCTCCCACCTGCCTAAGACCTGGCATCCAGCTTGGTAGCAGTGGATTTGATATCTCACAAAGGCTTTGAGTTAAAAATATGCAGGACTTAACAGTTAATGAGATAGTTGTTAAATGTTTCTGGAATATCAACTCATAAGAAACATATTGAGCAACCAGTAACAGAGACTCATCCACAGCTGTTCTTACAGTCAAGAGTAAATGCTTTCAAGAAACAGTTCAGGCATGATCCTGAATTTCAGCATGCATTCAGACTGGGAATTGGTGATGCTCCGCTCTCCAGACAGGGAACATGGGTCCCATCTTGCCCCAGATGCGCTGGCCCAGCCTGTTGTCTCTTCAGTTGAGGAGGAGCAGACAGCAGATATTTGTTAAGTCTTTCAGACATGCAGCCTTTGAAAACTGGCAGAGAGGAGATTCAGCCATTGAAAATCTTTGTCAGTCTCCCTTCAGATACCCGGGAACCTCCAGATGCCTTTGGATTGACATCCTTTACCATGGAAAAGGCAAATACAGTCAGTGGACTGTAAAATCCTAATTTCTCCCTTTTCGTTGTTGTCAAGCCCACCAAACTTCAGGTTTGCAGCTGAAAGCCCTAAATTAAAGAGATGACACCCACCTGTATCATTAACATCAACATGTAGTCCCTGAAATCAGATCTTCAGTCTTGCCCAAAGATAATTGCATTCAATCACCTTGTAGTCCTTTAGATTGTGCAGGGCTTTTAACCAAAATTGGATCCTTTCCTGCATGTTTTTGGTTTTCCACTAAAATAAAATATATTACAATGAGTCTCTGACCTCCTCTCAGCAAGTTTCTGCAGTGATGCCCTCTTCTAATGAGCCTCTGTGACTCAGAATCAGGAGGAATCACATTGAGTACCACCATCTCATCAAAACATTCAGGAATGTAATCCACTACTAACCTTTCATTTCAAGATCTACCTTTTATGTTCGTTCATGAAGTTAAAAATATAATCCCAAAGCCTATCTGCTCTTCCAATAAGCACTTCAAAATGTGCTGGGTTTCATACTTTTATGTGGGACAGTGTAGAAGAGTCCCTGGAACACCTTCACCATGAAGGGGCTGTTCCAGAGCCTCAGAAATGTACAACCCCAAAGGACTGGGAAATCTGGGAGCTATATGACTCCACAGCTCCTGCTTTGAAAGGCTAAAAGGAGCCTGGTAAATGAGTTGCAGAGAAGCTGGCAACATGTAGACACCGAAGGAATTCAGGGACTTTTGGGGAGAAGAGAAGCTTGAGAATTGGGACACCTCTGGTCTTGGCTCCACAGCGGTCGATTTGCCCAAGATGTGAGATCCTAGATGAGGACTCTTCTTCCAACCCACCAGCTGAAAAATGAAGCAGGATGAGCTAGACATGTTCCAATTTTCCATCAATCCCTTGATGAAATCCAACTGTCTCCATGGCTTATTTAGCTGTGGGATCTACGTAGGTATTGTCATGGCAGAAGGTATGGATAAAACTGAGGAAAAACTCCCAACTGACAATCCTCTGTAAGCAGTGGGAAAAAAATCTGAGGTTTTGAAGGGAAATAATTAGTGCTGGATCCAACCCAAGTAATTTATTTAAAATCCCACCTATCTTAGGGGCCTTCATCTGAAAAATGTGCAGCTTTTTTTCTTTCTGTTGTTTTAACCAGATTGAAGCCTACAAGACAAAGATTTGAGACACTATTAACTGTGGCTGATTTCTGCCTGGATTTGTTTCAGCCCTGTCTCTTAATGGTAACCAGGAAAATGAAAAATAATTAATAACACTCAAAGTTCTCCATGCTAAGTGCGAAGTGCCATTGTTTCCCATGCATTCCCAGTGCTGATTCCGCAGGGCCCCAACCCAACAAAGCAATCAAACACATGTGTAACACTGACAGCCTGATTAGCAGCTTTGGCTCCAAGGAGATCAAGGCCAGTATTTCATCCAACAGTGCTGGGCCATTAGCTGACAAACTATATGGACATCTTGAACAGGTTCTTGCCTTGTTTTTGAGTATGACCATTTGTGACTTGATCATTTGTGTGGAATTCTGTGTTTTCAAAGCTGGCCATGATAATCCATCCCTGAAGTTTTAGATGAGCTTCCAAAATAGTTTCAAAGACAATACTGATGCAGAAAGAATTGTGATGTTTTCTGCAAAGTTTTTTCTCTTCACCTGTGTCCATATGGGTAAATCAAAAAGCATCTCTGATTCTTTCTAGACATGAGAGCTCTCTTCTCCAGATGGTTTGATTTTTAGGATGCTCTTAGCACCATTCAGGTCTGGACAATTAGACTGTTCTATGCATGCCTCCCAAGCACAGATCAGAAGGCAGCACAAGTCAACAACTCCAAACAGGCAGTTTGGAAGAAACCACTTAGTTTTGGATTAGAAAGAAGGGACAACAATGTGGCCACAACCTCCCTTGCCATTTGGCCTCAGGAGATCAGCACACATTTAATTTACTGATATAGACCCAGTGACTAAACCGCTCTCTTAACCTTTCTGTTACCTAGTGGTAATGTATTGTGTGGCAGAGATGTTTATAAACCTTCATCCGTCTGAAAATTATTATCTCAAAATGAAGTTTATTTGAAGAACTGGTATGAAATGATTACATGTTATTTTTGCCTCAGCTGGAAAGCAAACTGTTGTACCATTGCTGAGAGCCTCTCTTTGGTCCAGATTTGGTTTGATTTTTTTATCTAGACTATCAACATCAGGGTATGGCAGCTAATTTGGCTGCTCTGCTACTGTTGTCTGGTGATTGGACATAAGTTATTAGGAGTTTGACTATTTATTTGGGTTTATTTGCTACTGTTGCTCTTCTCCATCTTCTGTTAAGGCCTGTGTATTACCCATCTAAATTGTCTCTTCATTTACTTTTTACTTTTTGCAGTGAAGATTTGAAACACATATTAAAGTCCAGAAAAAGAATAAGACAGCTAAAAAAATATCACAGATAAGTTGCTAAAATAGTGTCACTTGTGTTGTGTACTTGGAAAAAGCTGGACTAGGCAGTTCTGGGGCTGATTCTTCTCCCAGTGATAATTAAGTTAGGAAAAAAAACCCAGGGAAACCTATGGCAAAGCAATGACCTTCAGCAAATGCATATATTTGTAGACAAGAGGCAAACTTCTACAATGATGCAATCTTACTGTGGATCCTTATGACACTGATTGATAATTCATGCTTAAACAAGAGCTTTCATTTTGAAAGGAAAAACAACAGTTGGGTTTAAATATGTTAACTAGTGGGGAGTCTGATAATTTTCCAGCATTTGTGTTCAGTTCTGGCTCCTTGCCTTACACTCACTGCCTCTGCAGCATGCCTATTCCAACCCATCTGCACCACCAAATCCTTGTGTAGGAACCTCTTTTCTTCTAATCTTGACAAATGCCATCCCATCCCATTGACATTCATCCTGAGTGTAGCTTGGATCATCTCTTCCTCCCCCAACAGCTCTCCTCCGACTCCCCCATCTGTGCCACATCCAGTGAGCTGCTTCTCCTTGCTTTCATCAGGCCTTCCCTAATGTCAGGTTTTGCATCTGCTGTCCATTTCAGGTTTCTCAGGTGCTCTCTCTTGGCCAGAGCTTGGATTCATCAAGGCACATGAACAAATGAAGTTCAGGAGAGAGTGCTACTCAGTCTGGAGCTGGTGGGTCCTTCCACACCCCTCCTGGGTTGCACCTCAGGAAGATAAAAGGGAGAGCTTTTGGGGCCCCTAAAGTGAGTGTGAGGTTCAAGACACGAAAATGTTGTGAAGTGATTGACCTACCAGTAGTTAGAAGTAGTTTTAAACCACAATATACTTGTTTTCTGTGTACCATTTTTCTCCACTACTGATCTGGTCATTATGGTTGTTTTGTAGCACAGCTTTTTATTCCTCAGATTCTGGAAGATCCAGAAATATTTCTTTTTTCCCTGCATGTTAAAAACTTCCCCCTGGGATGGTGTCATCAGATCCACTGGTGTACTTCGTTCTGTTGCCTGGGCATGGGGCTCTGCTATATTTGCACCACGGTAGGCACAGCAGACAACTTCTGCCATATAAAAGCAAACTAGAAACATTTGCTTTTATATACTATGGCCACATATGCCACAGTGATTCCTTAACTCTCTAGTTAAATGCCTTTAACAAGCAGAATAAATGTCAGCCAGCTACTAAATTTTGTATACTTTCAAAGTTTCCAAGCCTATCCTATTCAACTCAATTTTTCTCTTCATTTCTCTTCCTAATGACACATTGTGCTGATTTTGCATTTATTGACATTTGATGAGGAAAGGAAGACACCTACAGAAGTGATTTTTATAAGAAAAGCTGTGACTAACCAATCAGTGACTAAGTTTGAATATTGGTATCTGGTTTAACCAGTAGAAAGTTGGCACACCTCTGGTGTAAGATCTGGATGAGAGAGAGATGCGGGGCAACAGGCGGCTCTTTCCAAAACGCTGTTTATTGCATAGACGATGTTACAGCAGTCCCTGGGTCATGGGTGACAGAGCTGAAACCTAAAAGCTGTCAGCATCAGCTTATAGGCAAGCCTGAAGCCTGAAGCTTGAAACCTGAAGCCTGAGGCCTGAAACCTGAAGTCACTTTATTTCTGATTACAATGCATTATATACTTTCTTTACTGAGCATCTTAATACCAATCAATACCTTTACATTTACCTGTAGCCTATCACAACTACTAACTTTACCGTATCGTTAGTACAATCCAATCACATTAAGTTAGTATGTTACAGTTTAAACTTAAAGTTGTTTTTCTGTTTTCTTGCAGTGGAAAATTCTTAGACCTTTCTTCTACTTGGTAAAAATATCTTTTCCTTTGCCTAGGGTATTCCTGAGATTTAATTTGACTTGGTAAAAACATCTTTTTGTTTGTGGTCAATATATCTTTTGCTCTAGCTATAAAACTACCCTCCAACACGACTCAACCTTTGTCCAGTAACAACTAGCTCAGCAATTCCCAACCTAAACATCCTTTATTTTTCTAAATCAAAACTTGCTTCTATCTCTACTCCACTTTCAGGTTATACATTCAGAGAGCCTTCTATTAAACCTACATATCTGTGAAACTTGCCTGTCAAACTTTCATCCTTCCCAACACTCTGGGAACACATATGTTACAATCAGAGAAATCCTGGGAAAATTTCTCTTTTCTTCCAGACAGAGAAGAGGTAACAGGGGCCAGCGGGGCTGGCCCCACTCCACCACGTGGCCCCCAGGCCTGGCACAGCCTGGCCAGGCCCTGCCGCTGCAGCAGTCCCAGCCGGATCAGGCCCAGTGGCTCCCAGGCAAGGAGAGGGGAGGAGAATATGCCCCGTCCCAGCCAGATCGGGCCTCCAGCAGCTGTTAACATCCTGCTGCTAAAGCTGCAGCCCCAGGGGTGCCTAACTGGGCTGGGCCCTTCCCCTAGCCATGCAAAAGATCACGCAGCTGAGACCAAAGGCAGCTCTGTAGCCAGGCAGGTGGCCCTGCAGCAGCCAGAACCCTGAGACCCTGAGATCCTCGCCTAGTCCTGGCATGGCCTGATTTTACCACCTTCAGCCAATGCCCAGAAGAACCATCATGCCCTCTGCAGACCTGGGGAAATGTTAACTCTTTCTCTGACAGATGAAACTTGCAAAACATTAAATCCTCTCTGAGTGAGAGAAAATACAGAGTGAAAGCATGTAGAGAGACAATATGAAGATATCAAAGTCAGTGAAGGAAAAGTTACATGGAAGAGAATAAGAGGATGCCTCAGTTTAGGCTGAAATGCTTTTATAAGCCATGGTAATGGACTGTAATATACTACAATAGCCCTTTAAATCATGGAAAAATATGCACTGGGGAGATGAGAGTATTCAAATTGCAGATATAAGTAAAGGCATTTGTGATGGACTAAGTAAATATTGAAGTAGCTGTGGTCTTATGAGAAACCTGAACAGAGAGAGAGAGAGATGAGATGACGATGAAGATGAAGATGAAGATGAAGATGAAGATGAAGATGAAGAGCTGACCCTAGAAAGAGAAAATATCTCTGTTCCTAGAGATGAAGAAAACCTTTGCATTTGGAACTGTTCATCTTTAAAATGGTACTCCATGAGCCCATGACCCATATGCAGCTGTGGGAGGCTGTGTAATATGGGAGGGACTTCAGAAATGCTGATTCCTGGGCGGCTGCTTTTGTGAGAGTTAAAAGGCTACAAGAGGACTGTTCCTTCTTGTTGTGTGGGAAGTTCCATGGCAGACGAAAAGAGATTTCTCTCTGAAAGAACTGATGAAAGACTATTTTATAAGTGGTAAACTGACCTAGAGTTCCAAGTTTTGTCTTTTTACGGTGTCTGTGAGAAAGAAAATAAGCTGTTGGGGGAGAGGAGAAGTGTTTTGAAGACTTTATTCTGATTTTTATTAATTTTTTCTCTCTTGTAGTTTTGTTAATAAATCTGTCTTTATACCCTTTTAAGTTTTGAGCCTGCTTTGCTTCTCTCCTAATCCTATCTCATAGCAGAAAAAGAGTAAATAATTCTAGTAGACACTCAAACCATTACACATAATTTGGGAAACAGAAATAGGTGAACCTGAAACCATTACACATATTTAGAAAGGAATTCAATATTCTGGCAGGTTTAGAGCCATTTATTAATTACATCCTGCTCTTTATGAATGAGATTCAGTTCTCATTTTCCTCCGTTACAGTTGTGGAGGGCTTTTGTTTCCCTTTTGCCCTAGGTTATGCCCAGAGATTTTCAGTGAAAGTTTAATTGACCAGTGGTTCATCTCAAGTACAGAACTGACTCATTGTGCTCTCTACAGCTGTCAGCAATTCTGGAATGGATATCATGCTTGCTGGGCCCAAGCCTAGGACGACTTGAGAGAGAGAAAAAAAAGTCAAGACTGGGTTTCTCCAGTATATTTGCATAACTTCTGGCATGATGTAGGCCAGAGTTGCCCCAAAGTTTCCAGGTGTTACCTCAATAATAATAAATAATAGGTATCATTACCAATCAGCAATTATTATTAATAGCATAGAGTAACAAGAAATAATAACAAATAATATTAATTATTTAATGATATGTGAAAGGTGATGTTTAAAAAATATGGGGAATTATTTCCACAAAACCACGTTCTAGATGCTTCCATTTTCCAAGAGTTCAAATGACCCATTTTCCACATGGCGCTGCAACTTCTTCTAATGAAAACCCCAGTAGTACTTGCGAAATGAGTTATCTGGTTTCAAATAAATAAATAAATAAGAAATTGTTAGTGGAGATGTCAGAACAAGGTCAGCATTTTGGGGATGATGGGCACCAAAGGAGCTCTTGTGTGAATGCTGCAGATGAAAAGAGCCAGCATTGCCCTGGATCAAGAGTTTCTTTGGTGATCATTAACCACAAAACCCCTCTGCCCAGAAGCCTTTGGAAGAGGAAATCAGCCACAAACTGACAATGAAGCCATTCCTTAAGACATCAGCAATTCACTCAAACATAGCATAGAGTCACAGAATGCTTTCAGTTGGAACGGACCTTTTAAAGGTCATCTATTCCAACCCTCCTTTCCACTAGACCAGGTTGCTCTAAACTTGATCCTACCCAGCCTTGAACACTTCCAGGGATGGGGAAGCCCCAGTCTCTCTGGGCAACCTGTGCCACAGCCTCAACACAGCCAAGAATTTCATTCCACTATCCCATCTAACCCTGCCCTCTGCCAGTGAGAAGCCATTTCCCTTTGTCCTGTCCCTCCAGCCCCTTGTCCGAAGTCCCTCTCCAGTTCTTAGAGCCCCTTTAGGTATTGGAAGGGACTCCAAGGTCTCCCTGGAGCCTTCTCCTCTCCAGGTGAACACCCTCAGCTGTCCCAGCTTGTTTCCAGAGCAGAGAGGCTCCAGCTCTTGAATCATGTCCATGGACTGCTGGACTTGCTCCAAAATTCCACATCGTTCTTACTTTTGGAGTCCCAGAGCTGGACACTGATGCTCTATATTAGTTGCCATGGGGCAACAACATCCCTTAGCTTACAATTCCACATGCTCCAAAGTGTTTTGCTGATGTCAAAGATGTTGTGTCTTCATGTGGCATGAAATCATGTGTGTCCTGACTTGGGCTCATCAGTGGGGTAGGATGGAGCTGTGCTTCCCTGCAGAAGGGTACAAAGTCTAAGCTTGATGAAACTCTCCATCCTCATCACCAACAGGGTGACAATTTGGAATTCAGAGCCAGAGCTCATGGTGCATCATCTGCCTTAAGGTTGGCTCTGTACCCCTTCAAGAAGAGCTAAGTAAATGTAATCTTGTAGGATATTGGGATGTTAGCAGAGAGCTGGCCTAGCGTTTTGGGGTCAGTGTGAGAACAAAGATCTCTCTCCATGATAGATAATAAGTGATTCTGTCATCTGCCTTTGCCAGTTTTCCCTCTTGGTCCTTCTTGTCCCTCTGGCCCTCTCCACATCTTGCTCATTGTGCTCCAGACCCACAGAACACCAGGTTCCTCCACCGACAGATTCAACTGGTGCAAGAAAGCTCCTTGTGCAGCCCAAAATATGCCCTCAGTGCATCACAGGAATGTGGAGACTGTCCTACACATCAGAGGAGACACAGCTTTTCTGCCTGTTTTTTTTTTTTTTTTTTCCTCCCTCGGCTGCAAGATTCCTCCTTCTTTGATTTATTGCACTTTTGTACTTATGAGCACCCGGAAAGTGTTTCTGTCCCATTAATTTCAACTTGGAAGCTTCAGTGTTTCCCAGAAGAAAAATAAATCACTCAGGATGGGAAGACATGCCCCACAAGCTCCCTCCCTTGTCTGGGTCCCCCCTCTCTTGTCTTCCACTTTATTTTCCCTCCTACTGTTCCCTTCCCCCTATTCCAAGAGGGAAGAGGGGTGATAAATGTGCTGCACAAGGTATGAACTTCATAAACCAGGAACAAGGTAATCCTGTCTGTCCAAACATTGCTTTGCTAAGCATCTAAATAAGGCTCTCTGCATTTAGCACATTTCTTATTACCAGAGATGAAGACTGTGGTCCCAGAAAGAGAACAACTGGAGAGGTCTAATCTCCACAGGGACCTGTGTGCACTTCTGAAACACTTGTCCAGAGAAGTTTGAAACACTTTGAATAGTCAGTATTCAGCTGAAATTGTGTTTCCTTTAAGGTCTCCCCAAATGTGACTTCCAACCCAATGGTCTCAAGACTCTCACCATGCAGTATAACTTCTCTCACTCTCCCAGGTTTCCTCCTAGCTTGTAATTATCCTCCTTGCAAGGAAACAACCAACAGTAGCAGTCACTGGACTTGCTGAACAGATGACACACCCCAGATCAAACTTTTTCCCATTTTAACAGATATTACGAGACAGTAATGTATGTACTCTTGTTTTTTATGGTCAGTCTCATGCACCTGCCCCAGTCTTCCAAGAACATCAGTTGTTAGGCTGGACAGGGCTTGAAGCAACCTGTCTAGTGGAAGGTTCCCTGCCCATGGCAGAGGGTTAAGATGAGATTTAAGGTCCCTCTTAACCCAAAATATGCTATGATTCTATGATTCCTTGCTGATGTGTAAGTTAAACTACTGATATCTTCTGCCAGGATAACTCCTACTCTTCACTGGGACCATTACTCTTTTGTTTTAGACTAACCAACAAAGACTCAACAATTCATTCAGATTTCTTCTGGTGATGAGCACATTATGGACAAATTAGATATGTTTGGCACTAAAGGAAGTGCTTCAGAATCTATGAAGTGTTTGTTTAATCACAATCTGTTGTAAAAAATTGAATTTATTTAAAAGATAGCATCAGTCTCCAGATTCAAACCTGGGTTAAGGTTTTCCACAATTTGTTTCTCCTCCTTGCAGTACAGGAAATACAGTGAGGGAACCCCCTGTGAGTTCATTTTACCATTTTTATATAAAATTCCCCACAAGAATTTAAATTTACATGGTCATTCAGTCTGTCATCGACCTGCCTCCCACAGATTTCTCCACTTGTTGATTTTTTCAAACAGTTTTGACAGGAAACTGAATGTCTCCGAAGATATTATGATCCTATTTCAAATAATGATTCAGAGAAAGGAATGATTTCAAGCTAAACAATTTCTTCTTAATTTTTATCCTATTAGATGGTTTCTACAGGGCAGGTGATGTACATAGCAGATTGTAGTAGACAAATTCTATAAAAAGCCCAAGGGAATTTTAAAGGGGAAACCAAAAAAAATATGGACAATCTTAAAATAAATCAGTTTAACATGCTATCAGCTTTGAAACAGAAATCCATCACAATCAGACTCTGCTTCCTGTCGTTCTTTGTTCTCATTTCTGTCTGGATTTGAGTCCACTCAAATCCTGCTGGGAAGGCAATTCCCTCTGGTATTTCCAAGCTGTCTAGAAATATCTGAATAAAAAGCATCAGAAATCCTTCAAGAACACACATTTTCAGACGGTTTCCAGTTATGTTTTGCATAGTGCAATATCTTGATACAGTGTGTGCATCACAACCAGGAGGCAAACCATTCAAAATGGTACTAAGCACAGAGGCCAGAGCAACCAGTGCCTAACTGGTGGTGACTTGAGCATCACCACCTGTCCTTATGGTAAG
Source organism: Donacobius atricapilla (assembly GCA_013397315.1). Classification (NCBI taxonomy): domain Eukaryota; kingdom Metazoa; phylum Chordata; class Aves; order Passeriformes; family Mimidae; genus Donacobius; species Donacobius atricapilla. The sequence continues at coordinate 15,671 of WBMY01002776.1, forward strand.
GGGAAAAAAAAAAAAAAAAAGAAAAAGGGGTAAAAATGGGCATTTTCTTCTAGACTGGAGTTTTGAATTGCCCAGAGATATCACCGAAAGTACATGTAGCATATAATTTCTCTCAGCACAGACTCTGGCAGTACATTGAACAAACTACATCACCAAGTTTCTCTCCATTAAAAGTAATTTAAAGGGCCAACTTGAAAGTAATGAAAGCAAATGAGATCAGAAAGATAAATCACTTCAATAAGAAAATTGCTAAGAATCCAAGTCTCCTCACTGTATTGTCTTCTCCTCTTTCAAATTTACAGGGTGGCATTCAAGAGCATCAGAAAGAAGAGTCTTGTCCAATTCTAGAAGTGCAGCTCAACAGAAATTTATTGTAATCCTGCCTTGATCAAATTCCATCAGACTCTGTGGATTTCCTGAGGGAAAACCAGCCTAGGAAAGGAGAAAAGCAGGCAAGTGTGTTTCATGAAACAAGACAAGTATAAGTGCTCTACCTCTCGTGCCATGAAGTTGCATAGAGGACATTCAGCTCCAGAGGGATGTGGGGGATGTGGTAGTTGAATGTCAAATATGGTGCCAGAATCACACTACCTGCACACTACATTGTTAAGGGGGTCCACTTGAGAAAGCACAGTATATAGCATGATTATTTAATAGCTCTGTAGTGCCTTTCATTCAAATATCTCCCAACACTGTACAAACATTTGCTGCAAACTCCAGGCAAAACCACACTATCTTTGCTATGTGACAGATAAGAAAATAGAGGTTACATTATTTCCAGGAGTCTGTGACAGGGGCCAGAGTAACAGCCAAGAGTCCTTCCACTTATTCACCTTTGCCACTTGGGAATGATGGAAAAAAGTGAAAATGGAGATCTGAGTCTGTAATTAGCCTGTGCTCAAGTTGAGGGGCAGTCCAGCAATGTTTCCTTTTGTTCTTCCATCAGGGCTAATTCAAGTGACAATACAGGGAATAAATGGAAGATATTAGGACAAGAAGCTAAGAAAGCATAATGGAAATATAGTCAGATCAATCCATTTATAAATACTTAAAGATGGTAGGCATCACCCCAAACCACAAGACACTAATGTTCTCCTATGCTGGAAGCTGGAGACCAAGAAGAAAGCTCTACAGCATCAGCTTGCACTAGATACCTACAAGCAGATAGGTGAGCCTTTGATGTTGAACTAGGTGTCTGGAGTCTGCTGTAGAGCAAAGAAGAGGCTGGTCTGAAGCCTCTGACCAGCCTCTGACTGGTCTGGATCATCTGACCCAGTGGTTTCCCCTCTATTTGGATGAATGATGACAGGGTGAGTCTGGTCCTTCCTGTGGAGTGTGGCAATCATTTAGATGCTGAACTCAGATGACAATGAGTACATTAAAGACACCTAAATTTGGGCAGAAAAGTCTTACCTATTGCAGAAAAGACAGGACTGAGATTAGAGAGCATCTGTCCTTTAGACCTATCCATACCTCCTGCACTGGAGCAGGGAGTGGAAATAACATCAGGTGCAGAGGCAACCATGAAAGTTATGTATGGGGACTCTTTAGCATGAAGTGCCTCCGTGAAGGTGTCACCAAATGCAGGGAGGTGCCTGAGCTTCCATTTTGGTAGAGGACAAACAGACTGTGGAACTGGGAGATCTGTTCCCCTGGAGCAGGACCCTGTTGCCCAGCAGAAGTATTTAAGCTGGGCAGATGGCACTGCAGAAGGGCAATAGTCTTTCATATACATTTTGTTGCATTTTCAGGGTCATTTGGGTATCTTAGATACTCCAGGCATGCTCTAGCCACTAAAGCTTGCATTTAACCAGTTGGATTAAATAAACTGCATTAAACAAAATCTGTAGGAATGGTTGACTACATAGATCTCTTATCAAGAACAAAGGCAGAACAAGCATCTGTATTGGTTTAGCATAAATGGTAAGAAAAACCAATTGTTGATCCATTTTGGAACTGACAGCTAAGCTGGCCAATCAGGTAAAAAGTGTACACCCCTTGGGACACCGCTTAAATGCAGGAATCTTGGGAGACTCGTCCCTTTTTCCACGGACCCAGCCATGAGGTAACATCGCGGCCGGGCCGGGAGGGGTCCAGGCCCAGGGCCCCGCCGGCCCCGGGAGTCCCCGGGAGCCGCGGCAGGGCCAGGGTGGCCAGGATCAGGGCCAGCCCTCCGGAGAGCCGGGCGGGCTCAGGCATCTGAGCTTGGCAGATGCCGCAGAGAGGGAGAGAGATGGCCCCGGCCCCCTCCTCCAGCCCCCGGGTCCCCGGAGAGCAGCACCGAGCCCAGGCTAGGCTAAAAACGCACCCCATANGTTAGTGAGAGTTGGAAGCCACAAACAGACTGTGTCTCTTGTGGAAAGTTACCAGAAGAATCAGGAGGGACTTGTCTCTCTCAAAAGACTGAATGAAAGACTATTTTATTAAGTGCTACTGACTTAAGAGTTCTGATGTTTTGTCTCCTTGCATTGTTTTCGTGGAAAAGTAGATTGTTGCTAGGGAGGAAGGGGGTTGTTTTTGAGAGGGTTTCGTGGTTGGTTTTTGTTTGTTCACCTTTAGTGTATGTTAATAAATCTAACTGTTTCTATTTTTAAATTGAACCTGTTTTGCTTTTCTTTTAATCCTATTCCACTAAAATGAAACTTCGGCGAATGTGATAACCACTACATTTTTTGGTGTTTCCGTCTGGTTATTGAATTTTAACCCATCACAGCATCACAAAGGCACCCAAGTTTACATGTCTAAATCACACCCTGCCTCTCAAACCTACATATTTATGAGACCTTTGTGCTGACAGGACCCAAGTGTCCACACCTAGGACACTTGAACTGAGCAGCAGGTCAGTACCAGTTTGTGACAGTAAGACCTTTATTAAACAGTTGTGAGCTGTGAAGCTGTTTTCCACAGAGATTGGTGGGAACTAACAGAAATTTTTTCCAGTTCCAAGGATGAGGCCTGTCGTTGTTGGACACACAAACACACACACTCACCTTGGTGAGAAGGCATGAACTGTTTATTAAAAAATCTGACTCCACTTTATATAGTATTTCTACAAAGGCCAGGGATTGGGGGAGAAGGTTGACACCCCTCCCCATCCCATTCGTCAGGACAACTGTCCATATCTCCAATACAAAGAATGTAGACTCCCTAAGCTAAGGAAAACATTGCTTCTATTTATAACACCCATGTGTGAGAAACAACCTAAGAACTATGAAAACTGTGAGACACAAGAGAAGGCTGAAAAATCAGGTGACAGAGGCCCATCCATGGGGGACAGCCTATGCCTTGGTCCAGTAGCAATGGCAACCTCTGAGTGAGCAAAGACCTATGAGAACCAATCCATTTGCATCAAAGCCATGATGATCCCCCTTTTCCAAGCTCTGACTATAATGAAGCAGACTGTTTACTTGAAGTCAGGCTTTCTGTTAATAAAGGTGGAATTCCTATTATGTTTTCTAACCTATAGCTGGCAACACATAATCTCTACTCTCTCTGTGTAATTCTGAAGTGTTGATGTTAGCATAATGTAAGATGCTGAGGATATCATGAATATTGTGATGGGGTTGTCATGTCAGTTCACATGGAGTGATTTATGGACTAAACAGCAAACTGACCTGCTGGGATGCATCCCCAAAAGATGAGTCTGCCTCTCAAAGACTAGTCTGCACATACCAGGGGGTGTTTCTTCAAAGTGATTCCTTCAGGGGACTATGAGGAAGGAGCGAAGATGGTGCAAGAGGAACAGATGATTCTCTCCACAAGATGCAATGACCCATTACTACTCACTCTAAATCAAGCAATATAAGATGGCTGATGGGCGTCTCTGGCTGAAGAGGCTCCGCCCACAGGAGGAAAAAAAGGAGAAGGGGGCATAAGTTGGTTTGTGTACAGGAAGAGATTTACTTGAGAGTGAAAAATTAAAATCTTCCCCCACAGGTTTTTTCTAAATATGGAATTTCATGGCCTATTCTCGTCTCCCTGCACCCTCTCTTCCTTGGGCAAACACTGCCCATTGAAGGTGGCTCTTGTTTCTATAAAGAGTTGAAGAGTGCAAATGAGCCCTACTGACAAATTTACACTCATTTCAGACCCAAAAGAGACACTGTAATTCCAGCATCTCATAAAAACAAAGATACCTATTTTAATGATATTCCTGTCCAAGTGTAGTGGAGCTTTATGGGGATGTCTCCCACCGAGAAACAACCAAAACTCCCCCATGCATTGGACATCTGCTCTTCCAAGGCTGGCTATAAACCTAAAGCTTTGTCCAACTTCTTTTCATATTTATAGAAATTAAAGAAGGAAGAAAGGTCCAAAAGCCCATCTGGTTGTCTCTTTTCTCCTCTCAGGGAAGTTTCCTGTCTCTGGAGCTTATTTCCATTCTCTAGGACCAGACTTTTTATTTTGCCTCTCATTGATCACATTCAGCCTGCCAGATGCCACACTGGACACTTCTGAGCAGTTCCAGAGCAGCCAGCTTGGGGAGCTACCAGGAAGTTCCCATAATGCTGACATATGGTCCAGCTAGGCCTTCTGTCTCCTGGACAGCAATATGGGATCAAGGAGAGCACCAAGTTACAGCCGGACCCAACAGCTCCACCACTGCCTCTGCTTCATCCTCCTAGAGACAACCCCTCTCCTCCCATCTCAGAGTACCATGGCATCCCTGGGTAGCAGCTCAAGCCCTGCTTGAAGACTCACAGCACCACTGTGTACCATTTCCAGCTGGAGTGAACCATCAAACTTCTTTCTTGGATCCCAGGACAACTATGATTGCATTTCAGCAGGTGTTCCAAGTAGGACCAGGCTGCTGGTGCTGTAAAGATGCACAAAAGGATGTAGTCTATCTTCCCATGGCTCAGGCATTGCTCTGGCTCCATTTCTTTGAGCTGCAAAATGACCTCCCCTAAGGGTGCTCTAAAACCAGAGCATTTGTGCAGCAGGCTTTTCCATGAGCATGTTTTCTGCAGAGGCAGGAGGTATGCAGGATGTGAGAACTTTCAGAAACTAGCAAAATCCTGGTGATGCCTTGAGAAGGCTGACCTGCAACAGAGACTAGAAAGAGCTAAGAGAATAAAGAAGGTATTTATTAAAAGGTTTTAAAAGGATACACCTTGGGAAGAACAAGAGCCTGGCCAGGGCTACATCCAAGATAGACCCAAAATGGTCACAAAAAATGGACGACCAGTCACACTTTTATAAGTTTTGGTCCATCTGGGTATTGGGTTTAATTGTCCAATTACAGCTTCAGATTATGAAGTCCCATCCTCCTTGGTTTCTCTCTTCAGTCCACCATTGTTTATGCTTTTGGGTCTGAAAACTTGTAATGGTTGTCCTTGGTCTCCACCAGGAAAAGGATTTGTTTTGTCTACTTACTCTGTGAAGAGAGCTTACTAACACTTAATATGAGGCTCAGAGCTACACACCTAGACTGCACAGAATCTGAAAAACATGAAAGCTAGAGCTACACACCTAGGCTGCACAGAATCTGAAAAACATGAAAGCTAAAACTTAAGGCATCACTGGTCTCTCCCTAACCTTGCCTTGTGGCACACTGCATTGGTGTGTTGGTACCATCATGCTATAGGATGACCAGGGTGGAGTTTTGAGGGTGAAAGAGTAAAAAACAAATCTTCTGTATGTACATTTGTAAAGTGGTCTGTGAAAGCAGAGGACTGAAATTATACCCCTTTCCAGGTATCAGTCTCCTGACCCAATTTTCTCTGCATCTCTCTGTCCCTGTGGGGACACACTGCACATCTCTTCTCAAAGCACCTGCTGCCACTGAAGGGTCTTCACTTAGAGCCTTCCAAGGCTAATGTGTCTCCCCTTCCAGAAAGGGGAAGACTAACCCACAAACATTCTTGCTGGGAAGTAAGTCCTCCAGTGCCGTGGTTTAACCGATTGTTGGGTTTTTAGTTGGGGGAGAGTCCACAAGCTGCGGGGATCGTTCCCTGTGGGAAGTTTTGAAGAGGCAGTCAGCTGGCTAGTTTTGAAGATTGACATCCGGTTAAACCACTTAAAAGAGTTGAACACGCCTCTGTGGAAAAGCACATTTAAAAATTAACAAACGGCAGAAAAACCTGTTTTGGCTTCTGGCCTTTGAACAGGTAACTGACTGGGCCGGGCCTGTGTGGCCAGGCCCGGCCACACCAGGCTGTGCTGTGGCTCTGGTCCCTTCCTGGGAAGCCCGCCGGGCCCTGTGCCGGGGGGGATGGTTGGGGCCCCTTCCCAGCGGGGCCGAGCCTCTTCCCAGGGAACCTGCTGGGCCCCGTCCCAGCGGGGTAGCTGGGGCCCCTTCCCGGCGGGGCCGCCTCAGTCCTTGTACTGGCGGCGCCGCTGGACCGTGCCGGCCAGGGGCTATATCAGCACCAGGAGCCACCATGTGGCTGGGACCAGAGCCGGCAGCGGCACCCCGGCCGGCTGCAGACGCCGGCCCCGAGGCCAGGAGTGGCAGGCACCGGGAGGGGCCGCCGCCGTCCCGGTCCTGGAGCGGCCACGTGGCCGGGGCTGCGAGCCGAAATTGGCTCGACTGCGGCGGTCGCACGCGGCTGCTGCTATCTCAGCATGGCTCCAATGGACATTGTTTGCTTCTCCGCTTTTAGCCAGCTATGCTACCGAGAGAAGGACAAAAGCAGCAGCAGCAGTTTTTCTTTTTTTTTTCTTTTTTTTTTTTTTTCCTCGCGCCTGCCTTAAGCGCTGGCGTGTGGGGC
>WBMY01002776.1:22409-37002 GCA_013397315.1 Donacobius atricapilla
CGGCAGCCAGCGCGGCTTGTGCAGTGCCAGAGGAGACCACCGCATCGGCTGGAAAAGACACAGCGATTCTTCGATTGCAGAGCCTGGATGAGATCAACCTTCCAATGCTGCAAAACTCTATAAAAACTTTCAACTGATGAAGCTTGAGAAACAAACCTGCGAACACCAATTCTCTCCCGAATCAGGAAAAGGAAACGGTGAAGACACATAGAGCAAACAACATGGGACACTGAGGTCAGTGAAGAAGGAGCCAGGTGGGATTGAAAAGATGCCTTAGTTTTGGGATGACATTGTTTTTGTAAGGCTATGGTGAAGATATACTTGATATATCAGACTTTGGTTTTTTTCCCTGTAATTCATTGAATGCACTGGAGGGTTGAGGATGTAGCGTTCTAAACACAGCCGTGAGCAGAAGCGCCAGTGTTGAAAGAAGCAAATGTTGCAGTATCTCTAATCCAATGAGAAGCTTGAACTGAGAGAGATGAGAAACTTTGCCCCAGGAATAGAAAACTTCTGTTCCCAGAGATGGATTAAAACAACTTCTGGTTTTATGTTAGAACAGCTCATCCTTAAAATAGCACCCTAATAAGTTTGACTTGGCCCATGGACACAGCTGTGAGAAAGATGCAAAAGATGCGAGTGACTTCACAATTGCAGATTTCCGGGTGGCTGCTATTCATGCAAATTAAAAGCCAGGAGAGAACTGCTTCTTGTGGAGAAGTCTTCATGGCATGGCAAGAAAGTCTCCTCTTCCTAAGTTAACTGAAGAAAGACTATTTTAGCGGTGGCAAACTGACTGAAAGTCCCAAGTTTTGTCCCTTTACATTGTCAGTTGGAAAGAAAAGAGGGTGTGGGGGGAGAAATGTTCTGAAAGTTTATTCTGATTTTCTTATTATTCACTTTTAATTCTGTTAATAAAGTTTTTCTTTATACCCTTTAAAGTTTTGAGCCTGTTTTGCCCTCCTCCTAATCCATATCTCACAGCAGGAAATGAGTAAATAATTCTAGTGGGTGCATTGGCATTTGGCCACCACTAAACCCACTATACAAATTGGTACATTGGCCAAGGAACGAACAAAACTCGCTACACTTAATTGGCGTTTCTGCCCAGTTTCGAACTAAAACCACTACATCCAGTCACTTCCAGTGCAGCAGAACCGCCTCAGCTCTGTGTTTTCCCTTATAATTGGTATTTTCTCTGCCACATGAACAGAAAATACTTGCCAAGAAATAATTATGAAGGCAGCCTTGCAGAGACAAAACAAGGAGGAATGGCTTCACACTGACAAGAGGGCAGAGTTAGGTGGGATGTTGGAAAGAAATTCTTCCTTGTGCGGGTGGTGAGGCACTGGCACAGGTTGTCCAAAGAAACTGGCTGTTCCATCCCTGGAGGAGTTCAAGGCCAGGTTGAATGACAGTTGGAGCAACCTGATGTAGAGGATGGTGTCCCTGTCCATGGTGGGAGTTGGGAACAAGATTAGCTTTGAGGTCCTTTCCAGCTCAGTCCTTTTATGACTCTAATCCCCAGTTCAGAGATGTCATTTTCAATGCTTTCCCGGGTTCTCTGCTATGCCAAGACATAGCATTCCAATTACCCTTTGATGTACCTGTTATTTATTGCCTTACTATAGAAGAGTGTAGAAGCTACAGATGATTCCAAGGCCCTCAGCTTCTGAACAACATGTGGTCACACATTAAGAGAACATTGATGTCTTTGGACGGTTTTATGGTTCAAGTGTCAGAGGCAAAGGGCAAGAGGAGGCAGTGTGCAGGGCAGGGCATAGGTTCTCCATCCTGTCTACAGATAAGGCTCAATTTTTCTGTCTTATCTTTCTGTCTGCTCTTCCATTGCTTGACTCTTGGTGAAATTAGAGGCTGAACTGTATTCCCCAAGGTCTACACTGTCAGCTACACAAGGGGCCCACACAAGAGGCTCTCAAAGTCAGGCTCATTCACTCATACAGGAGTTCCAAGATGGAGAGAGTTCTTGGTTTTCTCACCTCTTCCTATGGTCTGGACAAAGGGGATGTGTGGGGAATAAAGTAGACTACATGCTCACACAATGAAAGGGATTTTAAAATCATCTTGTCCTCATCAACCCTGTGATGCAGGGGCATGGCTGGATCAAAATGTCTCACACATGGGATGTTGGGTTTTGGTACTCTCTGAGTAGGGGGATGAAGCTGGCCCAAGCCTGAGAAGGAGACAGGTGATGGAGAGCTCTGGTAAGAGGGGGACAACTGAAGGCACAGAAACTGGAGCAGATGGCTGGTTTTTAACCTTCCCTGTTGCCACTGGCAAGTGTCCACTGAGCTTGTTCACAGAGCAGTTCCCTGAAACTTTTCCCATTCATGGGAAGGTCACAGACCAAGCACCCTGACTTTCCATGGTGTTTAAGCTGGTCAAATCAAACACCCATAAAACCATCTCACCATCATGCTACAACCAGTAATACTTGGGGACACAGAGATACTGCACCTTTATGTGACACACTATATTTTCCCCTGGCTGTCACAGCAGAGATTAGAGGCATCCACAGCATCTCTTACCCACATCATTTGCAATTTGTAGTCATTTATGCCTTTTTTTTTCCACAAGAATCACCACCCTGAAGCCAGCACAAAATAAATTACAGAAAATCAGTGCTGTAGGCTTTAATTTTTTCTTCTGTAGAAATAGGATATCACACAGGAAAAATATAAGTACATAACTCCACTACTGAGAAATACTGAGGGCTGCAATTTTTCTTTGCTGCCAGAGTTTGATGCAGGTGGGAGTGATTTGTTGCATCCTAAGAAGATGGAGTTTGTGCAGTCAATCTTGAAGAACGTGGGAGGGAGCATATATCTGTCTGATGGACTGTCTGCTTTTCCTTTAGCATTTCTTGAGCCCTTCTACAAATTTCTAGCAAATTTAATTGAAAATCAGCAGTCTCAAAAATACTTGAGTTTCAACATCTTTTCTGAAGGAGGAAGGGAAACAATATAAATGTGCCCTCTGAGGAAAGGCCAGTATATGATTTCTGTCCTTATTAGACCCTAGAGGATCTACACAGGAAAAGCTGTCAACCTCCTAAACATTGTAAAATCTTCAGTGGGGTTCGTAGGTAGCAGACAGTGGAGATCTCAAAAGGGGAAACAAATCCTTTTAGAGACAAATGTAGCTATAAGGAAGAAGTTTTTTACAATGAGGGTGGTCAGGCCCTGGGACAGGCTGCCCAGAGAAGCTGTTGCTGCCCCATCCCTTGGAAGTGTTCAAGGTCAGGTTGAACAGGGCTTGGAGAAACCCGGTCTAGTGGAAAGGTGACCCTGCCCATGGCAGCAGAGTTCAACTAGATGATGGTTCTAACCCAAACCATTATCTGATTCTATGATTTCTCAAAGTACATCAATCCTTGCCAAGAAATGAAGTCCCTAATTCTGATTGACACAGATTGAGCAAGTCCTAAGTGTCTTCTTGGTTGACACTGGAGATTTATCGTATCTTCTCTTGCTCTTCTGCTTCCCTTTTACAAGTCAGGGCCATTTTAATCTCATTCTGCCAGCACCTCCCTCCCCAGGAGACCTAAACTCCTTCCATACCCACTCCTCTGCCTACCTCAGCTTTATTGCAGGAGTGTGGCAGGACAATACCGTAGTGATTTTGCACTTGTACCTTCTCCTGTTTGTTATGATCACCTGCTTATTTCTCCTGATAGAATGTTCATTTGAACTCTTATATTTCCAGCCAATTCTTTGTAGCTGAGAAAAGCCATGTGTCCTGCTTTCTTTTTCACCTTGGAGCACAACAATCATTTTGGGTCCTTCACCAGAAACAGTGTCCAAGTCGTGCCTGCTTCACAGAGGGCCAGGAAAGATTTGTCATGTGTGTTGACAAGGGTGTTACAGTCCAGTTGTTAAAGTGATTAAAAATGCCTCTGCCTGCATTAAGGTGAAAACTAGACCATATACTAGAGTCAATGAAATGGATTTTATTTGATGGTAAATATGAGAGAGAGAGAGAGGAAGAGAAAAATAGAAAAGAGGTGGGGGGACAGAAAGAGAGTGACAGAGACTGAATAAAGAAAATATCACCACTCCATGCATCCCAATGATGTTCTGTTGATCTGCTCCAGCTGATCTTCTTGGCAGTAAGGGTCTCCCAAGAATCATAAAATCCGATGGATTAATATATGGTCAGGCCAGGTGGAAATTATCAGGTACCTCCCCCCAGGGGGGGAGCAGGGAGGGGCCACTGTCTCTTGCAGCAGACTCTGGATCTATTGCATCATGTGCAATGCTGTGATGCAAGGCCTCAGGAATGAGTCTGGGGAGCACTTTGGGGGGTCTTTGATGGATTATGACACCCACTCAGCTGCCTCTCACGTGAATGTCCCATAGATGTGGCCTATGGTGATGGGGATTTCACAGCTGGGCTGGTTTGTGTGAGGGATGGATGTTCACTGCCTCTGACCAGAGGTTACACCACATACATGAAACATCTTCCTCCCCCTGCAGTTCTGGGGAAGTCTGTGTAAACCTGGCTTCTGTGGGCTGTGGTCTCCCCCACCCCAAACCCAGTCAGGGATGGTTCTCTACTGCATTTGGCTTCTTATGGATGCATTCCTTTCCCTCAGCCTTGTTTGTTTTGCCCTAGACCTGAGACGATTGAACAATACTGTCCACGTTATCTTATCTAGGCACCTTAACTCACAGTCCAAAGTTCCAGTCAGGCATCTTCAAGGAGGGGTGGGCTTCTGTGGTTGTAGCTTCTGTATACAGTTTTCGCTATCATGGGCAAAACTCCTTCTTAACAATGAAAGCGTGAACCATTTCAGTCCCTGACAAAGAAGAAATTCTCAAACCCCATGAGATTCCACATATGCTTATTCCAAGGTTTTTTGCTTACTCTCTCCTGGTTTTCAATATTTTTAACTCTTTCTTCTGCTCTTGAAATACACTAGCTGCTGACCCACCAGGAAAACATCTTCATATCATGCTGTTGAGAGGCTGGTAGTATCTGGGTTATTCAAATGTATCATTTCACCCAAGAGAAAAAAAAGAGAAAGAAGCAATTTTTTTTTTTTTGGTAAGATGTTGACTCTTCATCGCAAATACAAGTATCAAATATGTGAGCAATCAAACAAAAGATTTTCTTCAATTGTAGAATCATTAATGTTGGAAAAGTCCTCCAAGGTCATTTAGTTCAGTCTATCCCTAGGTCTGTTATATGCCCCAAAAGCCATGTTTCTCTGTCTTCCCTTAGTCTATATCTCTAAAACAACTCCGTTAGCTGGAGAAAATGAGAAAGATGAGATAGGACCAGTTTGAAAAAATCAAGCAGAAATGCTGAAATGAGCACATGTGGATAGAGCTGAATCATTGTGCTAGTACAGTTCTGCTTGTGGGGAGGAATATCAAGGTTTTCTAAAAGCCATATGCATAATATATTGCCAGTAGAATGGTATTCTCTACAGGGAAGAAAGCAGCAAAAACCTTACTGGCTTGCTGGGTGTTTCATTGTTTCAACTGCCGTGCTGCATTTCACTGTCCCAATGATGTGAAAGATGTTAATTATTCCTTTCACTGGGCTGAAAAATGGCCATTTATGTAACCAAAGACTTTTCCTGTGTCTGTCATTGCCTCAGAGCTGCTGTTCATTCTCTTAATCTAAGGCTGACTGTAGAGCATGTTACACAGATAGGTAATGTAATGGTTAGCTCTCACAATTAAGGGATGAATATTATGTGTATGTTAAAAGAAGTTTCATTGATGTATAGCTATGTTATTGGGATTTGTTGTTTGGATGTCCTCTGTTCTCCCCATAGTCCCCTTTCTCCCCCTTTTGTATGGTTGCCAAGGGACGGCCTAGGTAGTCAAGACGTGGAAGGATGGTGTGTACCTATTGCCCCTTGCATGAGTCATTTGGGGAGAGGGCAGGCTCATCACTAGGAGGTGTGACATGGCAACACCTGACCTCCATTCAAGTTGCAAGAAAGTAGTCTCCACCAATGGACAGCGAAGAAGAGTTGATTGGCAGACTTTGGGAGGGGCCAGGGTTACCTTATGCAACCTCGGGGGTATAAAAGGCAGAGCAGCCATTTTGTAGGTGAGCACATGACAGTTTAGTTCCATGTTCCCAGTGCTGTAATTTTTCCTTATTCAGTCCTTTGTTGCTTTTTGTTAAGGTTTAATAAACCTTTGAAATTTTTAAAAGTGAGCATCATTTCTCACACCACAAATCTCCATCCTTCCAACAAATTTTTCCTTCACATTCTGCAATGTCTGAGGGTAAATACAAGCCCTAATTAATGCACACTAGCCAGCACAAGCAGTGGAGAGACCACAGATCCTGGCCTGGCATGGGACTGGAGGTCACTAATCAACTTCAGTAGTGATGTCAGCACATGCAAACAATGGTCATAGCATGCAGCCACTGCTCAGCCCCCCAACATGGACCATGTGGAAAAGACTCCATGGGATGCATAATATAATGCCAGTGTAAGCATTTTCTGTGATGCTGTATTGAACTCAAGGATTCAGTAGTGTTAGGGGTTAGGCTTTTTCTTTTTTTTTCCTTTCTCTCAGAGATTTTTCTTCCCATTTGTTGCCCAGGAGATGCTGAATGTATGGTATTTAACAGAGAAAAAACATGGCTGTGTGTCTTGGAATTCCATTGAAATGGTTCTAAGGGGAAGGGAAGGAAGTGGTGTAGTTTCAGCAGTCTCTTAGCTGGGGACAAGGAAGTCTTTGCTCAGCTTGGAGGGCAGGTGGCTGTGGTTTTGGTGCTGGACTCCTGCTGCCCAGAGGACTCACTGCTACTGCTGAGTTTTCTGAAATGTTAATTTTAAGAAATTAAGGATTTTAGGAGAGTTAAGATCATAGTCAAAGCAGATATTGCTAAGTTAGCTGAAGTAGATAGATAAGCCTTTGCCTGTGGCTAACAGAAGCCAGATTTAGATAAGCTATCCTGGATCTAGTAACTCATTGCTTGTCAAGTTTAAGCTGTCCTTGTAATACAAAACAATAGCCAGTCTTCCCCATGCTAGGAAACAGATCGAACACGGGAACCCCTAAATTCTACCAAGGACTCGTCTGTCGCGTTTGTCACGAATACACTGCAAAGGTAGAAAGGTCAGAATGAGGAAGACTCCTTTTACTTTGTCATTTTAATTCACCCCTCCTCAGAAAAGACCATTGACTCATTTCAGGGAACAAACCACGCATGCTTAATAGCCTTCTTGCCAATTAGCATACGAAGCAGAGAAGAAGAAGTGACAAGAGTATGAATATGCATTTGTATTTTGTATATTCAACACTTTTGTAAATAAAAGGCTTTGTAATCACCTGTAAACTTTGCAGTGCGCATTAGGGAGCTATCCCATGTGCTGCCCGGCCGTTATAATAAACATACACTTTCTAACTCAGCTGTTAGAGAGTCTTTGTCCATCCAGTTGGATAGCAGTATTAGATCGTTATTCATATTTTAATAATTCATTTCCTTCACTGTTTCACCTTACTATAGGTGAGCCTCTGCACACAAGAGCAGCTGTTGGACTGGAACCTTTCAACAGCCAACCTTGTTGGGAAGAGAGACCTTCACCATCTGCATGGGTGCCACAGGGGAAACCTGGGCCCCCATGTCCTTGCTCTCTCTGGAGGAAGCGCCTCTCAGCTGTGTATGGGAGCCCCAGCTGCTGCTACCATTGCCAGGACATCACACATGACACCCTCGGGACACCGTTGGCATATGAAAGCCAGGAGAAGACAGAAACACCCCCACCCTCCAGATTCTCTCTGCTCCCGGGGCCACCATTACCGCCTCGGGTGGCTCAGCCCTTGCTTCGGCTGCCCTTTGCCTCACACTGAGCCAACAGCGCCCCCTGCAGCCTTGGGGAAGTCATTGCAGCCATTGCCTTGCCAGGGCCAAAAGTGCCCCTGCTGGTTGTGATCATATCTACACCAAAGGCGAAATTGTTTGATGGGTGAGGGTGAGAAAAAGGCTGGTTTGGGTTTTCCAGGTTTTTGTTGCTGTTATCATTTATATTTATATATATATATATGTATATATTCTAGTAAAGAACTGTTACTCCTTTTCCCATGGCTTTGCCTAAAAGCCCCGTAATTTCAAAGTTATGATAATTTGTGAGGGGGTCATCTTTTTCATTCCAGGAAGGTTCCTGCCTTCCTTGGCAGACACCTGTCTTTTAAACCAGAACAAGTAGGAAAACACATGGGATGCTCATTGCCAGGGCTAGTTGCGGGATGCATACTTTCCAGAAGTCACAGGGACAAACCATTCCTTATTTCTGCTTTCAGCATGGGCAGGGAAGATCATAGATTCCCCCTTCATTATCCCTTCCTACACTCTTGTCTGACTTCTGTTGTAGCATGAAAACCATGTGGCCCTGAGAAGGCTGCCATGACCGCCAGGCCTACTGGGGTGGGCAGTCTCTGTGCTACATGCTGGTCATGGAAAACATCCTTTTCATGGTCCCTACTCTCTTTGAACTGAAACACGTAACAGGAGTCTCTGCTGGGAAATGCCAATTTATCAGTCTAAGTGAGCTGGAAATTCCTTTTTGTCAGAATCTGCTCACTCTTGAACACGTGCAGCACAGCCCAAGAAATGAGCAATGAACATGATATCTCTTCTATGTCTGTGCCTTGGTTTAAGACAATTTACAAGAACACTCTGGAATGAGTTGTCTCCCTTTATAGGTTCAACCAAACCCTTTCCACCAATAAGCAACAAATATGAGTAGATGTAAGTGAAAAAAATCACAATTTACTAACAAACAGAACAGCCACAGGCAAAAAATAGCAGTAAATAACTGCTAGATACCAAACTACTAAATCTGATGAACTCCACAGGAACAAGGAGAGATCCAAAATTATGGAAATGCCCTTTCCTCAGATGGTGACACACCAGAGGGCTTGGAGGACAAAGGGAAGATCATGTCACACGTTCCCTTCCAAAATGGCGCCCTCCAGATGACCATGTATCCCCAGGAACTGAGACAAGATGGTGACAACCCCTAACAGAAAGGGAGGAGCCTACAGAGCAGTTCTGGAGGCAGATGAAAACTTGCTGGCTCATGTGGGGGTCCACACCACTGCCACTGCTTTGTCCTGCCATTCCCTGGCTCTGCAAATACTCCTGCTGTGCTCTGCACCATGGCTGTGGTGTGAGGGGGGAAAAGGACCAGTCTGTCTGTGCCAGCGCAGGGTGGCCTGACCACAGGAACTCTCTGGCTTTTCTCCTTGCTGACAGAGAGTTTGCAAATTCACTTTGAAAGTTTCTGATTACAAAATGCAGTCAGTCATGACTGGCTACAGTTGGAAACACAAAACAACCACCTTTGAGGCAGAACTCCTGCCTTCAGCAAAAACTGCCATGAGACACTCCACTTTCATAGTTTTCTGTCTTTGGCTGGGCGTTGCTGGCAGGCCACCAGCGACTCAGACTGGGGCAGGGCCACTTCGCTACTGTCATTGTGATGCCTTGAGTGCAGATAGGCAGCTGTGGAATTTTCCCTTAAGGCAGCTTAAAAACAGTAACTGCAGTGTCTTACAGAGAAAAAAAAAAAAAGAAAAAAAAAGAACCCCAAAAGGGAAAAGCCTCTGCTTAAACAAAGACCAAACAGCCAGCAAAGCAAAAATGATGTGGGAAAAAGGGGGCTGCTATCTGCTCCAGCTGACTTTTAAAGCACCTGCGATAGCACCCTGCCCTTCCTAGCTTCCCAGCAGCAAGGTCTTTGAGTCGCACTAATAAGTTTTAGGTGCAGATAGATATGGAATACAATAACATTTTTGATTACTTCAGGACAGACTGTTATGACAGGTAGCATAATAATAATTATGATAATAATAATGGTGATAATAATAATAAATATTAATATTAATATTAATATTGATATTGATATTGATATTGATATTATTAAAACCTGACCAGTGACTTCACACTGAATGTAAAAAATAGATGGGAAACACTTAGAGGCATTTTTGATATTTACCTTTGAAATGTCTGTATCCTGCCTCTGTTTACTTCAGTGTTAGTAGGTCGCATCTCTGAGATGCTGTAATGTTTGAACAGCCAATAGTACAAATGATGCAGGTCATTCCTATGAGAGTGCAACTGAAGGATCCTGATCCCCCATAACTTGCATTTTCTGAAGTCTAGCAAGGGTTATGCTCACTCCTCAGCCCTTCCACTCAGCATTAGCAGGATTTCTTTCACTTCTTTGCTTGTGCTCACAAAATGCATTAGAAATTCTCTGTCTCTCTGGCTTAAACTGACTGACATCCTGTGTTGGTTTTGCATGGCCTGGTTTTTGGCAATGGGGGGGCCACAGAGGTAGCTTCTGTGAGAAGCTGCTAGAAGCTTTCCACCGTGTCTGGCAGAGCCAATCCCTGATGGCTCTGAAGATGGACATCCTGCTGGCCAAGCCTGGGCCAATTAGAGATGATTGGTAATGCCTCTGTGATAACATATTTAAGAAGAAAATCAAAACAAAGGGAGGCACGGGTTTTTTTTCCCTAGTCAGAGAAGAGGAGGAGGAGGTGAGAACATGTGAGGGAAATCAACATGGAGACACCAAGGTCATTGGGGAAGGAGGGGGAGGACGTGCTCCAGGTGTCAGAGCCAAGATTCCTCTGCAGTCCATGGTGATCACCATGGTGAAGCAGATTGTCCCCCTGCAGGCCATGGGGATCCATGGGAGATGCAGAGATCTACCCATAGCCTATGGAGGAGGTGCCCACACCAGAGCAGGTGGATGCCTGGAGGAGGCTCTGATCCAGGGGGAGACCCAGTGGACTGGAACAGCCTGTCCTTGCAGGACTGCACCCTGTGGAAGACTGACCCATGCCAGAGCTGCCTTCGGAGGACTGTCTGCCTGTGGGAGGAGCTCATGTTACAACAGTTTTGGGAGGACTACTGCTTATGAGATTGGAACCATATTGAAGAAGTTCACAGAGAACTATCTCCCATGGGAGGGACTCCAAGGCGTAGCAGAGGAAAGACTCCTCTCCTTGAGCAGTGGAAGAAAACCTCAGCTGACAAAATGATCAAAACCCCCATGCTCGGTCTCTCTGCACTGGCTGCAGGAAGGAGGGAGGGCCTGGGGAGAAAAAAAAAGGTATTTTTAAGGGCTTATTTTGCTTCTCATTATCCTCCTCTATTTTTGTTAGTAATAAATTCACTTTGTACTTCTAAGTCAAGCCTATTTTGCCCTTGGAGTGTTTTTTCCTGGTCCTTATTTCAAGTCATGAACCCTTTATTAATTTTTTTCACTCCTCTACCCTGCTGTGGCAGGGGAGAGTGAGCAACTTTGAAAGTGAGTGGGTGCCTGGTGCTTGGCCAGTGTTAAACCACAACACATCCTTAATTGTTTTTTGAAGAGATAAAGAGACAGACAGAGGCATGTGCAGAACATGATCATATAAGTTGTGCTTTCTTAGGGAGCCAAGGAGAAAAGAAGCCAGATGACTTCAACTCAAAATTCACTTAGAAAAGAAACTCTTGTGAAGATCATCATGGTGGTGAGGACTGAGCAGGTGCAAGGAGAAATAGGCTATGAGGGTAGCTGCAACTCATGTAAATCAAAATAAGCAATGATGCACGTATAGATTATATCAGTCATAAGGATTTGTTGGGGGTTAGATTTGGTTTTCTTTTTTTTTCCTATAGAATTTTTTCCCACAAAGTCGCTAGGAGACTAATGGCTGGGTACTTATGGGTGCTTAACCTAAACAATACGAACGGCTAGGAGGGTGTAGCACGGGGGCTACACCCTTCTTTGGTCTCAGGGAGTTTTTCTCTCTGGGGGATGGGAAAAAGGTGATACCTGATACCGCGAGGTTTTGGGAGATAAAGGGCAGGGGTGGGNTGTGGAGTCTCAGCCGAAACATTTTCACACTAGAACCAAAATTTGGCTTTAGATAAGTGAAATTGTTACTGATAATTCAGGGTAAATCACCCTGGATATATCCATCCTGCAGCACTGGGACACAGAAATCACAGCAGAGCTGGAATGATAATAGACCATAGAAGAGGGATGGAACTGTAAAAGAGAGGGCAAACCATGGCATTTTCTCTCTGTCAAGACCCCCATGATGTCCCTGAAACCAATGTGGTTTGATTCCCACCTCCCAAGCTCAGATGGGAAGTGAGAGTTTAGTCAAAACACAGAAATTGGCTTAACAGGTGTCAGGGAGATGGTGATAGATCCCATAGCAAGTATCTGAGGTGCTTTGGTTGCTCCTTTTTGGATGCTTGACATGGATCCAAGGGTGTGTGTCCATCTGGGCCTGTTATTTTTAAGTGACTCATGGTTTCAGGCAGAAGGGTTGCCCTGATCTGGTTTCTATTCTGCAGCTACAAACATTTCATTCCCATCAGGTCTACCTCAAACAAACTAAATTCCAGACCATGAGAGCTCACTGTTGGCTTCATGTTCCCAAGAGCCAGGTTCCCACTTGTGGGATCGCTATTTCTGAGCCTGAATTTTAGCTTGCTAACCATTGCTAGCTCCTTTCCCAAGGGAAAGCTGTCAACAGTTTCTCTTTTCAAAACATCTCTCTCCATTTCTCAAAGCAGGTTAAGTAAACAGTGTTCACTTTCCCATAACAACTGTCCCCAGGTGTTGTTTCCTATTACTTAGTCAATGGAGAGAAGTGTCAGTCCCATGGACCAATAATATACCTTTTTAGCGCAGCATGTTATAAAGGAAGCTTTTGGAATTGTAAATAAAGCCTTCTTTCTCTTCTAATAACTATATGGAGTCAATCTATTTCGTGTCCTACTGTGACACTCACTTACCACCCTGCTGCAAGACTTTTAACTCTGGACCCCAGAAGTCGTATTTTCCTCCCTGAGCCTACCACTTCAAGTTCCCAGTTGTGTGTGGTTGAGGCTACCACTATCCTCTGAGTGCCTTGAAGAATAATTTGGAATGGGTCAACATGAAGAACTCAAGGTGACACTGTCCCTCTTCTCTAGGTGTGTCTTGAGTAGAAATCAAACACAAATCACAACCCAAAACCAAATGGATTTCCAAAAAATGATGACAAATGATACCTGCTCTATTTGCCATGACTGGACACTTGTACATTAACTCTCATATTCCTGGCTGTAGCATGGAATCTGCCAGAATACAGTTTGGTCAGAGTGAGATTCAATATCCATCTCAATGGAGGAATTTCTCCTGCAAGGACAAGGCTGTGTTAAGAGTGTTCCTTGTTACATTACAGAGCAGACAGGGATATGTGTGCAGCTGGATGTGGTGGTCTACAACTTCTATCCAGAGGGAAATAATAACAAAGAAAAATCTTGGGGTAAAGGATGCAAAGAAAATTTCTTAGGAGGAAACAGTTTTTAAGGTAAGATTATGGAAAAGTGAAACATCTTTCAATACAGATGGAGACACCTGTTTCCCAGCTTCTTTAGCAAAGATTTTATAAATCAGCATTTTGGAAACTGAACAGTGTTTGCTGCAGGTAAGTCATTCCTTTGCAAACACTTCATCAGCTGGACACTGCAGGATAGAGCCCTGACTTGGAGCTCATTAGAAACTTTAATTTTCCCTGCTCTGCATCATAGAGTGGATGTGGAAAACTGCAGATTCTGAGACTATGCATAGTTCGGAAATTACAGCTATTCATCAGGTCAAATTTGTTTTTGAAGGAATCCCAACTGGTCAAGGAATTCTGCAGCAGAATAACAGGTTTTGCTTTGATTCATCTTTTGCTTCAATTCATTTTGTCACAACCTCTGCTGGACTGTGGTTTTCATTTTGTTTTCAGGAAAAGTATAGAAAATCCAAGCAATGAGACAAGTCTTTGATTCTCTGGGAAGTCATCTCATGTTTGGGGAATAAATCAACTGTGCAGTGTAAGTCAGTTAACAGACACAATCACTGTCTTCTGTCTGAGGCTGGGCAAAAAAGAAGTGAGGGAGAAAAAAAAAAGAAAAAAAGTCTTCTTAACTAAATTTTGCCACTTTCGTCCAGAAAGGAGAACGATGGACATGAATTAGATTGGTCCTAAGAAAAAGAAGACCTTTTTTCAGTCATCTTTATTGTATTGGTTTAGCATAAATGGTAGGAAAAACCAATTGTTGATCCATTTTGGAACTGGCAGCTAAGCTGGCCAATCAGGTAAAAAGTGTACACCCCGTGCGACACCGCTTAAATACAGGAATCTTGGGAGATTCGTTCTCTTTCCACGGACCCCCGCCATGAGGTAACATCGCGGCCGGGCTGGGAGGGGTCCCAACCCAGGCCCCCGCCGGCCCCGGGAGTCCCCGGGAGTCATGGCCGGGCCGAGGGGCCCGGATCAGGGCCAGCCCTCCGGAGAGCTGGGCGGGCTCGGGCATCTGAGCTCGGCAGATGCCACAGAGAGAGAGATGGCCCCGGCCCCCTCCTCCAGTCCCCGGGTCCCCGGAGAGCAGCACCGAGCCCAGGCTGGGTTAAAAACGCATCCCATAAGACCGAGGGGTGGACAAGGACAGAAGACCCGGGCCACCGTTTCTGAGCTTTTTCTGCAGCTTATGGATTTAAGGCTTTCAGAGATGGCGCGGCTGCGGCTGAGACCACGTGGCGTGTGCATGCCTG
>WBMY01002776.1:38901-56681 GCA_013397315.1 Donacobius atricapilla
TCGGCCCGGCCACGGCTCCCGGGGACTCCCGGGGCGTCCCGGGGCCCTGAGGCCCGGGCCCCCTTCCGGCCCAGCCGCGATGTTACCTCATGGCTCGGAGTCCCTGGAAAGAGGGCGGGTCTCCCAAGATTCCTGTTTTTAAGCGGTGTCCCAGGGGGTGTACACTTTTTACCTGATTGGCCAGCTTAGCTGTTAGTTCCAAAATGGATTAACAATTGGTTTTTCCTACCATTTATGCTAAACCAATACATCTTCAAAACCAGTGCTGGGGGACAGGAATCTGTTCGCCCAGACATATCCTGCCTTCAAGCACCAGGATTTACAAGCACTGGTTATAGTGAAAAAGGCTGAGTTCAGCAGGCTGAGGCTGGAGGTGCAGAGCCAAATCCTGTTCTCAGTAATGTTAAGTATAAAGTCTTTCTGCAAGAAACTTACATGAGATTTTATCCTTTTAACGAGGACGTTCCAGTCAGATCAGTAAAAAAGAACAAAAATTGTTTTGTTTCATTGGCTGCCAATTTTTCAGCATTTCACAGTTTTGGAATACATTGAAATCTCTTCAGCTAGATGAAGGATACAGATGAGCCTTGCCTGAGGTGGGGCAAGGTGCATCATGCCTGCCTGCAACAAACACCATGGCACAAAAGAAACATAGGTCACACCTGTAATTTGTGTTTAGAAAGCATCTATGGTTCCAAGCACCATGTCCATGGCTGCAGCCTCTCTCCATCACAGCAAAACTATTACATATTGCATTGATTCTATATACCCTTCTATATAAGAAGACACAACCTTATGTTGAACCAGGGAAGGTTTAGATTGGAAATCAGGAAATACTTCTTCTTGCAAAGGGTAGTTCAGCCCTGGCACAGGGCTTTTAAAAGCCATGTAGATATGGCACTTTGGGAAGTGGTTTAAGTGGTGGGCTTGGCAGTGCTGAGTTAATGGTTGGACTCAGTGACCTTAGAGGGCTTTTCCAACCTAAATGATTCCATGATTCTATGATTCTCAGCCTCCCATGGAAAAGCCATGCACATTAGGAAGAAACTTATGAATCAAAATACACCATGAACCAGGAAGATTTTCCAAACCACTTGTTCTCCAATACAGGGGGGAAAAGCCACTTCGAACTTGCAGCAGGCTGGGTTAAGAAGCAAAGGCAATCAAAGGGCAGGAAGGGCTGCCAGGGGACATGAGAGGTAGGAGCATTTATATCATCTCCAAATGTCAGACACCCTCTCTCTGTCTTCCTGCATTAACCTTTTGCATTTAAGCATTCTCTTCCCAGACAAGACCCTTCAGAAGAGAACTGGCCCTCTCTAGCAGGTCATTGCTTTGAGGGGCAGAGCTGTTCACAGCAATCAGCTCTTGCTCAAGAGTCAGGAAGTGCACAGTTGGGGAGGAGAATTTACAAGAAAACATTTCAATAGTGTTTCCATTTTGCAGGAGTCACAGTTTGCATTTGTTTCCCCCTTCCCTTGTGTGAAAAAAAAAACCCAAAAAACAAGTGTTGCAATGACTCTTGCAACAGTGAACAATGACTCTTGCAACAGGAGATAGGGAGTGATGTAGGTCTCTGGCACCTTCCTGCTGAATTCTTTCTGTGAAAGAGCCTGACCCTTCCTGGGGAGGAGGTTTATGCTAATGGTGCACATGATAGGAGGGGAACATCTGCACAAAGATGGCCTCCTTTGCATGCAAGAACTACCCACAAAGTGTCTTCTCCCATCACCTTCCCCAAGCACGGGCTCCCAAAGTACATTTGATGTCATGGCTCCTTGCAACCATCTCTTTATTACACAAGATTTGTCCCCAGCACTCATCTTACAAAAAAACCCCTTTCTCATTGTTGTCATAAAAATCATGTCACGAAATACTTGCAACATGATGATCTGATAACAGAAGGGTTACAGATGCTCCAAAAGCCAGTGTTTAAACTCAGGCAAAATTCAGGAATAGTAATAATAAAATATCCATTACTTGCATGCAGTGGATGAAAGATGGTCAATGCTGTGATTATCATTTTGCCAGAGATACGCCTCTTCAGCTGCATGAAGTGATCCATGGTTGCAAACCAAGGGGAGAAGCTGGGGACAGCTGAGATACCAAGGCATCTCCAACCATATCAGGCAATTTTTTGGACCTCAAACGAACAAAGAAACTCAACAGCTTCCAATTTAGACAAGAATTTTATCAAAAACAATGCCAAAAGAATTTCCCCCTGACATCTAGTGGCTGCTGAAAGTAGAGAGAGATAATGTGGAAGGAGAAAACAAGCTGTGTTATAATCAAGATGAATTGTAAGTGCAATAATATTCAGGCCTTCTGATGAAATATTTTGAAGTATAATGCCCTCAAGAGGGTGTCTCTTTTTACTGATTTATTTTAACCTTCACATTACACAGATACGTTATAGATATCTTCAGAGATGCCTTGGTGTTATTTGCCCCCTGACAGCAAATAAACTCTTTCTCAGCTATATAACATTTCCAAGGAAACCCTTGACGTGGCTAGAAAAATATCAAGGACTATTAAGTCACATGACACTCATAAGCCCTGTGGGAACGAACTTGTGGTCTGCTCCAGGACTCAACATGAGAAACCCTGGTTCAAACTGAGTAGCAGCAGCCTAAGAGGTAGTAATTGTTAAACATCTGCTGGTTAAAGATCCTCTGGGGTCTCTGTATAATTTTGATAATGATTCAAGTTAACTTTACTGCTTCCAGAGGAGCCTGGTACCACAAAGGCAGACGGGTTCATCTCAAGGGAATGCAGTCAGGACATCTCAGCTGCGCATAATTTTGTTCAGCAGGGAGAAAGAGGGTGTTGGTCACACATCTTTGGGAGTCCAGGTAAATTTGATGTCTCCCTTACAGGCCCAATTTTTAGTCTCACTGGATGGATGGATATCATGAACAGAGGTTCCTGGGAGGTGGATGCCAGCATGGGGCTCCTATGGTTAAAACATGGTTAAGAGGATTCAGGCAGTTTGGGGAGATTTCCAAACATCTAATCCACCAGCCCAGATGGCTTGCTTTGTCCCTGTCCTTGGTTCCTCCTCTGTAATCCACTGCAATTAATAAGGCAGCCTTTCCTCCTCATTATGGTTATATTAGCTTTGCTGTGTGTCAGCAGTGCCCAGCATTTCAGACACAGGGTCTGGTTGAGTCCCCACTCATTGTCACACTCAAGAGAGAGGCCTCTTAGAACAGATGAAGTGAGAGAGGTGACCAGATCCTGCTAATAGCACATTAACAGACCCACAGCATCCACTGGCATCCGAGAAAAGAGGCTGACTTGCCCTGGGCTCCAGAGCTGTGGCACACACAAGAGGGTGTTGGTAGAATGCCCAGCATGGCTCTCCAGCTAATGCTTTCAATCACTGCCTTGTTACAGATAGAAAATCCATCCATCCTCACTCCACCAGTATTTGCAGGGTGCTGGTATCAGTGCTCCTGCGACTCTGGGTCCCACTACACCTCTGAAGGTTTCTCCACACCAGCTCACCATGAACCTGCTCTTCCTCTCCGTTGCAGTCTCCTAATCCAACCCATACAGCAAAACCCCTCTTTAAATCCTTTGATAACTATCAAAGCACCTTAACATTAGGGTCTCACCCCATCTGACCCTGACTCCACAGCCAATTTCTCTAGTTGCTGTTACTTCTTGGCATGATGGCACCGGAGTCCCACATTAGCCCTTTCTGCCATGGGATTGTGCAGTCAATCTTGGCAGACAATTGGCTTTCAGTCAATTGAAGCCTGGTTCTGAACATTCACCTTCTCCATTGAGGAAGAAATTAATTTCTAAAAATCCTAGGAAGACTCACACCGGGACTTCTGGATGCACCAGAGCACCCCGTACTACATCATGAAGACCTCAGTTGTTAAAGCAGCAGCTTGCATTGAGGTCTCACCTAAATTCATGGCGATTGGACTTGTATCTTTTCACAAGCAAGTTTGGAGAAAATGGACCAAACCAAAGTCCTGGTGGAAGCCAGGAGGAGCCATGTTCCCGCAAGGGAGGCAACAGCATCTCTATTCATGTATTTTTCTTGTTATCTGTAAGGTCTCTACAGCTTCTGGGCACGAGCCTGCTGGCTTTATGTTCACATGTAGAAGATGGCCATGGGTGAAGATAAACCTTCTGAGAAAAGCATAAAGGTGACCTTGTGACTCTAGGTTTAGATTATTTCAAAAAACTTGAGCATTTGGAACTTTTCATGCCCCAAAGAGAATGATGCATCTACTGTGAGTATTGCACAGCAGATGCTAGGCCCCTTTGCCAACACCACAAACTTGAAGGGCAGCTTGCAGAGACCTCTGATGCCATTTTTTTTTCTCCCTCTTTCCAAGCCCTGTGGAGCTGGGACAGACCCCTGTAAAAACACTCTGGTTGGAGAGCTGTTGTCAGGTCATTTTCAAAAGTTCACAACACTCTGCAAATTGTTCTTGCTGGAGGTTGTACAATAACAGTGCCATTACTCAAAAACCCATCCAAGAATATTATGTTAGACATAGGTCAGATCTCTTCACCCACAACAATAGTCCATGGGAAAAAAAAAAAGGAAAATAAATTGAGCAGCACAAGCTAGAGATGACAATGAAAAATTTGCCCTTAATTAGGTATATTTTTATGAAGAAAATTTATCTATCCATCCATCATCACATACTAGGACAGGAAAGAGCCTGTGACTATTTAGATACAAGTATCTTGCATGTGTAGCTAAAGAGAAAAAATGCTCCTAGAGAGGCTGTCTCTACTTCTCCCCTCCTCCCCCTGTAGATGCATATCACAAACATGGCATAAATATGTTGAAGCTGGTCACGTGACCTATTTTAATCAGCTATATTAGGAAGTAACGAGTAGGAGTGTCTGTTTCCTTCCAGAAACAATAAAGGGAGTCTCAAACAATTAATCAAGATGTAAAAAACTCCATCACACCAGACCAATCCAATTCATACATCTTGTTTTCTCCATCTTTAAAGCAGAGATAAGAAATGTGCCTTTGTCTCAAAAGCAGTTGAAGATCCTTGAGAGAAAAGGTAGTTGTGATATAGGGATGTTACTAATGAAAAAAATACAGTAAGGTTAACAACAAGGTCAGTAATGAGTTCATACGGAAAACTTGCAGTGGAATTGCAAAAGGCCAAGGTTGCCCTCAGTTTGGAAAATCAAAGAATTGAAGATTTGGGTTGGAAGGGACCTTTAAGGGTCACCTAGTCCAACCCCCTTGCAATGAGCAGGGACACCTTCAACTAGATCATGTCTATAGTCTCCCCATAGCTCAGACTGGATCCTTCAAAAAGAATTCTTTTTCTGTCAGTAATTTTCAAATGACACATTAAAGAAGAAAGATGTTTTTTTCTAAGAATCACCCACTCGATGTTCCACAAAAGTTGTGTGACCAAACTCAGTGCAATTACCGTATTTTTCAGCATTTTGGCAAGTTGAAGGCAATAAATACCACAACCTATACAAAAATTAGAGTATTTCTCTTTTTTAATTCATTTTGACATTTTTTCCCCTTTATGTTCTCCCTTGCACCTCTGCTTGGACTCTTCAGCATCAATGAAATCCCTCAGAGTGGAAGGGCAGCAGAGCCACCCCCAGAGTGATTGTTTCTCCTGGGGCTCTTACACAGAGGACACTGCTTCACTCTAGCCTGTCTAGCCCATGGCAAGCTGTTGGTGCCTTGAGTCTGCACCAAACCAAGACTGCCTATTCCTGGGCCTGCAGCATAAGCACAAGGATATGGAAGGTGGCTGAAACTAGAAAAGCTGGAACCTGAAGCCTTGAACAGCTGGAAAAAAATCCAGCCCTTGGAAAACTACCAGGTTTGATGGCTCAGGATGGAAAGTGTAAGAAGGAGCCAGGGTTTAGACATGTCCCTGCATGTGCCTCAACCTCTGAGTTGGAGTCAGGATGTCTGAAAATACATGCCTGTAAGAGCATGTGCCCTGGAACAGGGTGAGGCATCCCTTCCTATGCCCTTCCCTGAAGGACTCACCAATAAGCAGGGCATAGGCAAGCCTCCATGAAACACAGATGATTGGGATGTTCCTGAAGACACCATGAGAACCCACAAAACTCATAATTACGATAGACTCATTCTATCATTAGGGCAGGGAAACACCAGTGCTTAGACATTGTCTGCTATGAGTCTACACTTTGCATCAGTTCCCGCCCACTTTCAGTGTGTCAAAGTCTCTGCAAGGGGCTCTGCAAATCTGCGGCCTTGGATAGAGTCAAGCTTTGCCACCTCTCTGGGTCAGGTCAAAATCACGCCCCGGGTCTTCAGAGGAGTTTCTAAATTTTCACAAACTTCCACACTAATAATTTCCTCTCAATCAGTTTTTCTGTCTTTGCTGTTTAGTCCTTTCTGTCTTTAATACATTTCCAGGCTCTGCAGTCTCATAAAACTTGATGGGGGAACATTTCTGCATGGTTGGTGTGGGCAGGAAATTACTGTAATTTTTCACTTCTTCAGCCCAAGAAGATGTTTACTGGACCTATCATCAGAGTGCATTTGCATGTTGGCCCTTCCAGTACTGTTCCCAGAGAGGTGTAAGCACCAGCAGCTAATGCAGAAAAAATTCCATGCTCTTTATTTTGACTGGCTTGGGAAGGAAATCTGGGCATTTCAGCATCACAACTTCTCCAGATGACCCCTCATCAGCATCTTAGCAGTGAAGGCTGGAGAAGAACTTCCTGGCTTCCACCAAAGGTTAGCAGCAACCCAAATGCTTCTGTTTATGGACATAACACACCCTGCCCCACTACAGCTGATTGAGTGTGAGCACCCACCTCCCTGGAATACCTCCATGCTTTGACACCTCTATGATGGTGCCCCTGAGAAGGACTCCTGGAGACACCTTTGTGTGGGGAGATCTAATAGAGAGGAGCTTTGTGTCAGAGCACATATACAAGTGCAGGACTTGCAAGTATCCACCAGGCTTTGTCTTTTTCCTTCATTTTGATTAAGGCCTGGCTGGAAAAGAACCTAGGTATGCCCAGGTGGGCAAGAAGGCTGAAGGCACCCAGCCTGTACCAGCAATGATGTGGCAGCAGGACCAGAGCAGTGACCTGTTTCAGGCACTGCTGAGGTACCTCCAGTCCTGGAGGCCAGTTGGGCCCCTCCCAACAAGAAGGACACCGAGGGGCTGGAGCATGTCCAGGTAAGGGAATGGAGGTGGGGAAGAGACTGCAGCACCAGGAGTGGCTGAGGGACCTGATGGGGCTCAGACTGGAGAAAAGGAGGCTTACTCTCCACAACTCCCTGGGAGGAATATGTAGCCAGGTGGAGGTCAGGCTCTTCTCCCAGGGAACAAGGGACAGAATAAGAGAAAAGAGCCTCCAGCTGTGCCAGGAGAGGTTTAGGCTGGATATTGGGAAAATTCCTTCCCTGAAAAGGTTGTCCAGCCCTGGTGAGGGCTGCCCAGGGCAGTGGTAGAGTCCACATCCCTGGATGTGGCACTTGGAGACATAGGTTAATGGTGGCCTTGGTAGTTTGTTGGGGATTAGTTGGACTCAATGATCTTAGAGGGCTTTTACAACCTCAGTTATTCTGTGAATCACCATTTAAGAGGAATAATGAAAGGCAAAGACCAACATATTGGGTGAAAACCTTCCTCCGCCACTAGCTGAACTCATAATTTTGTGGGGCTTGTGGGTGGAAAGACAGGGGTTGCAAGATGCAGTTCTTGGGAAAAGCTACAGGATGTGTTTAACAGCTGGGAAGAGGTCTGTTCTTCTTGGCTGTACAGTAGCTCCTCATGGGACATGCCTTTGTATTTTCTTCAGGAAAGCCTCCAAACTTCTACCTGATGAACTGCTCTGCTTCTCTGTGGCAGAAAGAGTTTACAATGCACACTTATTCACACAAGATGATGGGGGCAGTCTTGTCCGTCCTTGCCTGAAGAGCTGTGATCTAAGGTGTAGATACCCATCCTGCATGGGATTGTTCAATCCAAGATGTAAGAACTCACACATGCACGGGTTGAACTTGGTCAAGTTCCTGTCACCCCATTTCTCAGGCCTGCTCAGGGCCCTCTTCTGAGTAGCAGCCTTGATCTCCAGTCCATTGGCCACTTCCCTACCTAAGTCACTGCCACTCACAAGCTTTCTGGGAGCAAGCTTCATCCAGGTGATCCGTGAAGACATTCACTAATGCCAGCATTGATTACTGGGGAATACCACTAGTTACTGGCTGCCAGGTGGACTTTGCATCGCTTACCATTCTCATTTGGGATGTTTGCACCAGAACCAGTTACTTGTGATTCACATCATTGTGGTAAGAACCAGAATCACAGAATAATTGAGGTTGGACAGACCTCTGGAGGTTGTGGTCCAACCTCTGCTAACAGCAAGATCACAGCTCTCTCAGATCAGGCTGCTTAACCCTACCTTTATTCTGCAAGTTCAACTCAGCCATATTCTGACACAAAATGCTGCAGCTATCCCTGCTTTAATTTAGAGAGAACTAACCGTGATCTCCATAGCAAAGTGCAGTAGATCACCCCACACCTCCCAGCCCAGAGCTATGAAGGCAGGGAAAGACAAACCAGGTGCTCTGTAGCTAAATCTATTGTTCAGTCAGGTTGCTCCAGTGTTCCTGGGTTGTTCGGGAATGTTCACCCTCTTTAATTCCTAAATTCTTCCCACGTGCACATGAACAGCTGTAACATTAAAGAGAAAAGGCTGCAGGTGCTCCATGTATGATTCTTAATGGTCTAATGATCTCTGCAGCCTGACAGATTGAAATTCCAGGAGACATGAGGAGACATTTCTGACATTTAAACAGAAAATAGAACAATCCCAGGGCTGTTTCAGTGCCTGAATTCAAGGGCAGCCTCCAAACACTCGAGCCAGGGCAAAAACACTCACTCATCAAGATATTCGAAAAGGATTTTATAAAGGAACTGAAATACAGAGAACATCTTTCTCCTCACTAATTTACTGATTCATCATTTCCTCAGTCATTCTCATCTTCTTTCACGTTAAGACTTTAAGCTCTTTGGGGCAGAGGTTACTTTTACTCTGTTCATCTATGCCGAAGTCTCCAAAACCAAAACTGGATATAACTTTTCCATTTGAAGAAAGACCTAGAATCACAGAATGATTTGGTGGAACGGACCTTAGAGCTCATCTTGTTCCAACATCCCTGCCATGGTGTTGGAAATTGGGGTTCTTCCTTTTTTTTCTTTCTCTCGGAGAATTTTCTCCCATTTGTTGCCTAAGAGATGGTAATGAGGATACTTAAGAGAGACAAAAGAAGTGGCCAAGATGGGGGAAGGGATGCAGCTGCCTGGAAAGTGCAGATACTGCAAGATTTTGGCTGGAGGGTGAGGGGCTGGGCTCAGCTCCTTGCTCTCTCTCGCACTTGGGACCCGAGGGAAACAGTAGGGCTGGTGCCGCTGCAGGGGAAAATTTGATGCCACCACGGAGGTCAGCCCTTTACTGCTTCTCCTACCGTGGGTGAGCCTTTGCTCGTAAGAGTAGCTGTTGAACTGGGATGTTTTCAATACCCGACCTTGCTGGGAAGGACCCTCGCCATCTACTCAGGTGCTTCAGGGGAAAACCCAAGTACCCGACCCCTACCAGAGGGAGAGTCTCCCAGCTGCTTGTGGCAGCTGCTACACTTTAACCCAACACCTTGTGTCCATATATATCCCCTAGTTTCTGGCACCACTCTGGAGTCTTTGCTACACTTGTTTCACCACGCTGGGTGTGCCCACCTCTGCTGTTCCAGCCTGCTGCTCCGTGGCTCTTGCTACAGTCCATTTCACCATACGGAATGGCCCTGAGACCAGCTGCCATCCCTAAGTTTCCAAAGGGAGCCCCTTCTCTCTCTTTACCAGCGGCTGAGGCGTCATCGACGGTGCAGAGAGAGGCTGCTGAGCTCGCGCCACAGCGCCCCCTGCAGCCGCGGGGGNGCAGCGTCGGGGGAATCATCGCACCTGCCCTGCCCGGACTGGAGCCACCAGCGCCCCTGCCGGCTGTGAACGTAACTGCACCACAGGGAAAAGTGCTTGACAACCGAGAAAAAGCTGTTACTGGATTTCTGGTTTTGTTTGTTGTTGTTTGTTTTTGTTATATATATATATATATACATATTCGTGGAAAACTGTTATTCCTTTTCCTATATCTTTGCCTGAAAGCCCCATAATTTCAAAGTTATAATAATTTGGAGGGAAGGGGTCACATTCTCCATTCCAAAGGAGGTTCCCATCTTCTTGGCAGACACCTGTCTTTCAAACCAAGACATATGGGCAGGGACACCTTCCACTAAATCAGGTTGTTCAGAGCCCCACCGATGAGCACTCCTTCAGACATGTCTGTGTGGAGAAAAGCAGAAGAACCAGAGGACAGTGTCTCTTAGTGTCTGCGGCTCAGCTCAGACCTCTCTGTTCAGGAAGTTCCCTCTTCTTGAGGTTCTGACCTTAGAGGGACTCAAGCACCAGGAGGTGCCTGTACAAACTTCTGGAACTTTCCAGCAAATCATTGCAAATCTCCCATGTTTCACCATTGAGGGCCATGCTGCAGACTGTAAATATTACAGAGCATTATACTGGAACCTGAATGCACATTTGAAAAGTCCATCACAGCATGAGGGCTAAAGCTGTTAAAGGTATCACAGAAACCAACATTAGAATGGGTGTCTGTTCCTATGGCAACTATTTGTTGTGCCCAGTTATTGAAAACCTTACCAAAGGAGCTTTTTAAGGTGTCTCAATTCTATGAGTAGCCCCTTCGGGCTTGCTCTGCATGAAGGGCTGTTGCATTGTTACCAGCGACTGGCTACAGTGGGTTGTGGTGGCCAGGACAGCCCTGCCTGCCACCCCCCAGTCCCAGCATCTCTTTAACATGGCTGTGCCCACTTGGTTGAGCCAGCGCCCCTTCTCCCTTCCCCCTGCCCCCCTGAGCCCCCCGCCCCCATCCTGCTGCCACAAGGGAGCAGGAGTGGGACCTGTGGCAGCTGCTGGAGGACTGCCCCGGTCTTCGGGGTTGCAGCAGCAGTGCTGGTCCAGGCTCAGCAGCAGCTGTTTGAAACCCCTCAGGATGGTGAGTGTCAGTGCGGCTGTGGTTGGTTTAGAATGCTGTGTTTGGCTTTGGCTGCAGACAGTGGTTGCTATGCGATATAACTCAGCACCTGCTTTGGGGAAGCTTTCAGCATTGGGTAGCTCTGCTCTGCTCTGCAGTTCCCTGCAGCTGCCCATGGCTGGCAGGGCTCCCCAGCCCCTCAGGCGCTGGCTGACGCAGCGTCCTTCAGGCTTCTCGAGCCCTGGCTCTGTTATGATATGGTACTTCATGGTTATGGGTTTCAGCAACTTTTTGCTGGCATTTCCAGGTTTTGGCAGGTGCAGTTCTGCATTGGCACTTCCAGTGTCGCATGCTGCTTGACTTCCAGTTTTTGCCTGCGTCCCAAAGCTGCAAGTGGATGTGTCCAGCAGTGGCTGGGTTGTCCAGTCAGCTGCAGGCAGGGGNGATGAGCACTCCTTCAGACATGTCTGTGTGGAGAAAAGCAGAAGAACCAGAGGACAGTGTCTCTTAGTGTCTGCGGCTCAGCTCAGACCTCTCTGTTCAGGAAGTTCCCTCTTCTTGAGGTTCTGACCTTAGAGGGACTCAAGCACCAGGAGGTGCCTGTACAAACTTCTGGAACTTTCCAGCAAATCATTGCAAATCTCCCATGTTTCACCATTGAGGGCCATGCTGCAGACTGTAAATATTACAGAGCATTATACTGGAACCTGAATGCACATTTGAAAAGTCCATCACAGCATGAGGGCTAAAGCTGTTAAAGGTATCACAGAAACCAACATTAGAATGGGTGTCTGTTCCTATGGCAACTATTTGTTGTGCCCAGTTATTGAAAACCTTACCAAAGGAGCTTTTTAAGGTGTCTCAATTCTATGAGTAGCCCCTTCGGGCTTGCTCTGCATGAAGGGCTGTTGCATTGTTACCAGCGACTGGCTACAGTGGGTTGTGGTGGCCAGGACAGCCCTGCCTGCCACCCCCCAGTCCCAGCATCTCTTTAACATGGCTGTGCCCACTTGGTTGAGCCAGCGCCCCTTCTCCCTTCCCCCTGCCCCCCTGAGCCCCCCGCCCCCATCCTGCTGCCACAAGGGAGCAGGAGTGGGACCTGTGGCAGCTGCTGGAGGACTGCCCCGGTCTTCGGGGTTGCAGCAGCAGTGCTGGTCCAGGCTCAGCAGCAGCTGTTTGAAACCCCTCAGGATGGTGAGTGTCAGTGCGGCTGTGGTTGGTTTAGAATGCTGTGTTTGGCTTTGGCTGCAGACAGTGGTTGCTATGCGATATAACTCAGCACCTGCTTTGGGGAAGCTTTCAGCATTGGGTAGCTCTGCTCTGCTCTGCAGTTCCCTGCAGCTGCCCATGGCTGGCAGGGCTCCCCAGCCCCTCAGGCGCTGGCTGACGCAGCGTCCTTCAGGCTTCTCGAGCCCTGGCTCTGTTATGATATGGTACTTCATGGTTATGGGTTTCAGCAACTTTTTGCTGGCATTTCCAGGTTTTGGCAGGTGCAGTTCTGCATTGGCACTTCCAGTGTCGCATGCTGCTTGACTTCCAGTTTTTGCCTGCGTCCCAAAGCTGCAAGTGGATGTGTCCAGCAGTGGCTGGGTTGTCCAGTCAGCTGCAGGCAGGGGCGCACTGTGCGCATTAACAGGGGTACAGGGGGTGGAGCCCAAAGATGACTCCTGCAGCCATGGCATGGGCAGCCCCAGGCATTCTGAGGATGCACTTGGCAGCGGTGCAGCTCGGATGGTCACAGCATGGGCAAACCTGTGCATGATGCAAATGCTGCAGATGCTAGTGGCAGCGGGGGAACTCCAGCAAATAATGGCTGCTCCCCTGCTGGTTCTCGCCTGTCCTCTTTGTCTCTCCATCTGCTCCCCCTGCCGCTTTGTCCCACTCTTGGCCCTTGCTGAGTGTTTTGGTAAGTGGTGCCCGTGGCATCTCCACTGCTCTTCCTGTGTTGCACTCAGCTTCCAGCTGCCCCAGCCAGTCTGAAACAAGCCTGAAGGGCTTTATAATGTCCATAGTGTCCATAGCAGCTTCTAAAGCCTGTTCCACAAGCCTCCAGGCTTTATAACATCCATAGTGGCTTCCAAAGCCTGTTGCTCATATTTTACCCCACCCCCCCCCGCCCCACTGAAGTAAAAAGAGGGTCCATACCTTAAATGACCTTAACTTTTCTTCCAGTGAAACCTATCCTCCCATTTTCTTGGCACCCTTCTTCTGTTTTAGGGGTATTTACAAAAGGGGTCCAGACTTTGACTGGCTCTTCACGCCTTGGTCAGCCCTCCCCACCATTTTTTGGCAGCTTTTTTTGTTGCAGGCAGGTTCTCCACACCTGCCCTCTGTCTCCCCAGCTCTACACGTGGAAGCTGCTGTCATCGCTTCAGGAACTCACTGCTTGTTATGCTGGGGTTGCAGTTTGGAGACACGCAAACAACAGAACTCACCTAAGGTCAGGCAACAAACATCTCAGGTTTATTGTTGTTACCATTTGTAGGGGGTTAAAAATTCCCATGCTTACACATGCGATTGGTTGAAGTTTCAACACTGTCCAGCTCACTGGCCAATGATACATCTGCATTTAGGGTTGAAAGAGATTGGCTGGGGTCCCCGGTTTGAGTTTGAATCCAAACTATCATCGTTTCACTGAGGGACTTGTTTACTTCTGGGCTGGTTGAGTTTGTGGTTCTGTTATGGCCACATTTATCTGTGCAGCTTCAGATAAGCTGCAGCTGTTACAGAAAAATGCAACCTGGTCTGGCTAAGGATGCAGCTCTGTAGGAATGGCTCCACATGTGCTGCGCCTCAAAAGAAAATAAAGCTTTTACAGCAAGACTTACATATATTCCAAGGGATGCCTGCACCCCAAGAATGGGACCCTATGCTCACTTCTCTTCCTTGAATCTAACTGGAGCTCAAAACAGCCAGTTAAACTGCACTGCAATCATCTCTGCTCTTTCCCTTCAGCCTTAGTATCCTCACCCCACCGCAGGAGATGGCTGCTAGGATACTTGTTTCACACAGCTCATGGCAAAAGGTGGATCTGTTGCTCAACATTCCAAACACTGTTAGAACTCTCGGAGTGAATCCCCACCCCTCAAGCCCTAGACTGTCCACACAGCCACTACTCTGCCAGGTGTGTGTTGCAGTTCCCATCTGCTCAGGAGAGAAGCTCACAAGGACAGAAGATCACACTGCATGATTTTGGTGAATTTGCAGCTAATAATTTCCAGATGTTAAACTATCCTTCACAAGCACCACTTCTGTCTGTCTTCCCAGCTTGCTTACAACTGCTGAGAATGGGAGACAAGCCCCACTCCCATGCCTTCCCCTCATTTGGGAACCAGCCCTGAGAGCAGCTCAACACCCAGGACCCATGATGCTTTATGGACTCCTTGGTACCAACCAGGCCATACCCTGGGAAAAGCTCAGTGCCACCTTCTCATTAATCCAAACAGGCACCTTTTTGACTCCTGTGCTGGACTTTTCCTGGCAGGCAAGGAGATGGAGGCAGCCAGGAAAAAAAGTTTTAAAGTATTAACTGCAAAGCATCCTCAGCCTCAAAAAAGTGTCAAAGAAAGAAGCACATGGTTGACCTGAACTGTAAATAAACTGGGACTCACTGGAAATATGATTGAACTGAACCAAATTC
Organism: Donacobius atricapilla; assembly: GCA_013397315.1. Lineage (NCBI taxonomy): Eukaryota > Metazoa > Chordata > Aves > Passeriformes > Mimidae > Donacobius > Donacobius atricapilla. The sequence continues at coordinate 53,585 of WBMY01002776.1, forward strand.
CTGTTTTTAACCCATCCCTCTCCCCACAGCCTGTCACCTGAGCAGTGTGTCATCAGCCAGCATCCTTGGCACTGACTTTTCCAGGATCAGGATCTAAGCTATTGCTGAGTGCATAAACTGCACCCTTCAGATGAAAAGTAGGTCCTGGATTCCAAATGCTACCTGAAAGGAGGTCCTCAGAAACGTGGAGATGTCAGCATATGGTGGACACAAGGAGAAAGCTTGTCTGATCCTGTTCTTCCCTGCAAAGGGCTCCAAGTATTTTGCCAAGGAGCATCATGGGGTGGACACTTACCCTTATATTTTCACCTCTACAGGCAAAGGGAAGACAGCCAGTGAAAGCAATGTGCTGATTGTGTGGGAGGGATGCTCCAGCTCCCCAGAACCAGAAATTCTGGAAGGTTGGAGCTAGCCTCAACATCTGGATTTCCACTTAGGCTGAGATATGCAGAAGGAGGAACCCAGCGCTCAGAGCATTGCCACCCTTTTGGCACACCAGATCGCCCACTTCAGCTCAACCCCTCCTCAGAGATGAGCAGCACCTCCTTTGGCAGCAAGTGCCACCCAGGAGGAATCTTCACAGCCCCACCTCGGATGAGGACAGAGGATTCTGATCCATCCATGCTCCAGCAAAAGTGATAGTTGTAACAGCAACTGGACATCATACTAAGCCATGGGGACCAGCAATCCTGTGCTCCCTTCCTGGCAGTGGCAGCCTCTTTCTCTCACTTAGCTGGAGAAGGACGAAGGACACAGAACCAGGGAGAAGGAACAATTTGGGAATGTCTGAGTCCTAGAAATGTGAAATTTTAAGACCTAGATCTATTCTGAGTTACCAGGAAAAGTCTGGATTGGCAGGGTCTATGACTTCAGGTTGAGAAGGTTTCTATCCCTTCTTCTAGGACATCTTCAAAGATCAAACTTTGCAGGACTTTCTCACCTATAGAGATTCATTTCTTGCCAACCCCCACAGCAGCCTTTGCTCTCCAAATCCTAGGGAAAGTCTATATGTGGCCACCAGGAAGACCCCATCCTCTTCTAGGTGACCAGGCAGCCCCTGGAGGAATGAGGCTCAGCTCAGCTGCTGCTTTTAAACACTCCTGCCACAAAAACATGAGCCTGTAGGAAAAGCGATTGTGTCATTTGTCACAACAAAAGGCTACCAAGAGCAGCAGGCAGGAGCATGCAGCAATGAATTGTTTCCAGGTCTGGTGGTTAAGAGTTTGTGGCTGATGATCATGCAGGCCCCATGCTGCAGAAGGGTATGTTACCAGGTTTGTTCTTGTGCTGCTCCTGCAAGTGATAATCCAACTTTTATCTCATATTCTTCTCACAGGAGCCATACAGGATGCTACACTTCCAGTGACAAGCAAATTACTTCGGTTTAAAATGTGTACAATTTAAAAAAAACACATAGAGAGGGAGGAAGAGGAACTTTTCCCCAAGTTTTTTTAGTTGAATTCTTTGGGAATTAAGGATACATGTGACTTGAATGAACAAAAGCATGGAGCTGGAAACAATTCATTGTTCCACTGTTTGACCACCTTCATGGGGAAAAGGTTTCCTAACTGGATTTTCTTCTCTTCTAACTTCAGTTGTTAACTCTTTTCCTATCACTGAGCATCTCCCATGAGAGCTTGTTCCTCTCTCATCTCTGCACCACCCTCAGTTGCTGAGACAGGATGGGACATCTCTCAGGGTGCCTACAACCTGGAGTCTACTGGGCTGGAGAACAGCTTTTAGGGAAAGAACCTGGGACAATGAAAACAAATCATGTTGTGGGTGGTGGTGGCAGGAGTGGAGCCAGCAGGACCAAGGAAATGATTCCTTCTCTCCATTTGACACTTGTCAAACAGGGCACTGGGACCAGTTTGGGCTCCCCAGTACCAGGTAAATGGTGAGAGAATACAGCAAAGCCACCAAGCTGGTTGGAAACGGAGCTCAGGGCACACAGGGAGAGACTTAGGCAAAGATGGACTTTATTACTGTCTGCAACTCTAGGATGGTGTAGAGATGAGAGAGGAACAAGCTCTCATGGGAGATGCTCAGTGATAGGTGGTCAAACAGTGGAACAGGGGTCCGGGTTAGGGAATCTCCACCTTTGGAGATAGTTGAAAATCTCTTGACAAAAAACCCTGGACAACCTCAGATCAAACTTCAAAGCTGGTCCTTACAGTCTTGTTTACTCTAATTCTATCATCGTAAATTATTCCCTGGCCCTGGCATAGGTTGAAGCTGTGGCTGCTCTCTCCCTGGTAGTGTTCAAGGCCAGATTGGACAGGGCTTGAAACAGCCTGGTGTAGTAGAAGGTGTCCCTGCCTATGGCACAGGGGTAGAATGAGATAAGCTTTAAGGTCCCTTCCAATCTAAACTATTCTAGTATTCCATGTCTTTGTTCTCCTGCTCTCCAGTAGCAGGAATTGCAGTCTCTTTGGATCCTCTAATATTCCCTACCCTACAGTTCTGATTTTTTTCCTAAAATACCCCAGCTGCACATTTTCTGTGTGGCCATGTTCTTCTTCTCATCACGTGGTAGATGAGTAGAAATGAGACCTTTCCTGTTCTCTTTGGAACTTCTTAATGCTTTGCAGGAGATGCACCTCTTTTTTTATAGCAGTACTTCTGACTCTAACATCACTTGTGCTGGGGAACCTCTTGGCTCCTCTCCCACTCTTAAACCCCACACAGAGCCACTTCACATTTCCTTCCTTCACATTTCACATTTTTGGGTCACAGCAATGAATGTTTTACCTTCATCTTATTAGAAAACCAGCTTCAAATTCCAGCTGAGATCCATTGGGTGAAGAGAACTGCACCTGTTTTTATAAGATATCAGCTCCATCAAGGGGAGAAGGTTGAAGCGGAAGAGTTCTTGTCTATGTGCCAGATAGTCATGGACCAGTCCCAGGCCAAATTCACACCTCATCATAGCAGCTTATTAACCAGCAGGTCAAAAGCTCAAGTAGTAACCCTGTCATGTTGCAACCCTCATATATAGACATGGAAAGATTGGAAAATGTGTCCCACTCTTGGAGGTAATTGGGATATCTGAGGTCTTACCTGCTTGTGGTGTTTATCAGTGTGCTGGTTTGAAAGT
>WBMY01002783.1:0-13890 GCA_013397315.1 Donacobius atricapilla
TTGCAGTTGTTAACCAGGATGCCCCCACAGCATTCCATTCTGAAAACATCACGTTGAGTATTTATTTACCTGGTTGCTCCTGGAGAAAGTTACAATGAGACATCAGTGACAAAACTCCCTTTAGTAAATTCTTCAGCATGAAAGGCTTTGAAGGTATGACAGTCTGCTTCCCTATCAAACCTAAATTCAGAGTATAACTCAATTATACCACTGATTATACAGCATGAATTATTTGTAGCTTTTTCACAGTTGTTTGCAGGCACAGATGTCAAACACAGCTCAAACTTGTGATCCAAAACTCTGCACCTGTGACTATGGACAAAGTCAGGGAACGATGCTCAGAGTGAAGGCAAAAAGGGGTTTCCCAAGTGGGATCATCTGCAAACATACAAACAGAAAAGGATGCACAAACAATGAGAGCAGCAGATCTGCTCTGTGCACAACAGTAACTCATTGCTATCCTTGAAAAAACAGTAATTCAGCTCTTAAATCCCTCTGCAATAGGACATCCACATTTGAGAGGAGAGTAACATCATTTAAACTGAATTTCCCAGCATTCAGCCATTTCAGCCCACTATTATAGGTGGTTAAAACAAGATCATTTCATATTTGAAATATTTCAGTATTCCCCAATCATACTTGTTATTTATCTTGCATGTCAATGATACTTGTCACATACATTATAACTTAAGTCTTACTACAGGATTTAATGGAAAAACAAATAAAAAGTAAGTGCATATAATATTACTAATATAAACAGGCAAAATATCATCAAGATCAGTGGCTTGGTGTCTATTTTGGCAGAAGCTGAATTTGCCCTAATGACTTCTGGTTCTGATTTAGTGAGGGTTCCCCGTCATGTACGGCTTTGTGACTTCTTCAGTATGTTCTCTTTGAAAAGTAAAGGTTTTCTGTATGAGACTGGAATTTAATTGTTTCCTTTTTAGACAAATATGCTTTTGGATGGATGCTGATGGAAAGGGCAATCAGATGTCAAAAGGGCAGCAGTACAGTGAGATTATGTGCCGAGGTCTAGGGCAGGGCAGGCAAACAAGGGGGAACTCAGATCACTTGAGCAGATCCTTATAAATAAAATCTCAGATAACAGGCTTTGTTTATTCTGTAAAAATGCATATCAGCAGGTCAAATCAACTCCTGTTATGTTAACTACTTAAGTTACTTTCTTATTAACAAATATTCCTGATAGTATAACAGAACTCTCATCTGTTATGCTATCTGGAGCATCTGGAATGCAAGCAGAGAAAAAGAAGAGTTTAAGTAATGAGGAAGGAGATGTCCTGCATCTAGAAGGAATGAAGTGTTCTCTCACCATTTGAGGGGGAATAAATAAACAAATTGCACTAAGAGAGAGCTCGTGTGGCAGCAAGTAAGCAATGCCTAATTGATGTNTTTGAAAATACAGGATTGAATTTTTTTCTTTAGTTTAAATAACACATTTTTCTAAATCAGTTTTGCAAAACATTCTCATTTAAACATTATTTGAGAGCAGGTTTCAGAGGTATTTGAAGAAAATGGGTATTTTATTCCTTGACTGCTTTTTTCCTGCCTTTAATATTAATTTTCCACCTTTTTTTTCCTCATCTTGAGGGGTGTCTGTTCTAAGAGAACAGAAAGTGGAAAGAAAACAGAAAACCACTCAAAGTTTGGAGTGGTCCAGTTTTAAAATAAAAATAATAATTTACAAACCAACTTTCTCAGCATGCTCTAACACTGAGCTGCAGCTCCGCTGGACTATTGTTTTCTAAATTATTCAGGGACCACATTCTGCAAATGCATCTGTGCAAGTCCAAGTGCGAGTCAGCTCTGTCTGCCTGATTCTTCTGCATGTAGAACATTCCCAGAGGTCACCTAATGAAATTGATGCTGAGCAGAAATTACTGCTGGACACATTGGCTTTAATGGAAAAGTTTGGTGGGTTAGAATAATGCTTTTTAACGTTTTTCACACCATGCATTTCTAAAGTAGGCCAATGCAAAACCTTCTAGTGTTAAGACTGTTAAACTCTCTTTTTCAAGGCTTTCCAATTTCTGGTCTTCAAAAATATTAGAAAACCAGGATCTCTATGTGTGTGAGTTGAAAGATACAGGTCAGCGGGTTTGTGCTTGTCCACCATCCTTTGGGGAGCACATAAAATACAAAGCATAATCCTGTTTTGCCAGTATGGAGATTTTCAAATGCACTTTAGGAGCAAAATATCAAGTGACTCTGCTTGGAAAGAAGGGAGTATTAACTTTAATATATCTATCTCATCATGAGTAACACCAGTTTATTGAAAAAAATCTAAAGAAAATAGCAAGTACAAGAAGGTCAAGAGGATTGACAATAAACCTGTGGGTCAGGGAACACTGGGTCAGAGATCTGCAAAGATTTAAATACTAAAATGACAGTACATCTTACAAGCTATTCTCCATCGTGTAACATTAGAGTAATTACCAATACCTTTCAAAAAAGACAATTAAAAATTTTGTTTTCTTAAGACAATTTAATTTTTACCTTCTTGCTGAACCTAAGATTACACTGAGTGAATTTAACTTAAAGATCAAAAGCTGAAAGGGAGAGTTCACAGGGAGTGGAACAGCACCATTCATTCAAGGGACCCAAGTAAAAATCCACATTCATTGTCCAGGCTGTTACACAAATCAATTGGGATCTTTAGGCAGACAGAGTGTGATCCTGCTGGACAAGGTGGTGTTGTATTCCCTGGCTTTGTTTCCAAGCAGTCTTTGGGGAATCACAGATTTCTTCCTGTTTTCCTGGGAGCAGATTTCACAGCCCCAAGTGGATGTGATGATATGGACAGAGGAACAAATTGGCCACAAATCCAAGCACAACTTTCCCCCCTGCATGTTCCATGACATGAAATGGGCTGTCAAAACTGTTGATAAGCAGCCTGCTTTCATGTACAGAACTCTGTATAACCATTTCAAAGGTCTGACCAGCAAGGAGGGTATTTCCCTGACTGTCCTGCACATCTGAACAGGCAGCTTGCTTCAATTCAGATGTAAAAACTAACAATTCTTGGAAACCCAGCTGCACTTTTAAAATTCCCACCTAAATCCTGCAACTTCCAGTGTGGAAAATACTCAAAAATGTGGTTTCTTCAACTGGTGCCACACTCTCCTCCCACTCACATACACTTGACTGAAGCCAATCATGAAGGACATTTCTTTTCTGATGTTCAACCTTTGTTTCCTCAAGAAGAATATAAGAATTAAAAATTTTGAACTGCAAACATTTCCAGTTCTTCAGAATTGCTGCAGTTTGCCTTTACCATGTCACTAACAGCTTAAACATAATTCTGCTTTTTCTCAAAGGTCCTTTGGCACATGTACATGCTGATAATTAGGTGAGCTACATTTATACTTCGGCCTGTAATATCTGCTATGGCTACTGATAATCCCAAATTTGCTAATGTATTATTAGTGCAAGAAAAACAAAATTGATGTGTAAGGAACTTAATGCAAATAATACTCTCAGGCCCAGCCTGTAAAGGTTTCAAAAAGCTTAATGATTTTCTCAGATGTGCTGTAACAACAAAGAATCTCATGGTTCAGCATCAAATGTTAGCTAGAAGCCAATGTTCAGCACAACTGGAATGACTTGTTCATCATAGATTCCATCAATAATTGTTTCAGTATGTGAACGTGACCAATGTCGCTCTCATCAAGTATAAATCAAGCTGGGTATTTTCTAATGGGACCTTCGGCATTCCCATGGATCCTGCTCAAAAGTAAGATTTAATCAATGCATGAGCTCGAGTGACCAGGCATCTTTCTCAAAATGGCAATTATTTACAAATTCAAAACTATAAAAACATCCTAATGTTCTTGGCATGGAAAGTTTAAATGATGCAACTAAATATTGAAACAGGCAAATAAAGTGACTGCAGCACTGGATCACATCAGAACTGCATTTGGAGATGCCTGATTAAAACTCAGTTAACATATTTAAATTATTATAGCTGAACAGTGACGTCAATGGCCATTAGACCTAGAGTACAAAAAACATTTATCAGAGATAAAGGGAAATACCAAATCTATCCATTTCATCTCCTAGAAAAGCGACTCCATTTCTACAAGTTAACAACAGTGTTAAAAGTAGATTCACTTTTTTCATGTTACTGTCTGAGCAAAGCCAACCAACCCGCATGAGAAGCAACACTGCTGCTGCTGCTCAGCTCCTTTTTTCTCAGTTTCTTCTTTCTACTACTTTAATTAAAACATGGTTCTGGGATGAGCTGTCACAGACAGATGCAGACTGACCTGGGTATTTTACTATAAAAAATGTTTTCCGATCTCTTTAGTGACTAAATAAAGCTAAAATCTTACATAATTAGACAAAACACTTATTGGATGGGATAATTTTAAAAACTATTCTTAAAAACAATCTTAAAGCCTGTTTATGCTTGTAAGGAGTTTTAAAATAAATGCTGTATTTTGGTGATTCCAGGGTAGTTTTAGACTACCATTGTGCTGCACAGCTTCCCCCATGTTTGGTTCACTTCCCACTCCTATTTTAGAGGGGACGTTCTGCCAGCACACAGATCCAGCCACGGTGTGTGGAGTGCAGGATTTCTCCAGAGGAGAGAACAGTGGGATCTGGATATCCAGAGGCTGGGGAACCTCTCCCTGCCTCAGGAACTTGGAGAAACCAAATCCTGCAAGGTCTCCTGAGAAGTTATGCCACAGCCTCTGTTCAAGGCCAAAAGACAACTTTTATTTGTGAACCCAATTCCCTCCAGCAATGACTGGTAAGACTGTCTGAATATCTGAGAGTATTTTCAGACTTTTTCAGATGCATTTCGCATGTTTTTGTATTTTCCCAGCTCAGCTCAGGTAATGTTAGAAGTGGAAGGAAAGCCTGGTTTCTTTGTGCTCAGAAGAGAACAGCAAAAAGTGCATAAGGGTTGCTCAGTTACTTGCCCCTCAACTGACAGATACCCTTCCTTTTATAATCATTTCTGATATAAAAAAAAATAGAGTTATATATCGATATATAATTCAGGAAATTTTATATTTTCTTAAATGCCTTTCAACCTTTGCTCTTTAAAGGTTATAGAAATTCCTGATTTTAGCCTCTCCTCAGACTTCTTATCTTTAGTCATAAGGTCAATCAAATTCCCCTTTTCAAATGTTACATCTTTAAAGAATATGGTAACCAGAACAAAAACAATATCCTAAGTGAGGTCAGATTTCCTAACCTTTACATATATTCCTCACATTCTTATTCCATTACTGGCTGCTATCCCCCTTCTCCTTCTCCTTCCTTCCTCTCTCCATGTCTCATGTATGTTTTCAGATATTTTACTGATGTCTCCATAGTTTAAAATTATAAGTAGATCCAATCTCCTTCAGTTCTTTTGAGGCTGCTACTTTGCTGTAACAACTCACAGAAGAATTTCCAGGCCTTCTCCTTACCCCATAAATGCTGTTGATGAAATACCACTGTTTGATGGTTCAAAGCTATCTGAAGTTTACTTTTAGAAAAGATCACACTAAAACAAACTCAATAAACTTGTGTGAGTTACATTTGCCATTATTTCCGAGTTGTATATATCAAATTCAGGTTTTTTGAAGAGCCACATTTATTAAGATACAACCTGAACCACTAAAACTTGACCATTCATTTAAAGAAATTCAGTCAAGAAACCAACTCAAAAAAACCCAAACCATTATTGCTCCAAACACTCCCTCTTATATCACTGGTGTCTAAATTACTAATCTAATTAACATATTTTGCTGTCAAGGTTAAGATAAACCATCTGGACCATTTTGCTACAAATTCTTTCTTGGCTAAATGTAGTTTTTATTGTAATTTGCCTCATTTCCTCCTAATATAACAAGAGAATGTTGCTGTGTGGATACACTCCAGTGATCTGAGAGACCTTTCCAGCAACTCCAAAATGTCTCACCACAAACTTTTTCTTTATCTCAATATCACCATTTTCTTCTTACTTACCTTCTTACAAAAATGTGATACTGGAACCAGCTGCTAAAAAATGCCAATTCCATAAATGTCCTGAAACTGGTAACCAATTTTTTTTCTGAGTTTATTCCTTTTAGGAAACTGGCAGTTGGCTTTTCAGCCTCATCAGAGTAACCAGGGATTCTCCGAGTTCTACTTCTCTTACTGTACCTCTCCAGTGTCTCTTCACTCTGTTACATCAATTCCAAAAGTCTCTTACAAACTGTAATCCAGTGACCTCACCATGTAAATCTATGACTTTATTGACATGTTTGACCACACAGAATTCAGCAAATTCACATCACAGGGAACATAAGCAGTGCTGAGTGTTTGGGAATCGCTCCCTTCTCCCTGGTTTAGGGCAGCACAGTTAACATCTACTCATAAACAGGGTCATGCAAAGACAATACAGATGGTCAGACCTTCTCCAAAAATAAGTATATCAATAAATCAAACCTTTTTGGATCTCGTGAGCTGGTTGTTTTGCTGTGATTTTGGGACTTTTCCCTTCCAATGGGGGAAAAAAAAGGAAAAAAAAGCAACTCTGCTCTTTCCATTTAAATGTTTGACTAACTAGAGATTGAAATTCACCATTTTCCCCCCTAATCACTAGGCAAATCAAATTTCCTCCTACAATGCAAATTCATTCCATAACATAAAAATGAACACACAGAGGCAGGAAGGTTTACATGTCAAATGGCAATTTTCCTAAATGGCTCACACTTTAGTTTGTTTTCTTTTTTCATATCTTAGCCATGACAAAAGATTAAATGGCCATCATTACTCAGATGTTTTGTCAGCATACCATGATGAATGCACCCTTCCTGGGTGTTATTCAGTTACCTCACAAGATTTCTCTTCTGTGCTACATTAACAACACCCTTCGTACTTAACAATTTGATCTATCACACATTTGACTAATGTTAGCCATTAGAGTTCTGTGCAAAGACTCCTTGATTCAGGGAAAGATTGTTATTAAAATTAAATATATCCTTGCATCTTAAAAATGCATTTTCTTTAGTTACTAATGTACATTAAATAGGATCAATCCATTAGCACAGATATCCCATAAGCTGTCCATGAAAGTAAGTATAAAGAGAATGTATCATCCATTAATTATAACCATTCTTCTCNTATCATCCATTAATTATAACCATGCCTCTCGACCTGTGGAGGTGCTGCCACCTCTCAAAACTCCCTCCTCTGGAGCTAAGAAAGGAGACAAGAAACAGGAAGGAAAGAGAGGGGAAAGCCAAAATCCTGCTCAGCTCCAGGACACGGTGAGTGTCCAAGAAGCAGCTGAAGGATCCTGCCCCAGGAGGCAGAGAACACTGCAAAGTTTTAGCTCCTTCAGTCTCCCAAATCCAACCACACACCATCACTATCCACAGGTTCAGACTGGAAGGGACTGCACACCAGGACAGCTCAAAGGCTGAATCCAAATAAATTATAATGTGAAGGATCAGAGGTGCAAACTAGGGGCAGAACAGCCCAGCACGGCAAAGGAACCCTGGTGAAAAACACAAATCTTCACATACCAGACCCCAGAACCTACAACATTTCTTTTTAAAATAGTCATTTTTGCTGAAAAACTTAAGCTNTCCCTCCTCTGGAGCTAAGAAAGGAGACAAGAAACAGGAAGGAAAGAGAGGGGAAAGCCAAAATCCTGCTCAGCTCCAGGACATGGTGAGTGCTCAAGGAGCTGATGAAAGACCCTGCCCCAGGAGGCAGGGAACACTGCAAAGTTTTAGCTCCTTCAGTCTCCCAAATCCAACCACACACCATCACAGTCCACAGGCTCAGACTGGAAGGGACTGCACACCAGGACAGCTCGAAGGCTGACTCCAACAGAATNCGAAGGCTGAATCCAAGTGAATTAAAATATGAAGGATCAGAAGTGCAAACTCAGGGCAGAACAGCTCAGCACGGCACAGGAACCCTGGTGAAAAATACAAAATCTTCACATATCAGACCCCAGAACCTACAACATTTCTTTTTTAAAATAGTCCTTTTTGCAGAAAAACTTAAGCTACCAGTAGATATTGGAACATGATTTAGACACTCATTTAACTAATGATTGACTTTTCAAGTAAACTCCCGGCTGACTGCGGGAAATCAATATGGATTTTTAATGGCACCTATATATCTTGCTAGATTTGACAGAACTTGCAAACAAATAATCTTCAGGAAACTATTTTGCTCAATTATAAAATATGTAAAAAAAAGACAAATAATGACTATCTAGACATCATCATTATGCACTTCATACACTTGGAAGCATCAACAATACCAATAAATTACTTTAAAATGTTTTACAGTTTTTGTTTTGTCTCAGTTTTAGAGAACTTGGATGATGGATCTACAAATAAGATGTTCATTCTAGTCCAAAAGATTGTGGAATGGTTTATTTATATTTCTTCCCAGCAGTGTTTGTGCTCAAGAGTTGTTTTCAAAGGGTCTTCAGAACTTAGTATATATTGAACTGATCCTGCATAAAACTGTTTGAAATAATACATCAAAATTTACAATGTTTAGGAAAAAGTACCTTTCATGCTTTGATATAAGTACCATAAAATCTTTCCATGGAACTACTTTGAGCAATGGGTTCTTAGTTTGAGTTGAATCCCCCTCTGCAAACACCTTTAACTGCAGGTAACATTTTACACAGCAAGCAATAAAAAAAATAATATGAAAATGTAGTGTTATCATTCCCTAGAAAACCCCTCAATATTTATTTTATACTACCTGTAATTAAAGATTACAGAACAGAAGCACTACCCATCACCTTTGTTTTCTCCTGTCCTGCCCAAACTGTTTCTTTTCCCTTTCTGTCCTACGGGAATTATTTGCACAATTAAACCTCACTGAGACCAGCACAAATTGTTTGCACAAATGCCACAAGCCAGAGATGAGATTTGGAAAATCCAGCTCATTAGAGCTGCAAAAAATGTTGGATTGTTTTTATATACAGGTGAGTGCATCAGCCATTCCATGCAACTGCAAACAGGACAGACACTGACCTGCTCTCTCAGAGAGAAAGGAGCAAAGCTGACAAAATCAGACCTGTTTCAGGCCATCGCTTAATGAGTGAAAGTCCTTTGATACCATAAATTAAACATTCCAAGCACTACTGTTATTATTAGATTACAGACAAAACTAAATATACCAAATTTTTAGTGTATTTGCCTAGAGCACTATCTGGTTTGCTCCACTGAAAAGTCTGTATTCCAGTTCTAACAGCCCAGGAATTGCTCAGGACTCGAAATTTCGCAGGCAGAGCCCATTTTTACTGACAGTCTTTACAGAGATGTGTGGTGAGACAAATCCTCTCCGGTCACCATCTGAAAACAATCAATGGCATGGGACAAAACCCTCACATTTTAGGGGAGAATGAATCATTTCACCTTTTTCTTTGGAACCACGATGGAAAGCCCTGCAGCAGAATGTGAGGCATCTCCAGAGGGGGTCAATTAAGGAACAACATGACGACTGTGGCTGTAGCACAAGAAAAACTCTGCCTGTATTTTTATTACAAGGGGACATCCTGAAGAGGGGGGAAAAACCCACTCTCTGCCACATTCCAATGTGTGTGACAAACTGGATTAATTCCCACATGTCAGCATCCATTTCAAACCCCCCTGTGGAAGCCAGAAGTCAATTTCCAAAAGGATACAGCTGTCTGTAGCCACATCCCAGAGAAATCCGCCTGTCACACACCCCTCAAGCCCAGCAACCACAAAAGCCACTTCAGAGGAAAAAAAAACTGGGTAGTTTTGTCAGAAGGCAAATAGAAAAAAAAAGCCCAAGAAAAAATAACTTCTGAAACACCATTTCTTGCTTTCAGAATTTGCACCGATGTCAGATCATTACTTAGCATGAACAAAAATATTTATCCTGGGGATTGCAAACACAAGAATGCATTTTATGACAACTTCCTTTTATAGACCCTGAGCTTATTTCAGGTCTCTATTATTCCTGGTGAAGAATTTGTCTTCTGTACAGGGAAAAAAGCTGGGTGTAAAATGCTAACAGAGAACCCAAGAAAGTCACTTGTTCATGAGGTTCAGCTCTACAGAGTGCTGCACCCCAAACCTCTGCAGGGCTTCTGCCCTCCTCTCTCTGGGAAAGGGGTGCAGCTCCGACCAAGGGAGAGGTCCAGCAGGGTAAGGAGAGAGATGTTTCTAGGAGTTCTTATTCCTAACCTCTCCACAAAGACTCCAGAAACAAGGAAGCACTGGCCTGCCTGCACAGACCAGGATGGAGACAGAGGACAAGGAGTTTCTCCCACGCATCCAAGTGAATGCCAGCACTATCCAGGAGCAAATCAAGGAGCGATTACAGTATTTCAATAAAGTCAAACACATTGGTTCTTGCAATCCAGGATGTGACTGAATTTCTACCAGCAGCAGAGCTGCGCCCACCAGAGCTTGCACTGCAACTCCTGGCCTGATCCCAAGATGAAATCCCTGATCCCAAGATCCTGAGCTGAATTCCCTGTCGCCGCGGCCTATGCGCCATTCATCTGTCTGCAGTTCACTCAGAACTAAACTTAGCACAGGAAAAGGACACTTCAAAAGCAAGCAAGGGCTACAGAGTATTGTGAAACACTCAGAGAGGTTTGGGGCATTCAAGGAAGAAACATTCCAGCCTCCTAGAGAGAAACATCACTGACCCAAACGCGCTTTGCGCAGCTGTCACTGGTTTTGTCAACTGTGCCAGCTCAACAAATACTAGAAATTGTATTTATCTCCTCTGCCCGTTTTCCATTTACACAGAGTTCGACAGGCTGGTAATTAACAGCCTCAGAGAGAGCCAGCTCCTGAAATTAAGCAGCAGAAAATGAAGAGAAGTGAGGAGGTTTGTTTGAAAGGGAAATACCTACGCAAAGCACAGGCTTACATGGCTTAGGGCGGACTTGTTGCAATGTAAAAAAAATACTACAACCATGAAATCTATTATGAGAATGCTCCATAGGAAAACCACCACAGGATTAAGTTCAAGAAAGGAACCTCTCATGCAAACTTAGCACTCTAATCTGAACTTTTACTGTAAGCATTCACATTCAGTTCAATTATATTTCAGGGGATATTTAGCCAAATACTCTGGAAAATTTGACTTGCTCTTGTCTACTTTAGGAATTAGAGGGGACCAGAGATCACAGCTGTCTGGAACAAGATTATGTTTGTAAAGTACAAAAATATTAAAGATGGGAATACTTTTTAAACAAACAAACATAAAAACCTCAAAGCAAATACAGATATCTTTCATCTTATTAAGAAAACACGACTATTTCCTTTTTCATTCTCTACAAAGGAGTCTTATTCAATTGTATTTAAAAACCCTGACAAATTCCGACAGGCTTCCCTCTTGCACACAAATTTCCAACCAATTCTGTAAGCATACACTGTGCAGCAAAGAATATTTGGGGAATAAATGATGCCATAGCAAAATAAAATGCAATGATTCCTGTACAGCGAGCTCTTGAAAGAATTCCAAGATTAAAGGAACATAAAAAATGAATTACCCTTTTTCACCTCTCATGAGAGTAATCCTCCAGGTCAGCTTTGAGGTACATCTGAAACAAATGGTAAACTGTTTGGTAAACAGAAGGATTTTTCAGCAGCCCTTTTTGAAGGAATCATGGGAAAGTTTAGATCTAAACACAGCATAAAGATGAGTTCAATCTAAGGTTGGATCTTTTTTACACATCCTGCCTATGAAACACACTGAATGGAAAATCCAGGGGCTCCAAGGGACCCATTCATGCCAGTGACCTACTGTCTCTGCTTTTATTTTTAGTGAGCACTCAGTTTTCTTAGAAAGAACTTGCATATGCTACTTATAATTTTGTATCTCGGATTAGTCCCAGTAAGANCTTGGATTAGTCCCAGTAAGATAGACACTGGTGTCTCACTTGCCATCACTTCAGCAAAGGGAAAGACAGAAAGAAAGAAGCTGAAAGTAACAGAACACAACAGAAGTTTTTTTGGTTTCCAGGAGTTTGGTTTCCAGTTTGTGCCAAGGGTTCTGTGCCACCCTGACCCCAGGCAGGGCACAGGCAGATGGTGGTCCCAAAGCCTGCTGTTATCAGTGCAGCCACATCCTGCACTGATAAACACCTCCAAATCTTATCCTCACTTCCCTGATGCACAATTCAGGCTGGAATACAACCCAGCCTGGCTGCTTACAACCCAGCAAAAACCTTTTCCCTTATCTCCTGCAAACACAAGAACTCGGAATTCTCAGCACTTAAGAGCAGGCAAAGCTTGGACACAACCTCCCCTCTCCATACGCTGCATTCAGCTGGTGTGGAACAACCCCACAGAAAAGTTCCCTTTCTTCATCCCCTTATTAACATGAGCGATGGGACCCTCGCAGGAGCTGCGGCTGCAGTCCTGACAGGAATCATCCCCTATGCTTAAAACAAACCCAGCCAACTCTCAGCTGCAGAAACAGCATTTGCATTCCTCCAAAAAGGGATGGCAAGTCTTTAATTATTAAACCAATTGCATTTAGCAGATGGTCAAAGAAAAGTACTTTTAAAAAGTTGCCCAGAGGGTTATAAAAATGAACAAGCCCCAACAGCTGCCAGCTGGTGCGTGAAATCAATAATGAGAAAACGAGTCCAACTGTATCTTTGTGCTCATTGTCTGGCCCAAGCCAGCCAGGACAAGGGAGTGGGACGTCACAGCCCGGCTGAATGGATTACGTGGATCTAATTAGGGAAAGACAAACATCTGAAGCGGGGCTGGAAGGAGGGAGCCTGTGCGGGATGGACGGATGGCCCCAAATGCACGGACCCCACCAGCTCCAGGGCCTCCAGGTTCCTTTTTGGAAAAGCCAAAATGTAGCACAAACACCAAAGGCAACTTAGGCAAACATACAGAATGCTTCACTGACTTTCTACAGTTGCTGTACAGCCTAAAAGTTCATTAAAATGTGCAAAATTACTGAATTAAAATGTTATGTGAATGCTTTTCTGTATTTAATAACTATCAAGTGAGGCTAAGGATATAAATTAATGTTAAGTCTCAGCCTCCCAAGAGCAGCAACCTGGTTATCACTGCTTTTTGTTCTCCAAACTACGCTCAGGTTAGAGTTTTTTAAACTACGTGCCTCTCATCAACCTTAAAACAATATTAAATTGCTACAATAACATGACAAGACTTCAAGCAAAAATGCAGAGAAAAAATAAACATTACTGAGGAGGTAAAAATAAAGTCAATTTTACAAAGCAAATTCATTTTATTTAAATAATTTTAACAAACAAAAAAGTTACCATAGGGACCTATCTTGTACATAAAAAACAAGAGAGAGTTTTTGGTTTAATAACTTATTCCATGGCCAAAACCTTCCCCTAAATTACCAGAAACCATCAGTTTAGTTCAGCAAGCATTAGGGGTTTTGTTTGGAGGGGGGGGTAAGGAGGGGCTGTGTTTTTTTTAAGGTTCACCCTGGAGAATGATGGGTTATTTGATGAACAAGGGGGTGGCAGAGTGAAGCAGTCACATGCAAGAGTAAACAAAACAGAACTGAGAAAAGCACATTAAATAAAATTTCAGCTGCAGTAGCAGTGTGCTTAAAAAACACAGCCACCTCACAGTTAAAAGACAGAAGCCTGTCAAATCCCAGGATCTTACTGACTTGTCACTGTGGGTTTTTTTCAGTGAAGGTCCATTGATAAACAGACAGAAAATCAGATTAAGATAGGTAGAATAAATTATTAATTGCTGCTCAAGACAGCCAAGATAACTCAACACAAAAGAATTCCAAATGTTATTTTTAGCATATAAATAGTACACTGTGTTTTAACTTACATCAGCTGTTTTCTTTATCAGATTTTTATCTGAAGATGGGAACAGCACACATCCCTTCAGCTCCCATCAGCTGCTACACTTGGTAGGA
>WBMY01002786.1:0-90000 GCA_013397315.1 Donacobius atricapilla
CCCGCCTCCCCTCGGGGGCTCGGAGCGGCCCATGGCGGCCGCAGAGTGCGGCTGTGCCGGGCCGCCCGGCTCCTCACCCCGGGGCAGGGAGGAGGGAGGCGGAGAAGCAGGGAGATTACGGGAAATGTAGGAGGAGGAGGGAGATGGAGCAGGGAGATTATGAGGGACGGAGGAGCAGGGGGAGACGGCGTCCGCCAGGCTGCCTCAGCCCCAGGTGTTCCCGCTCTCCCGCTTCTGAGGCTGCGCTTCGCGAGCGAGGAACTTATAAAAAATCACTTCGTGCATAGGGAAGTAGGACATCAGACGGTCTACTGCCGGACATAGAAAATCTCCGCTGACAGGATTTGCGATGCAGCAGGCACTTTCAGGAGGTGCGGCGAAGTCACGGAACTCTCGTCGTGCCACGCCTCACTGAGTGGCTTTCCCGGCAGAGGTCAGGGGTAGCAATTTCCACCCCGAAACACTGGTACTCACCCCAGAGCAGCGCAGGGGAAGAGGCAATGGCCAGCTCAGGCTGGTTCCAGGCAGGGACAGAGGAGAGATGCAGCTGACTCAGGAGTCAATCAGCGTAAATTGGCAGTAAAGGACACCGTGGGGTGAGTTTATATTCCCCGAGATCCCAGGGCATAGCTTTGATCACAAGCCAGCATTCTGTGCGAGCTTTGCTTTATAAATAGGATCACTTCACCCAGGTACACACCACCTAGGCAGACCTCAGTGGGGACCACCACACCATGACTGCAAGTCCTTTCCCAGAAAAGGAGGTATCAAACTTAAAAGTTTAAGCCTATTTTTTTTAAGGATTTGTGTCTTTTTAAAAATAGCCATCAAAATCCAAAACATCAGCAACCACATAATTTGCAAGTAAATTTAAAAGTAGTAAACACAGATTACGCTGCAAAACCTATATTGCCGTCAGTAAATTAAGCCTTTATGTAACAACCCTTTTGGCTTCAGACCAAAGGGCTTGCCGAGCTTGCAGGCTCTGTGGTTTTATGGTTTCTGAAAAGATCAGCTGAAGAATCACCAGCAGAAAGCTCAGCCATAAAAGGAACAAATTCAAAATTTCCATGAAGCATTTTGTAGAGTTTTTTCCCCTTTGCAACAATTGTCAAAACAGACTGTAGGAGGGTGGTGTTGGGGTTGTTTGGTTTATTTAAAAAAGCAACCACAGATGCCCAGTTCAGCATCCAAGGAACCATCGCCATTATCAGTGCTATATATTACCTGGCTAAAGGATCTTTCCAGAAGAAAATTACCTCGAAATAGCTGCCTGGGAATGAGAGGACAAGCCTCTGTTTACGGAGAAAACATTTTTGCTCAGCTGTTACAAAGAGGTATCCACATGATTAAACTGAAATGAAAGCATTATCAAAGGGCTTCCTGCTTCCAAGCTCTTTCTCTGCCCTCAAAGTTTGAGTATAAGAAAGTGAAACAAATCAGATCAGAGGGAAAAATAAACCCGATCAAGTTAACTATGAATAATTCATGCAGTTCTGAGGAACAGTAAGCCATCCTTAATAACTTAGAGCTCTATCACAACTTGTGCAATTTAATATTAACATGGGGTATAAGAGGGTTTAAGGTATTTATCCTACAAGTCGTGAGAAATACCTGTGGGTTTGTTCGGTTGTTTTGTTTGCTGGGCTTGTTTTTGTTTGGGTGGGTTGTTTTGTTTTGTTTTTTTTTAATGAGAGAATAGATGCAAAGTTAAAGATTTTCAAGCTTTTATCAGTTGTTAAGTGTTAAAGTCCTCAAAGACAACTACTCAGGAATGTCACAAAAACTAATCATATGACTCATATTAAAAAAAATAGTAAAAGGAAAGCTTCCTGCACATACCAGGCCACTTCTGAAGAATGAGTTTATACTTTAAATCCAGATCTTTATTAATAAACAATCATAACTAGCAGGCTTACAAAAAGGTGTGTATTACCAGCAAAGTTTTTATGGTTGGGTTTCAGACACTTCAAAACACAAAATTAACGCATACATACTTTTAAAAGTTAACAAAGACCAAAGGCTTTACCTGAGAAAAGCTATAAGCAAATTAGAACTTGATCCTGGAACCTTTGGCCCTGTTAGCAGCACATTCTCGTGTTTTGTGGGTGGGACTGAGAAATCCTCTTTTCCTCTTGGGCTGAACTGGAGATGGGGCTTTTTTCTTTTTCCCTGTTCATCATCAACCAATTAGCAACCCTCCCCAAAAAATGATCTTCATTTAGGCAGGTTAAATAAATAAAGCCAACTGCCCTCTTCACAAATTAGCAGTTTGGGGAGGTAATAAAGGGGATAAATGGCCATAATAACTACAGATGTGGGGGTGGTTTTGTTGTTTGGGTTTTTTTCAGGAAAGCCTAATCATGATGGAAGCAATTTCCCTTCTAAGTGATACAGCAACCACTACTGCCAAATTCAAAAATCCTAATAGGAGAAATGTGGGTGTACTAATAAGAGTAAAAATGTATAGATCCTACCAGTATCAACCTCTTTCTAGCATATGTTCTGGAGAGTAACAATCAGCTGTGCTGGTTTAGCATGGGCTGCTTTTAAAGAGTGTGGTGAGATTCTCAGGTTGTCAGTGGTTTCTTTAAGTGTTTAATAAGACAGCAAACCTGTCCTGAGGCTGTATTTGTTTCTGTCTTTGTCTTAAAGCACTGTACTTTAAACATTCTGTCCATCTTCCATTTATTTTAATTTTTTTCTTCTCCTTGCTCAAACCTAAGCTTGACTATAAAAGATTGCAGTCAATTTATGAAATCTTGCAGTGTCACATGCACAAAGCCCCTTAAATTTCCTGCACTAGGTGGGGACTTGTAGCTTCTCTAACCATTGCATTGTGATGCTTTTGTGGTATTTAACACTGACATTTTAACACTCCCACATTCAATTCCCCCGCTTTGCTCCAGATCTCACTGATGCTTAAAATATCATGGCTAAATTTACTCCAGAGATGTAACATCTCGGTATTAAGAGCATTGACAACAAGGCATCAAGTTTCAGCCTGCTTCCCAATTTGTGCTGAGAAAACTATTTGTGTCCCTGCCTCTGTGCCGATCCCGTGCTCCTGCCGTGGTCGCTCCATTGTTACCGTGCTCCCTGCCAGCTCCTCAGAACTTTGGGAGTAATTACTTCTTGCAGTATCCAGGGAGCTCCAACATCCAGGGGGCCGTGTTGCTCAGCTCAGTCATTGTCTGGGTGCACCAACACCCATTTCAGAGCCTCCTGACTCTATTTTGTGTGGCTGGCCCCGTGATTGAGATCACGTAATTACAATAATTAGGAAGCTCACCTCAGGATATTATCAGAGCAACCCACGCAAACCTGAGTCCATATGGTTTGAAATAGCTAATGAGTCAGTTAATGTGCTATGTCCAGGAGTAATAAGACAGTCAGTATGGATGGCATGGAGACATCGTTACCAAACTCATGACTGATTAAGGCTTTTCATGTAGACAGTTCTTGTATTTTGCATCTCACAATAAAGTTCAACCTATTAGAGGGGTTTACGTGTTAAGCAGATCAGAGGAGAGCAGCAGAGACTTGTAAAAGGCGGGTAAGAAGCAAGTCCTCTCTTTAAAGAAAATACAAAAGACTGGAGATCTGGGAACTTACATTTGAAATAAACAAATTATTTGAGAAGTGCTGTTAAAGTACAGTGACAGTGGCAATAGGTGACATTTGCTTTAGTGTAAAGAAGCCTGAATGAAGGACTCCCACACTTCCAGAGGGGCCACTTTACCCTCTGGAAATTAACCTTCATTTAGCACTCACTTTGCTACTGATCCCATGGAATTGTGCAGCCAGTTCTACACCCTGAACTCACCAGAACAGGAAATTAATACAAGGAAGGCAAACTTCCTGGCAACAAAAACACCAAAAGCCCTGAAAAAGGCAAGAAAGAATGTCTGGCTTTTGAATGAGCTACAGAATGTGCCCAGTCAGGGTCAGGATTCCTCTCACTGAGGAATTATTTTAATTTTAAAATGCTGCTCTCTCATGATTTTCATGGCTGTTGGGATGAGATGTTGCTCCCTGTTCCTATCACTATAACTGCAAAGATGGTCAGACCCTGCATGTGTTCCTCGTCTCCTGGATGTCAGAGGTTTTATTGCTCATGCCTTTAGAAAGCAATTATTGCTGAGCACTGAAGAAGAAGTGTTTTCTTATCCATTTTTATTTTCTTGGAGAAACGTGTGAAGATGTAAGTTTATTGGTGTTGTGGGAATGGGTTGTATTTGCAGGGAGAGCAGACTGTCTAGTGCTCAGAGCAGAGAAGGGGATCAGGAAGATTCCCCTTATGGGAGTAATTCCTAGGATCCTAATCCTGGTTCGGCCACTGCCTGACCTTATAGGAATAATTTCATATTTGTTTCATTTTATCCATGTGGAGCAGTCTGGATGGCTTGGCTTGAGGCACTGAGATTCTCAGTGTGTCTATGTATATTTGTCATGGCTGTTACCTGATGAGAAGGTGCACATAAAACACTCCAGTCTTTCTGTTTCTGAGGTTATCCACATGAAGTTGTTTGAGAAGGGAAACTCATCTGTCGTGGTATTCATTATTCGCATATCAATGCTACTTTTTATGTATAAACTTAATTATGTTGATAGGATATATTAAATATGACTCCTTTTACTGCAAGGTTGATTTTTTTTACCCTGACCTCAGAATAAATATTGATCTTCATGATCTTTAAATGTAGTGCAAAGGTTGTTATATTAATGGCATATTAATAGAAAGTAGCCCTGACCATGCAATATTAATATATTTGCATTATTATTTCTCAAATCCCATCCAGAAAAAATGAGGCAGGGTGCCAGTGCCTTCCTTCCCAGGAGAAATCAGGGAGCCATTGACTTTCCTGATTGTTGAGACTCCTTTCTATTTGTTGTTGTGTTTCGGTTTTTTGGTTTGACGTGTGTTTAGGGTTTTTCTAAATGAAAAAGTTAAAACCAGTGATGAAGTGGCAAACAGATTGTGTAATGGATCTAATAAAATAGGGATGGGATGTGTTTCCAGCATGCCCAGGAAAGTGAGGTGCTGTCCAAACCTGACCGTGCTCCACTTCCC
Organism: Donacobius atricapilla; assembly: GCA_013397315.1. Lineage (NCBI taxonomy): Eukaryota > Metazoa > Chordata > Aves > Passeriformes > Mimidae > Donacobius > Donacobius atricapilla. The sequence goes on from WBMY01002786.1 coordinate 5,075, forward strand.
ACTGCCATGCAGTCAATTCCTTGTGCAGAATCACAGTTCTGGGAGGAGAAATGGGATAATTTGGTGGCTCTGATTTCAGTAATCAGGTTAATCATTTTCTTAACAGCTGATTTTTAAAAGCAGTTGCCTTATTCAAGTGAGTTTTTGCCCTACTTGTGTGACTTCTATTTATTTTTTTCCCCTTTCTCTCTTGTGTTTATAGTGATTCTTGATAATCCAGGCCTGGGACTGATGTTCTAATAGTTGGCTGAACCAAGACAGATCTGTTGGTTTTTAATACTCCTCATAAAGTCATTATATGTGAATTTTCTATAAATTCTGCTTTATAAGGAGCAGGCATGAGAGGCTACACATTGTAATAACCTTTAAATAATACTGTACATTTTCTATAGATCCGGAGAAAACAGTGCCCTCTTTAATTCAGTGTTACCAATTTCATCAGCAGCAAAACCAAAAGAGAAATGTCCTTAAACAGCTTGCTAAGTTGTGAGGTACTGGGGTATTGGTGTTAGAGAAATAAAACAGAATTTTAGGATACAAAATACAGGTCTTTGCCTTTGGAAACTGCTGGTTTGGAGGAAAAAGAGGACAAGCGCAGAAGGACCATGGGCTGGTAATGTGTTTTTAAAAGTGTAAAAAAGTCAGGTCCGATTCTAGGTCGCATCAGATCAAGTGTTTTATGATGAAATTCAGAATGTGTATTTGGTGGTCTTCCATGGAGAATTCATCTTTACTGTCCTTGAATGTTAAATTATGAAAATTATCTCAAAAAATGCAGAGGGCAATGGCCATACCCTGTTCTTCTGTGGGGAGCAGAGCTAGATTATGACTGAGTTGGGAGGAAGAGGAACCCATCTGCTGGGAAGCAGTTCTCGTAAGTAACAGATTAGATAAGAAGTTGTGAAGAAATTTCTTGCCAAGCAAAATTTTGTAAGCAAAATTATGGTTTTTTTCAAATGTTAGGTGTGCTGAGGGATGGGAACACACTCCTTTGCATAAGCTGTTAATAGTAGGGAATTAACTTGATAGTTGAATTAAGAGTTGGACAGAAGACAGAAACAGGATATTTGTTTTGTACCTTCAGAAATACCATGAAAGGTCTGAATCATTTTGTGTTATGCAGGGCTCCATTTTGCAATCAACCTATCTATCTCTGCTTCATGAAGACCTATTGCTTCCATATACTTTCATCCCTTGCACAGGAAAAAAAACTGGGCAAGAACTGATTTTGGAGATAATGTTGTCTTTTCCCCATAGGATTTTTTAGGAAAAGGAGAGATTTCAGCTCCTTTAAACACTACTATTAGTTTGATGCTTCCCAAGCATAGAGACACAGTAATGGTTTGGTACTGTTCAAGTAAATTAACACATTGCAATTAAACAGGTGTTTCAGGAGCATCCTGGGCTGTTTGCCCAAGAAGTTTTCCAGGGAAAATCAAACTTGTTTGCTTGTTGACTTCATCTTTTGATGAAAATGCAGCTTTCTGCACTTTTCTGTGACTTCAGAAATTAGCAACTTCACTTATCTATTAGGGATATCAAAAGAAACAGTTAATGTCTGTTCCTGCATATGGTACTGTTAATTTGTTTGTTTGTGTGTCTGTCTGCTCTTTGCTTGTCTGCTTCTGTGTGTGATATTTTATTGGACCCCATGATTTGAAGAAGCTTACTGCCTGCTGTGGTATTTATACTATATAAATTCTACATTAAATGACAAATTTGAGACCCATCAGAGACAGAAAACTAAGTCCATCCATGGAAATCCTATTTGTATTATTAGTTTCTAATGAATTCTGTACTACAGCAGGTGTCAAATCATATCTGTTGTTTTGCAATCGGGTATGAATAGAAGATGTATTGCAATTGCAAATGAATCTAATATGAATCTAATGAGCAGTAATGAGCAACTGTTTTGTCATTATTGAGGCAACCACTGTGATACTAATAAACCTTCATTTCTGCTACTTAAAATAAAGCAGTGACCAGGATTTATATTATGGCCTTAATGTCCCAAAAGCCTGAGGCAAAAGAGAAGAGTGGAACCCCTAAACTGAGCATAATTTAGTAATTCTCTATGTGGTAGGCTTCTTATTTTCTCTTACTAAATGAAACCTGGTGTAAGTCTTTCAAGCTTTCTTACATTTGAAGGGAAAAAGATGAAGAATGAGTGTCTATTAAAGAAACATAAAGTTAAGAAGATGGGCATTCTGCGTTAATTTTCTTTAACATAAATACACTAATTCCATACTTCCACACTTGGCAGTGCTTTTGTAATGCTAAGGCAACTGTGTGCAAAAGTTTTAAAAGCAGTCACTTTAAAAGTAACGGGCCATTAAATCAATATAGAGCTATAATACGTTTGGAGGAACTATCTCAACTCCATTTTAATTGGAACTTCATTCTTTTTTAAAATTTATTTTCATTGTGTGTGGATCATAGGACTGAATAAACAGAATAAACAGAAATACCTTTGATGCCATAGAATCAATAGCTTATTCCATAACTGTAATGTAAACGAATTCTGACTCCTGTGTGGCTCTGTGTCTTCCAAGAATAAATAATACATAGAATGATACATAAAGCTGTGTGGGAGGGACAGCTGGGTCCATGGTGCTTACAAGTGGAGCACAGGAAAATCAGTCAGTACTGCTTTTCTAAAAACTGACTACGATCCTCCTATCAAAAAATAATGCTTCTGTGTATAGAATCTTCCTGGAGCCATCTCCCTGTGCAATAAAGATGCACTGGAGAGATTAATTTCAGTGCTGCATTTGGAGGCCTGAACTGTTCCGTGTAGGGTGCAGCTGTTTGGTTTACTACAGTACACTCCAGACTTGCTTTAACTGCTGGATGGAGACTGGATTGCCAATATTTAAGGTATTATATTGACCCAGCAGTGAAACTGTGAATTCCTGAGCAAGCCAGGGGGTGGGCATTAGGACAAGTTACAGCAGTCAACTCTCAAAGTTGCAGATAGGGTGTTAGAGGTAGTAGGAAAGCCATAAACTGTTCCTTCCATGCTGGGGCACTCAAAGAACTTGCAGCCCCCTGAGCGGGAGCTTGCAATAGTTCTCATTTACTGACATTCCAGTTCCATCTTGATGCCTGAGGAGGGAGGGGAGAAGGGAGCTGGGCTTTCTATCAGCTGCTCTGCCGATGCTCTGCTGTTATCTGTGTGGGTCATCACATTAAGCTTCTCTTCCCATCCTCAGTTCTATATGGATCAGATTTACTCACCCTTTAGGTAAAGCACAGGATTATTTTTCAGTACTGCTTGATGTGCAGAGTTGAAAAAGACAGCTCAGCTGTACAGCATCAGTGTTGTAGAACTCACCAGGAAATGCCTTTCTAGATATATTCACTCCAAAATTCACGTGGCTTCATTCACTCCAAATGGAGTTGCTTCCACTACTCCACAACTTGTTTGTACCACAAACCAAAGCATGATAAGGGGAGACAACCAGGAGTTTGTTTTGAAAGAATAACCCAAATGCTGGTGGAGATGCACCCCTAGTTCAGAAGGAAGCAAGGGGAAGCAAGAACAGGTCCAGATCCAAGAATTAATATTAAACCACCATCTCCAGACAGGAGAGTCTGTGAGTTGCACATGGTGATAAAAAGACTGTGTTTATAAAGATTTTGGATTAAATATCTGATTTCTTTCTGCATTAGGGTGTAATGTACTATATTATTTTCTTTATTGGGGATTTGATTCCTTAGATGATACATAAATTTTTGTGACACAGCACATCTAATAAAGGCTTTTACATTGCTCATGGAATTATTTGTGTCATATATACAAGTAATAGTTCAAAGGAGTAAATTAATACTGTGTAAAAGTTCAAGACTATTTATATTTCGCTTTGGTAGCTACAATTTCACAAAATCGTTTAAGTTAGGCCAAAAAAAAAAATCTCTCGAGGTCATCTGGTCCAACACCAGTACACAAAGCAGGACCAGTTCTTTATTGGTCTTCAAAGCTCAATCAGATTGCCCAAGGCCAGAGCTTTCTTGTCATTTGAACGCTGTAACAGTTTGTTATTGAATGTCTGGCAGTTTTATAACAATTTACATTTTTCCTGATTGCTTTCATCTGCCCTAATAACATACGTATGTTACAGTGGCATTCACAGGTCTTCGTTAGGGCTGGATCTTTCCTAGAGCAAACATGGCAGAAACAGGGAGGTGGAAGTGTCAGCTTTTTGAAATGTCATTTATGATCACTAGGCAGGGATGTTTTGTGGTAGTAGAAGCCATCTTTCTGTTGCTTTTTTTGTGCAGGGCCTCTTAGACAATCTCTGCATTCTGGATTCATGACTCATCTGTATGTGCTAATGAATGGACTACAAAATTTAGTGCCAGAGGCAGTAAGTGTTGAGGAGCTGTTTGTCTGACAGTCTTTTTTTTTGTGCTAATAAATTCTGCTCCCACAGAAAAGCAAAGCAGTTATTAACTCTGAAGCCATCTTGTCATGGAATTGCTGAGTAGGAGAAAGTTGGGCTGAATGTTTCCTTAGACACTGCCACAGGTTTGAGGGTCAGTAAGGAGCTGTGCAGTGGCCATTCTTGTGCTCTCTGGCCATAATTCTGACAGCTTTGGACCTTTCTTTGAGGTCTCCCATACATTCTGAAGTGCTGGAATGAAGTAGAGATGTTTGATGTGTGAAGTCGAAGGGGTCTTGGGTAGTCAAATACTCAGAAGACTGTCCAAGTGGCAGCAATAGTCCCAAAGATGAGAAGATGGGATGAGAATGGAGAGAGCTGGCAGCAAGGGAACAAAGGAGAACTCGCTGTAGTTTGTACAGACTGCACAAATCCCAAGAGGCATCATCATGAGTGTGTGGATTACACAACTCTCCTGGGCAGGGGCTGAGGTAGAGAGCAGATGTTCCAGGCTTTGTGTTGTTCACCTTGCAGCCAGGGTCACAGAGTGGTCTGTGGGGGGTACCTACTGTGGGTGGGGTAGAAAGGGGCTCACTGCTGACATTGGGAACAGACAAATTTGGGAAGCAGATGTTGTTTAGACGATCTTGGAATTCTTCAGTGGTGCAGGGAACTTTGCAGCAGCGCACAGACCATCCTGCTGACTGTACTGTTTGCAACTGTGTCAAGCTGCACCTAGAAAATTTCACCAAGAGCACAAAAGCAACTCCAAAATAAAGCACTGTAACTGAAATAACTAGAAATTCAGCTGAAATGACTATGATTTTTCTACTTGTCTGAGATGAAACTGCCTCATGTAAGTGTCTGTCCCTGACATTGTCATTACATCACTACAATGACCTACTGTAATTGAGTGGTTCATCAGATCGAGCCTTTATGGAAAGTAGATTGCCATGGAAAGGCATTTGAGGAAATCCCATAAGGATATAAATATCACTTGCAGGAATCCAGAGGCATGTCTTTAGGAAAAGAAAAAAGATTTCCTTCCAAGAATCTAAGTCGTCATATGCTACTACTTCTTACATAAATAATGAAGCAGCTGTTTAGCGTAACCCTTGAAAGCTTGTACTGACTTTGTTTATGCACACCAAACCCCAGAGAGTCTCCAGAGACATCCTTCCCCTTGATTATGGCTCTCTTCTCTGTTCTGCTGCTTCCCCTGGGTAAATGTCAACAACAAATTAATCAAGGGGTCATTAAGCACTAATAATCTATCCCAGTCCATCCCCTTGTTCACACAGAACAGAATCACAGAATCATTTAAATTGGAAAAGACCCTTAAGTCCAACCATTCCCCCAGCACTGCCAAGTCCACCACTAAACCCTGAGCTCCACATTTACAGGGTCTTTCAAATCCCTCCAGGGATAGAGAATCCACCACTTCCCACGGCAGCCTGTTCAGTGCTTGACAATCCTTTTGGTGGTGAAATTTTTCCTAATATCCAATGGAAACTTCCCCTGGTGCAGCCTAGTTGTCATCCAGTCTGGATTAGAGAAGTACAATCCACACAAAAGTCTTGCACTTTTTCTGTGTTGAGCAGCTGACCCTACTCTTTTAGAGTGAAGGGCACCTGAATCCAAATGAGAGGGACACTATACATAAAGAAAATGGACTTACATTCCCTATTCTAATAGGTGGCAGAAAATCTATAAAGAAACTCTTTGTAAATGAGTTCCCAAAGTGAGTAAAGGAGCAATAATGCACCCAAGGTAAATGTTACCCACACAGCAGAGGAGCCTGCAGTGTACTAACAGCAGAGAAGGACTATGTGTACTGTGCAGTATGTTAGGAACATATGGATAAGTAGCACCACAGCCAGAAAAGGCCATTCTTGATGAATTTCAAGGATTGGAAGAGAGGAAGCAAATCTACACCTCAGCCTTCCAAAAGTGGGGTGACTTTCAAAACCATTTTGGTTTGCTTTGTGCACTAACTGTGAAATCTGAAGTGTGGAAGATTTGCAAGGGTCTTGTAAAATGAATGTCTTTCTTACAGGCTATAAAAGTAGTCATTGTTTCAAGTCAATTCCTGTCAGCTTTTCCATCCTACTAAATTTTGACAGGCCACAGATTTGGCCCCATTAAGGAGGTTGGATGTGGAAATCAGAGGGTTTTATAGCTTGTGATTTGTAGAGTGGATGATCACACTTACTGTCACAACCTTCACATCTCTCTGGAATTTCTAGACCTTTCAACTGTACCCACTGTATTGTTAATCAGAAATATGCATTGTTTTTAGTTTCATAGCAGTTGTGCTCTGTAGTTTAACATAATTTTGTAATACAAATAGAAATCAGTTCAGTTTGTATTGCTGCCCTGCAGAAGGTACTTTTTCCTTACAATTAGATGAATTAGAATTGCTTAATTTTCACTTTCTTTCTGTTTCTAAGTTCTCAAGGTTTCCCTCAAGCTATCGATGATCTTGTCATTCTCTAGCTCTCGGGTGCTTTGTTCCTTGACTCTACAGTGGAGTTTCACTGTGGCTTTTAAATCTCTTTTTTAATAGCTAAATGCACAAGGGAGTGAGGTTCATGTCTAGTTCTTGCAGAGTATTTATTGTCCCCAGTTATTCTGTAGTATTACAGGTTTGTTTTTTTGGTAAAAAGGAAGAGTAAGGTAATTCCAAGCACCCTCTCTGAGCACTCCTGTATTTTTTACATCCTCAATACTGTGATGCTTTTGTATTTGTCTAATGCAAGGCTTTAATTTCATCAGTGTTCCTGTGCATCCTTCCTGATTAAAAAGGAGTGAGTGCCTGGTAACTGCGCAGATCACCTTTGATCTCTTCTGAGAACAGCCTCTCTGGAGGGTTCTTGGCAGCACTGAGTAAAAACTTGGTGTCAGCCCATGGCAGAGAAGTTGCCTTGCCCTGTGGAAATCCTCGTGCTGCCGTGGCTTTGCTCATCTCCTTTAGCAAGCAGCTGCTGTCAGTGCAGAGCCTTAATGGAGCTGTGCCTGGGATTGCTGATGAGCTCCACCAGGGACTGCACTGCAGCTCTCCAAGGAATTGGCTTCCTCACGTGAGCTCTGTCCTTCGGAGCCACGCTGCCCTCCGTGACACAGCGGGGCTGTGGCGCTGTAATGCAGCACTCCGAGGCAGAATGGTGGAAAAGTCGTTATCATTTCCACTTGGGAAAGGCAGAACTCAACTGTCTGAGTGTTAAAAGATTTATGTTCTTTTCATCAGCTAGCCTGGGATGTTTTGTACAAGGCCATTTGGGAAAGTTCAAGGGTAACTTGATTTTTAAAGTTTTGTTGTGATAGCAAGAAGAGATCTTTTTCCTGATGGAAAGAGAAAAATTACTGGCATAATAATAGCTTTTTTTAAAAAAGAACTTTAAGGGAAGGAGGAGTTTTATGGATTAGACAAGAGGTCATTTCTAAACAGAGAAAGCCTAAAAGCCACCTTTCAACTGAACTCCGTAGTTGGGGACAAAACAGCTTAATGAGACTATTGCAAGCAATAATCACGGGAATAAAGACACAGGCCTCTGGAGAAGGTTCTGGTGACAGTCGTCCACCTCCTGATTCCTGCAGTGAAATCCAGGGAATGGAAGGCAAAGGACATCCAAGTGTAGTAAGTGGAAAAAGGGTAATAGATATTTTACATCACAGGTTAAAGGAGGTTGAAAAAGGGAAGTAAAAAAAAAATCAGGAGAGCACCTACCTGCTTACATCATTTTGGGCAGGAATGTTGCAGACTTCTGTACCTTCAAGGAACTTTGTTTTCAAGTGTCTTAGGATGATGTTCCATTGGTTTTCCTGAGGGCTCCACAAGATGTATTTTTAAGGTGCAATGGATAAACAAAACCTTATTTGTAGTTACTCTTCCCAGCTTTAAAGTGAAAACATTGTAATAAATGCAGAAGGCATGCAAAACATCTGTCAGAACATGGCATTATTTCCCCTTTATAGCTCAGAGTGGGCTTTCATTAATTGGTTGTAAAATGAAAATATCAAAAGCTTGTTCAAAATGCACAGTAAAACCCATAAATGCTTTTAAAAAGGGTTGTGTTTATAAATGTCATTTTCTTGCTGATATTTGAATGAGTCAAGGAACACAAGGAGAAGAAACAGAAATGTAGGCAAAGTATTGAAAAGTCCAAGCTCAGTGCATTATTCTTCTGCTGCTCTTCAGAGTTTTATCCTTCTGTTAAAGCACACAAGAGGCTTTCAAGTTTGTTTTTTTTGTGTTTTTTTTTTTTTTTTAAAAAAAAAAAAAACCTCCTGTGTTATATTGTGCTATGGACTGGTATGGGATGGACTGTCCCAAGTGATGCACGATGCTCATATATGAAGTCATTTGAAGCTTTTGCAGCATTGCAAAAGAAGCAAAAGCTTTGTAGTTCATGCAACAAACTACCGAGGTGCCAGTCTTTTTTCTGCAGCAGGCTGAAATTATAGATTATCAGAAAAAGGAGGGGGAAAAAGCCTAGTAAAGGATTTTTGCAAGGGTAAGCAGTTAAAAGGAGAGTACAAGCATGTGCTTTTCCTGGTGTGATCACAGCATTGAAGTTACTGCCAGGGTTTAAGTGTGATTCAAACAAATCTCAGGTCTCTGCTTCACTAAGGTACCAGAGACAATTACTCTGATGACATAATTAGTGAATATTTGGCAGTGTGAGGTAGCAAAGGGAACCAAACAAACTCACCTTTATCAGTATTTAGTTTTTTGTGAAACTTGCATCTGTTTCACAGATGCCTATCCAAGGTATATAATAACGATTCATAGGAATTGGGGTTTTTTCACAGGACATCTGTATGTGTGGGGTTTTATTGTTGTAGTTGGGTTTTTGTTTTGTTTTGTTTAAATTAAACCATTGATTTCCAAGAAAAGCAGCAAACCAGAAGCCTGTCTTAAAGTGCATTTGCTTTGTGTTTTTGAAATAGTCAGTGCTGCCAGCTCAAGAAAGTAGTGACATATCACATGACTTCTAGATAACAATGAAAGTGTATAAAACATAGTTATATTTTTATATCTTAATTTATGGAAGAATATCTTCTGTGATAGATACATAATATTCCAACCCACTACAAAACCAACTTTTTAGATAGAGTTTAATTTTGTTTTACCATCAAGTGAGAATTATTTCAACTATTTTGCTTTCTTTTCTGATTTTTACTTCTTGTTAAATTGTCATGTAAGGATTATAATTATTAATGATTTGTCATTTTTCTACAATTCTGAACAAACCCACTGAGTAAATTGTAACAGAGAACAGAATATCTAGAATAATTTCAATTTAGTTAAGGTTTGTGTAACATATAAAGAATCTGTTCCGTCTAGTATTATGAAAGCTTAGTTTATTAAACAAAAGGAAGCTTTCTTGCACAACTTATTCTTTTGAAAGGTTTTAAAGATTCTTCCAAGCATTTATGCCAACAAGACCTTTTTCTTATACATTCAGATGATAGGCAGTCACCCACAAGTGCAGGTTTGAAAATCAGAATTTGTAAATTCTAATCCTAACAAAAGAGTAGGCTGAAGGTATCCATAGATTCTTGCCATGTTCTAATGTCTTATTATATTTGTTAGTCTACAGATCTTCTGTGACCATGCCATAAAACTTACTGCTTATTTTATGGACTTACAGAATTTGAGGACAACTAGTACTTCTTGTTGAGTCCTGCCACCTTCATGGACATGGAGCATCCTGGGCTGTTTGCAGATGAACAGAATTTCTTGGAGGGGGAACACAGCTCCGTTGGCAATTCTGCCTTCTAGACAGAATAAACTCCTAAGACTTCTGAGCTTTTGGCTAACTGCTCAGAGAAGAAAAGATAGGATCTTGTGTATTTTTCCTCAGCCTTTGTTACCACAATGAGGTATTTAAACTTTTGCATTGATTACTTTCACTCCCTGCTTTCAGCACAGAAACACTGGGTTTGTGCCCACATAAGCAGCTGTGTTTCCTGCCCATGGAGCTGAAATTCCTTCCAGTCCCCTGTGGGGCAGAAGTCTCGCTGTCTTCACTTTCAATGTGCACATGGAGTCATGCTCTTCCAGGGTCCCACAGGAAACCAGTATCAAAGACCAGAACAGATGTGTATGGACAGCCATAAATGTATGGACCTTCCCTTCCCTGTGTGTCTTTCTGCCAGCATGTTCACCCTCTGCTTCCCTTGCTTCTCCCTTCCCACTGCACTCCTCTCCTCTTGGATAAGCCCCACCTTGCTTCTCAGTTATTCTTTATAAGACCACTCCACACTCTCACTTCATTGCAGGAAAGCTCTGCAGTTCCATCTCATGCTGAGCATTAGTTCTTCTGTAAGTTGTGGTGCTGCTTTGTTGTGCTGTGAGATCCAGCTGGGGACAGATGTGCCGCTTCTCCTGTGCTCCCAAATGTCCCCTATGGCTGGAGAAGAGCTGCAGGGATACAGGATTCAGTGAGGCTTAGGAGCCTCGGAGCAGCACTGGGAGCAGAGTGACAGCCCTGGCACGTGTTGGCTCTCACCACGTGTAACACTGCAGCATGAAGGCTTTACATATTGCAAATAGAGCAGTAATATGCCTAAGTTTAGGGCTTTTCTGAACTTAGAAAGCAAAACACAAACAGAAACTTAGCTGAACAAAAGCTGAGTGTATTAAAGAAGCATGTTAGTTCCAGGTTCTGTAAAAAAGAAGCTGCTTTGGTATAAATCTGACCTGACAGTGACCTTCAGAATAGACTGATCTTCCCAAAGGAGCTTCCTAATTTGTACCTGTAATGAACACATCATCTATATAACCCATTCCTGTATTTGAACTACACCATGTTTGTTCCATTATATGATGAAATACAGATGTTTTTCCAGACACACCAGGAAGCTATTTCTAAATCATCTTTTGCCCCACTGCTGACTAAATAAAGTGATCCCAGGCTTTCAAGATTTAAAACAGGTTCCACTCTAAACAGTTGCTGAGGGTTGCTTTATAGTCCCTGTAACCACAGAGAGAGTCCTGCTATTTCACAGGATTCTTGCCCAGCACATGTAGAAAATTACAGAGTTAATAGCTAACAGTAACCATTTTCTCCCACAGCTTTCAGAAGCTTTATTCTGTTCTGGAGTGTGCACAGTCCTCATGCTGACAAAGAAACTGAAGCCTGTCCCTTACTAACCATATGGTCCTTATGTTCTTTCTAGCAAGGCAAAAAGTCTCTCTTACATATGCTTGCTTCCCAGGGTGGCTTTCAGAGGGGCAGCCTTGAAAATCTCAGAGAATGGAGCCACAACACCTCTAAAAAGAAAACTGGGACTAACTTCACCTGTGGGTGATTACCTAGAGTAACAAATTTCTGTGGTTAGCAGAGACTTCTCGCTTTGTGAGCTCCTCTGTCCCTACAGAAATGTGTTAGTGACTCCTCCAGCTGACTGCTGATCATCCCAGTATCATTATTTTTTATTCCTTCATACTGTCAGAGACTGCCTGAGCCACCCTGTTGCAATGAAGGGAAGCCTAAAGACAGCTTTATGCTGTACCATTCCACTTCTCAGGAATACCTTGGTATACCTTGGTGAAATTTGTAAAGCAAATTAGTTTGCCTGGAACGTTTAGGCTAGATCTCCTAAACTGCCTCAAAGGGCAGTTGTTCTTTCCAAAAGTACCAAAACTCTCCTCTCTTTCTGTGTGAGCAAAAGAAGTAGTAGAGTGAATTTTCCTGACCTGAATTTGTGCTAATTTTGTACCATTCCTCCATGTCTCCCCATTCTGGGACAGAGCAATGGCTGTCAGTTTTCATGGCTCTGGTGATTTTCCTTTAGGCATTCCAAAATCATTTGGCCTTATGTGGATGATAGTGATGAGAGGTGAGAAGAGTTAAATCAATAAACTTAAAAAAGACAAAAAGTAAAAGGAACAAATTTGTGACCTTATAAGCTTGTATTTTGCATGATTTTTCTGTGATACATCAGGGAAATAAATGAATGGAATACTAAAAATCTGATTAGATCAAATCCAAAAGGTTATAGAATGATTTTCAAAGTTTGTTCTCTAAAATGTGTGACAGAAAAAGTCACACGATAAAGTGATACCACTACCAGGAGTTTCTTAGACTAAATTTTGTACAAGCACAACTTCACACAACCCAATTTGGGCACTAGCCAAGTTTCCTCTTGGAAAGTACCACAATAGGAATTTTTTCTTCAAGTACTCTTTTCACCTGAACTTCCAAGTTAATTCACCCTGACTACACTGACAGGTTGGAGAACTTTTAGACCACATCTATTATTGTGCCAATTACTATTCAGAACATTTTACTGATTAATACACAATAAAACATAAATAGATGTCCTATTCTACATAGATAAGATTGTACAAGGTCTTGATTTTTAAAGGGTTTTTTTGTGGTAGCATTGCCCCCCAGAAATGACAGGCATGTTAAAGTGGAAAAGGAGGGGCCCAAGGTACTGAACTGTAAATGCCTCTTCCAAACTGCCAATTCTCAGTAAAAACAAACAGATCCCCGTGCATGGAGCATGAGCAAAGCCTGCCTTTTATATAAAATATAAGACTTCCTGAGCTTAAACAGCATTAAAGGTCAAGTTTTCTGTCTCCTGGTAAGGCTGACACCACGTGCCCTGAGCTCAGACAGCCCCTCACCAAATTGTTGCAGAGAATAACGGAGCGTATGGTCATCAGCTCCCACCATATTTTCCTCACAACACCATCAGCAAGCAGATGCTTTATGTAATCAGAAATTCCTGCTTACTAACAGAGAAATCACAAATATGACACATTGCCCAACATTTGGGCTGGTTTTTTCTTTTTTTTTTTTATTATGAGATGGCTACAGGAATTTTAAATATGTCGTATAAAACTAATGAGTGAGTCTGTCTTCTGTACCTTCCCTAAAACACTGAAGTCTCCCCAGTCACATTTCCAGGCCTTTTCTCCTGTCTCATTAAGCCAAGAATTCATATGTGTAACTTGCTTTAAAAAAAAACAATTTTAATTGTATTTACCCCACATGGTATGTCTTTGATTTTTCCATCACTCATAATACCAACTCAGCTGATTTCAGAATTCCCTTGGAGGACCAAATGCAAACTGCCACCAGGCACAGAGTACGTTAATATCAGACATCCTCTTGTACTCTCCAGCTCATTTGGAAGTTGGCCAGTAGGGTGGGAGCCATTGATTTCAGAATACTGATGTTCTACAGTCTCTTAGGATGAGGAAGTTGGACACTTCCCTATTCAGGGTGACAAATGCTGAATGTTACAAACATTTAAAGACTGTGTAGAACTGTGGTTTGATCCGCTAAGGATATGCAAGAATAGAAAAAGCCCAGTTTATCAGAATTTTATCACTTAGTAAAAGCTGCTTTTTCAAGCATATCTTGAAAAGCCCAGGCAAATGTGACCCTCAGCATATGACTCTAACCTTCCCTTGGGTCCCCATAAGACACACCAACTTTCAAGGCAATTTGAGCAAGTATGTGGATTTTGGAGCATTTAAGTGTCGACCTTTAAACAGAAATAAGTACTCAACCTTGGAGAGCCTTCACTCCCTGATAATTAACAGGAGGATTTTGGTTTTAAATTGTATTGTGGGAATGTAAAAGCTCTTTGTTGATATTATTAAAATTGAATTCTTGAGTTATGTCAGATTTAGGTTTTGCTCTCCAGGTTCTAATGAGTAATACTGCTTAGAATATATCAGAGAAGAGCTCTCCTTTATAGGAGGATCTTTACCTCCTATACTCTGGAACTGTCAGAAAATGCTAAGATGCACTTTATGGTGTTTCACCAGAAATCATTTGCATTTCCTGAAAAAAATGTTTCCAACATGTTGTTTTTGTTGCTTTGTTCTCCCACACCCCGCAGCTGGTCAGATGTTGCTGTGTGTTATGGTGGCACCAAGGAGTTCCAGAACAGGTCAGGCCCTTATGGTGGTAGTATTGCAAAAGAACCTGAACCCCAAACCAGTAAAAACAAAAGTATAAGTGCAGTTAAAAATAAAAAGATACAGTAACAGGAAAAACAGAAACTGCAAGAGAATAGTGGCAGAGGTAGAAGAATTCAGCTCTTTTTTTCATACCTGTTTACCTCAGCATCTTTCCATGGACTCCAGTGCTCTCGAGTCAGAAAGGTTCACTTTTTTGATATTCTAGCAGTAATCGTATTTCCTTCCCTTAGTACCATCTACCAAAATCTTGCATATTTTTCAGTCCAGTTCCAAGCCTTCCTGAGAACTGGGGCAAGGTGTTTAGCAATGCCTCTTTTATCCTGCTCGATCTCACAAATCAGAGATAGCCAGATGGACTCTGTGCTCTTTTCAAGCATGTGCTGATTGTAGTCCAAACTGTAAGTAAAGACTTTAAAACAGTAGGATGGATGTTTTCTCCAGTTCTGGAGACTGACTCACAGTTGGTGTAAGCAGCCATAAAACTTCTTTTCTGTCACCTACTTCTGTCTTTTTTCATTGCCAATTGTTCTGCAAACCCCTTTTCTCAAGGAGAGTGCACCATGCCTGTATTTAAGATGCTCATGTGAAGCTACCCTTTGCATGAGTAAACCCAAGTTCTTCCTCTGCAATGGATCTCCTGTTTTTGTACACATCTGTTGGGCACAGCCCAGCCCTTTCTCACTCCTGCATTTGTCATATTTTTTCTTGCCTGTCATTAATACAGATGTGGATGAGTGTGGGCCCACCTCAGAACCCTCTGGCTCCCCAGTAGGTAGCAATATGCCAGGTTGAAATGTGTCAAGTATCTGTCATTCCCCTTTGCTTGCAGACCTTCAAGCAGCATCTTTCACTACCTCTTGCAGAGTGTTTCCTACAAGCTATCCTGAAAAATTAATATCTAGTTTCTTGGACAGGGGGACTGTGACATAGCTGTATTAAATAATTCTATCAATTGCTTTTAGTGTGCCATTTTTGTGAGGGTGTTAATACAACAATCACAGATATAGTCTGGGCTGCTTTGGCTTTTTTTAAGAATCTTTGTTGCTTGTTGTTCATCATTTTTGTATTTCATCATAAATTCCCATGTCTTTAATGGTTATTGAAGATGAAAATATGGATTCAGGGTTGCATAGTTAATGCCACAAGTCTTTGTGTGAGTTTATGTGATGATCTGTGTGCACTCATGTAAAAAAATCAAATTTCTAATTTGATTTTATCTCCCTCATCCTACTCAATTCAGGTAGTATTTTACAATCAGAAACAGAAACAAACCAGTAAACAGAAAATGGTGTCTACCTCTTTTTCTCCTGTGAGAGTTTACTGTTCCAGAACAAAAGTAGCAGGTTTTCATTCATTGAAGGAAGTAAATATAAACTGAACAAGATACATGTACATGATTTAATTGAAATTATAGACATTAAACCACAAATAACCAAAGTATAGTTAATGTTTTAAAGTCATTTATATTATAAATAATTTAACTGAATTCACAGGCAGATTTCTGTGTTAAAACTGCCAAGCCTCAGTAACTCGAGTATTTTTTCATAATTGTTCTGTGCATGTCTTAGAAGATTTCCGTAGCTTGAAAAGAGCTGTGGAAGGAAAACCCTTCAGCCTGTTGGCTTGACATTGGAGACACAAATTTGAATATCACATCAGACAAGCTAACTTCTTACTGGTCTGTCACCCCTGGCAAGTTCTTTGTCTTCTAAAATGTAGGTGTTTTGGGATGTGGAAAATTACCTTGTCTGTACTTTTCATGGCCATGTGGTATTAAAAGACAGTAAAAGTAGACAACTAACAAGGGAACATCTTTACAAGAGGGCAAAGAAGCATTTAGACCTGTGGGAGATGACTCTTTCCCCCTCTCTCTCTTCTTCTCATGCACACACACAGGCACACACACAACCCAAGACGTGAGTGATCAACGCCCCTGCTGGGCCAGGCTCCTGCTGCAATCACAGGCGAGTTCTAACAAAGCAGCCGCTTCCATGGCCTCCCCCAGCAGCTCCTCAGGACAGGGCGAGCACCTCCTCCTAAAATCATGGCTTGTTTGCATCCTAACGGAACAGCATTAAAGGGGAAATGGGAATTCAGAGCTGCCAGCTGCAGTATCTCTGCTAGCAGCTCACCAATAAGGCCCAGTACAGACCCGCAGAGCCTCTGGATAAATTCTATTTTCCAAGGGTTAATTAAGCTGTCTTGAGCTTCTGCATGAAGGGGAACAAACTGGCACTTGCAGCGTTTTCTGAAACCTGCTGTCGACATTACAGTCCCTGCTGCTTTTAGCTGTATCGATCCGATGCCTGACCTGTGAAATCCTTGATGGCTGCTAACACTGGAAGCTTACTGGAGCTTTCCAAGGGAGCTTCAGGACAGCTTGTGTAGTCAAGTACAATTACCTGTCCCTCCAGGAGAGCCAATTAGTTCACAAAGAGCTGGAGCAGAACAAATGTTTTGTGTGTGATTTAGAATCTTAAAAAAAAAAAAAAAAAAAAAGCTTTGTTCTGTCTCATTCTTTTGTTTCTAATTTTATGATTATTGCTTCGTTCATGACAATCCACACTGCGTTTCCTCACATATCTCATCAAGGATGACTTGAGCATGAGAAAACGGATTTATTGTTATTATTTTTTAACAGAAAAAAGCCTTATGTGCAATGCAAAAACCAGCCTTGGCCATTTTAAATACCATGGACCTAAAAGTAGAATGCTCACATACTAGATAATTTCAGAGCCTTAGATTAATGTATTTAAAACACACAGCATATGTAGATATTTGTGCTGTAATTTTTATAGCACATATATACATATATGTATATATAGTTATACACAGATCTCACTTTAAATTCTGGGGCTTGATTTTCTGAAAGTGAAAAGGCAGCAAGTGTTGTACCAAAAAAACCAACCAAAACCCAGACCATAAGGAATGGAAATTTAAGAGATCACTATCTGTATTATAACCCAGTGAATGCAATATTTATAACTTTTTAAAGTAAAAATAAAAGACATGAAAAAAAACAAAGATTTCATCTCTGCTATTCCAAACAACTTTACCACTTGACTCAAGTTGTACAGCACTAACTGAGGAGCATTGGCTCAGGTACAAACCTCTTCAATTATTTTGAACTAATAATTCAAATAAATAAGGATCCAATAATTTAGATGGTCAGTTACAGTGGACTGATTCCAAAATCTGCAATGTTCTACGTATAAATCAGAATGTAGCGGAGGTGGTTGCCATAGGGAAATGTTGGATGTTATCAGCTGGTGGTGAGAGATATCCTGAGGTCAGTGATGATGAGTATCATAGGTATTGCTCAGCTCCTGACCTGCTGCTGAAAATTAAATCCTTGGGGGTTTGCTTTTTTGGGAGGGTTGGTTGTTTTTAATCTTCCTTGAGATGAGTGGTAAGGAATAATTTTCATTGGCTTCCAGTTTTGAGCTCAAGGTTCAAGGACATACCCATTACATTTGGATTCCTTCCAGTCCTAAGAACTCTTGGTGTTGCTGTTCTGCTTGAGAATTGTAAGGAAGGGGAGTGAGATGAGACCTTTTCATTTCAAGGTCACTGCTTTGATGGGGTCTGGGTTGGCAGTGACCAAAAGTTATTACTGCAAGATGACTGTTTTGGTTTGCAGTGTGAAATGAGAGGATGAGTTTGCAGCCCCATTACCGGCTGGAGAATGTTTGTAGTGCAAATCCACCGCTACAGCTGACAGTAATGGACACTGCTCAGCAGTGAGAGCCATAGACCAGGCGTGGAATGGGCACTGCAAGGGATTTATGTCCTTGTTCTTTGTGGTTGTCCTTCCAAAGGAGGCTTGAAACACTGCGGTTCAGCAGTGGGGAGACATAACTTGCTGTTATCTTTACTAGACAAGTGTGTCTTATAGGGGATTTAGACTTTCATGCTGTTAACTTGGCAGCTTTCATATGTAGGAGAAATAACCCAAGTAGCTCATCCACTGAGCAGATAGCTGTAACTACTTTTTTGTTGTTGTTTCCAGAATAATCAGTAAAAAATCTTTACCTTTTATAACCAGGGTAAATTGTCATGTTGGTTGAGATGGAGCATCTCAAAAAAGTGTCCCATGTTGAGGAGCACTCTTAGTTCTTCCAATATGAAAATGGAAATTGGTTTGACCAAGTGACATTGCATAGAGTCTGGGGACTGAGATTTATAAATGTGACTGGTTGACCTCCAAGGTGAGACAAGATGTTCGCCATTTGAATGGACATTCACTGAGTTCCAGAGATTTCCAAGAAATCTACTGGCAATGATAGAGCAAGATGATCTTGCAAAGTATGTGCTGGCGTCTTCTACAGGTGGGTTTAGATTGAACTGGCAGTTCCCACCATGACATTGTGCCTGTGCTCTGATCAAACGGTTGGGGAAGGAAGGAACCACATGAACAAATTTAGTCTGACTTCCACTGGATTTCCAACACACTGCACTAAGTGCCAACAAATGCCAGTTCCTCTCTGTATTAGGGCTTGTACAGTAACTGTACTGAGCTATGAAATAATCAATTATTTATTTGGGAAGCTAAGCGAGTCTAAATGGCGTTTCTGTAACCTGGAGCTTCACAATTAAGAAATAAAACAATTTCTTCTACTGTCATTGGCCTGTAGCTTTGCTTGCTGAGCTGCATGCTGGGCAGCCAGAAGAGGAACTGTAAGGGCACAATGCCATATATTTGCTTTGTTGGTGTAATTACTGGGCAACAATGTCAATATTATCTACCTCAGATGAAAAAGGATATTACTGTGAAAATCTGGACAATAACATTTAATGAAGCCTTACTCAGTTATTAGCTAAGAAGGCACCATAAATTCTATTGCAGCAAACCTCCAGAATAATTCCTTTACATGGATTTCTCCCTCTCTTCCTTGGTATTTCATAGAAAAGCTCCATGTTGTGGTGGGCAGAAGTAAGGAATAAGGAGGAAGAAAGCACAAGTGCTGCAGCATTCCTTGCAGTGCAGTGATTTTTGTCCTTTGGGTCAGGGCTAAGCACAGGACAGCAGCATTTTTAAACTGACTTGTGAGTAGGAGAAGCTGCAAAGAAGATGGTCTTGTGAAGGGTCAGCAAAACTGAAGTGTTATTATCTCTGTGTGTGGGAGGGAAATGTTTCATGTTTCATGTGTTGGTGGTACCAAGGGAAATATTCTCCAGAGTATCAATTAGGGTCCAATCCTGGGGAGGTTCATTTGTGCCTCTAAGTTTCTGATTCACATCTGCCTTAGAAAAGAACAACTTGTTAAGGAACAATAAGAAGCAATTGATACCATCACAAGTTTGCACATTTTCACATTAAGTTTTGCTCCCTGATGCCTTCCTGCAGAGCAGTCTCAGATGTCTGGTCTGTGAAAATTGAGGCATCCTACCCAGCCTGGCTGTATGCAGAGAGGGACGTGAGCTGGTGTTGTGCCTGGAGAAGCATCAAAAGCATGTCCAGAAATGATCTCTGTGGCTTCCAGGTGCAGAAGGCTGCTTGTGCCCCACTGTGCTCCAGGACAGTGGCTAAACCAGACTGATTTTATTCAGGAGCACAGAGTGCTGAGCCTGAGTCCTTCTCCCCTGTATTGGGAAAGTCACTCAAGAAGATCCTGAATTCCTATGAAATTGAGCACTTGCTTGTCTACAGCATGGAACTGAAGGATTCTGGTACTGAAAGGTGCAAAAAGTCAGTTTGAGTTGGTTGTCTGATAGAGGCCTTTTGGTGTGTGCTCATTCCCACACCAAGTCATGGGAAGTCAGCAGGCAGCCTAACCTGGAGGCTGAGCACTTCATCTTTTTGGACTTGTTCTTTTCTTTCTCTTTCCCCCAGATCTGGTTTCTACCTGCAGGTCATACTTTCTTTTTCTAACATTTAAGCACTTAAGGCAGCTTTTTATTCTTTTATGACCAGAAAGACATGAAAAAAACCCAACCAAACCCAAACTCCTCTTTAATTGCAGCAGCAACTTTTATTTGAATATTTCAGCTGACTGAGGAAATTTAACATGGTGCTGGATAGGTCTCATAAAAGAAAAGTATCTGTGAGCCACTGTTCAGTGAGCCACTAGGAGGTGTATTTGGGGGATGTACACTTGGTGCAGTTTTAAATTAAATTTGTAAAGCTTGTACTAAGCTTGAGTGGTGAACTAAGCTAGAAAGAAAAATCACACTTAAGGTATAAATGTACTATAAGCCAAAATACTTATTAATTAAACATTTTTGTTCATCCTTCTGCATTAAAATAGTTTGGGCTTTTCAAGTGCAGAGAATATTTCATTCCACCTATCCACAACAATCATGTGCTTCATGGTCACATTAAACAAAATAAAAAATCCTGTAGCCTACAGTGTCCCTACCCCTTGCTGCAGCTCTCCAGTGATCTTCATTAAAAAAATGGACTTGGTCAGATTATAACCGTTCTTTGAACATCTCTGAATTATCTCTATCCACAAAACACTTGGCTTTAATTGTTTGCACTGCCTGTCTTAAAATGAACCATCTAAAAAGAAGTTTGTATTTTCCTTTTTGATGCAAGCAAGATTTTTATGTCCTAAAAAAAAACCAACTACAGCTTTGTCAGAAATGCTGTGTTCCACTTTATGAACCCTGAAGTAATGGCTCTGCACAAGTGTGTGCAGAAGTTTGTTAGTGACTGTGAAGACATTTGGTACCAATTGACTGGGAACTAAAGCATAGTTTTCCCTCTCATACCAGCATACAGATAATATTCTATTTGAACCTCTGGTTTGATTGATACATCTCAGCAGCAGGACACTTAGACTTTAATGTCAGAAAATGAAAATGAAATACTTTATGTCACTGAGCACAACAGCCTGGCATGCAGTAGTTAAAATCCAATGAAATTCCAATCAATCCTGTAGTTACTAAAATACCTAGAATGTTGTGATTATGTTCTGAGAGGGCTTCCAGGAAAATGTCATAAAGTTAAAATGGTGACTAGTCAGTATTTGTTCTTTTAAAGCTCTAAAATTTCCCAGCCTGCAAAGCTGCTAAATATAGACAAGCAGTTGCATAAAAAACAGCTTGGAGTACAGGATCTCCAACTCACTCTTTCTTCAAACTAAAAACTCTTTGTTTTGCAAGTATATTTGACCTACTGATATTTGGGCAGAAAAAATTTGCCCCTTGCTCAACCAAGGCATTTAGTTCTAAAAAGTCTTTCCTAAAAATTCTATTAATCCAGAAAATATTTAACTTGAATAAATCCTCTTGGTGCTGGGGTAATATTGGATTTTTTTAAGAAAAAAAAAATGTAAAGGTTATTTCAACTTTTTATATGAACTGCCTGTCTTGACAAGTTCTTAACTTCATTATATTGTGCCTCATTAGTAGTTTAAAACCTGCTGAAGCTAAACTGCATCTTACTTGCCTATTAGTTCAACCTTAGGCCCATCAGTAGAGCATTACCCAATGTCTTGGGAACAATTAAGGCATGCCTTCCCTACCAAACAGTTTCTAAGTGGACAAAACCTATTTAACTGTAGAGTTTGTGGCACACGGAATGGAAATGCAGTGAAAACTACTGGGAATATGCATTAATCCTAATGCTGAACAAGTTCCTAATAACTCACTTGAAACTCATGGGGATATAGTATCAAGTATGTACTCTCTAAATGCTACTAATGAAACATTTACAGTCTACAGTGATAAAAGGGAAATAGAGGAGTCTGTGGCCAGTTAAAGGGCTTCTTGAACAACACCCAGAATGCAAACGTAAGATGTATGTGATTATTGATCTTTTCAGCAAAAAGACTTTATGAATAATATTCATACCATACCATTAGAAGCTAAAGTAGCCTGGGAATGAAGCATCAGCAGGAGAGCAATTGATGGATTTAGACAGGTCAGACAATGTCATTCTAAAAGCAGCTAATCAATATGGACAAATGTGTCAGAAAGGTGATTTGAAAAATGACTTTATAATAAGGGAAGGAAAAAAAGCCAGGTTCCTTAGGTCCCAATTTTTCCTCCCTCAGAATTGCATATTATTGAAACAAGGTTGTTAACTGTTTCACATTTCCACAAGCAGAAAGAAATGAAACTGATAACCCACAAGGACAAAGCTACAGTTTCACCCACTGACTAGGAGTAAATAGGCTGGCACTGAGGGGATTTTGCCCAGTGTAGCTACTGGGGTGTCCCTGCTTCCCAGTTTCACAGCTGGGCCAAGCACAATCCCACCTCATTTGAAGTCCTCTTTGATTGGGCAAACTGAGCACCAAGGTGTGTGTAGCGTCTTGTGGAAAAGGGTTGTTCCAGCACTCCTGAGGAGGCAGAAGCTCTCTGAGCTGGATTCTTTTTGGTCTGATGGATTTGCCTTGCCGGCTTGGGTAGCTTTGTTCTCGTTCAAGTGGTGCAAAGTGATCAGAGAGATCCCACTTGGTTTCCAGTTGGACCTCAGGAGCTGACTGCCATCCACTGGATGTTGTTCAGCTTGTGTCCATCTGATTAAAAAGTGCACATCCCATTGAAATGTGATGTTATGCTCCTGTGGTTCACCATGGCCTATCAGCACTGCTTATCAGGGCTTGTTTAATTCTAGAGTCACTTGGCTAAACTCTGGAGACATCTGTTCTCTCCTAACCACAAAGAACATCTAGTGGCTAATGCCGCGGGCTCCAGGTTGATGTTAAATAACTGTTTCTACTTCTGACAAAAACTTCCTGTGTGATCTATTGGACACATAACCAAAGCTGTCCTTTGCTACAATTTCCCCACCAGTAAAATAAACTGAATAGTACTTTGGCACTTGACAAGTTCATACTTATGAAATCCCCTGAGACACTACAACGGAAGGAATAAACTAAGAGGTTTATAAGTGCTTAAAGAATTGTTGTTATTTCTACTTTTGTCAAAAATATGGCTACCTTCAATTTATTAGAATCTTAAAATGCAGGAAAAATAGATCATTGAAAAACAATGGATGTGGAAATTTGGAACCAATTTGTTGTTTCTTTTAGTCTCTGCTGTCTCAGAAAGCACTGTTAACTGCATCAGTCCCTCTGAAATTCTTCTTTATCATCTTTCCCAGTGTTACTCCCCTTACTTTGATCCAGTAGTTAAATGTGTCAGCTGAAAGATGATGTTTTCTTCCCCAGAATGGCTTTTTTTTTTTTTTTCTTTTTGAGGCCCATCTATGACATGTCACCTGAGCAGGAATTTTGGTTTCAACATCCTAAAACTATTTTTCCACATCTGAGCTGACTCTTACCATGTCACTGGAAGAGGAAATATTAACTTGGGTGTCATCAGTAACTTCTTGACAGTGTTTTTTATTACCCTTTGAAAACATTCTCCTGTCAGGACCATGGATGGATGTGGTCCCTTCCATGCCTGCAGAAAGGAGGGCTCTTGGGAAAGGTTGTCCACTGCCACCTGCTGGGCCTTCCAGGGCGGAATGAATGAAGTCATTGTAGCGCAGAACCATCTGGAAGCAATCGAAGGCAGGAGTAACGGGAAACAATGCAGTAAGATCCAAACAATGCAGTGTGCTTTGGCTTGAGTAGGTACCAGGTCAAGAGATGGCAGAGACATTGCAGTGTAAAAAATAATGCAGGACTGAGAACTCTAACTGGGGATTATTGACTTACCAGGACATTTATAGAGTGCACTGATGAAGAAAAGGATTTTGGGGGTTGCAGTGGGACAGTAAATAAAACTCAGCCAAGACCTAATGTGTGTGGATGCTGATGCCATTGTACTTAAAGGAGTGGAGATTTACTCAAAGCTTTCTTTTTGCTGCTAGTTGCATGTTTATTATTGCTGCTAGTTACTTGTTTACTCAGTTCTGAGTCTTGGTTTAAGGACTGGAAAGATTTACCTGTGGTGTGATGCAGCTTCTGCTTGGCCTTGATTTTACCCTGGAGAACAGACCTTCAACTCTGAATCTAGGCTGGAGCTAAACCTCGGGGATAGTCCCAGAGCTCATAACTGAAACCTGATCCTTCCCCTCCTCCTTCTCCCTGATGACAGAGTTCAAGAGATTTGGCATCAAGGTTCCCATTTCTCCTGTTATTGTTGGTAATTATTTAAATAACACAAAATCCCCTGAATGTGAATTATGAGATTGCCAGTTGTTGGTTGCATAAATTCTGTGATCAAGTTCAGAGGAAAAGCCTTTAAGAATATCAGTTTTTCCTTGCCTCTGTAGTCCTGACTCTTTGGCATGGGTGCTCGCAGCAATTCCCACTAGGAGCAGTAGGTACTGAATGGTTTTTTTTCCATCCCTGAGCACCACCTCAGCAGCACAAGGTCAGTGCTGCTTTCCCTCTGGTTTTCCCACCTCAGGAGAATCACATTACTGAACACCAGTCCCCAGTGTTCAGAGCTACCAAGTCCCCAGTCCTGAAGCTCATCTTTGCTACTGAGAACAAAACCATATTCTCCCCATAACCCACTGACCTCCTGTCACCATCTGCAAAACCAGACCTGGAGTCTGTTTACAAATCATAGCAGTTTTCCCAGGAACATTGTGTTGTAAAACAACAGTTTGTCTTGAATCCATTTTGATTTTCAAACCAGTTTTATCTTGAAAGCAATCCTGTAAGCCTTATCAAGCAAAGCCCTGGTTCCACTGTAGCCGTTTGCTGAATTAAACAGCGCTAAACAGTTAACATTCTAAATGAATTAGGCTGGGAGATGTGAAAAAAGCTGAGCTTTAAGATGAAATGTAGGACAAACTCCAAAGGGTGTTTTGCCTGTTTCATTCAGCATTAGTATCTTGCCTATAGGCCTTCCTTTGAAATAATCTGTGAACATGGTTCCCATATAATTAGCTGAGCTGTAAGTTAGGTGTTTAAAAATATTTTTTCAGGTGCTTTTTTGTATTCATGATAGCTTCTCAACACCAAAAATCAATCTCAATCAAAGCTGCTACTGAGTTTATCATAAATTATCATGAAAAGGTTTTCTACTGAGTAGATGGTTAATTACTATCTAATTTGAATAATTTTGCATATTAATGAGAAATGAATGAAAATCATTTTTAGATTTTTAACTTCAGCTGAGAAACCCATGGAGATAATGGCCCCCTTTTAAGATGCATGTGATCCTCTTACTAAAGGAGACTGAGAATTTTTTTCGTTTACCAACTTGTTTTAAATTGATTTATGGATTAGTGTTTTTGTCATTAATAAACTATATCCAAATGAAAGACAAGTTCATTATTTGACTGTATGGCCTTATATCTGCTGCCAGGAAAAAAAAAGTGACTGACTGAAAACTGATTAAGTCTTTGCTTAGGGAAGATGTAGCCTCACACAATCCTTTGTAAATGCCAGAAAGGCAGAAAACGGTGGAGTTACGCAGAGCCAGTTGGAGGTAGGTAGCAATTCCTGTTTAGCATTTAAAACATGGAAGGGTATCCCAAACAAAATCCCCTTGCTTTTCCTCAGCCCCTACACCTGACTGTGAGTGGGTGAGAGCCCTGCCCCTGAGGGCGCAGCCTCAGCCTTTGTGCTCCCGGTGGGCTCCTGTGAAAGCAGGAAGGACCAGGGGAGCCTTTCTGGAAGCTCATCCTGCATTCCTCTGCCTTCACTCTGCATTCCTCTTCCTTGTACACTAGCTTACAGGGAATTTAGCTAAATAGCAGCTGCCCTGTTGCCTCACTGAATCAAAGCAGTTTGGCATCTGCAGGGAGAGAAGTGACACTCAAAATATAAATTTGCACAGCAATGGCAGCATAAGGCCATTGGAAAGGGCACTGTAAATGACAACACATCTGGCTAACTTCCTGTATTTTCTGTTGTCCTGTACTGCACCAAGGCCCTTAGGAAGGTGACAGTCTCTTTGCAGAGTACCTGGAACAACGTAGACCTGATCCACAGATGTGTGGTTCTCTGCATGCTGCAGCTGTACAAATAGTAAATAGGGATAAAATACACACATCACTGTATGAAACCACACACTTCAGGGATGTCTAGTTAATATTGCATCTATTAGGATTGGGGTTTCTGGGATTCTTCCCTGCTGATTTTCAACAACGCACTGTTTATAATACGAGCAAAAGGAACTTGCAATTGAATTGAAGTGTTGTACATTAAAAATGAGTATACAGTGTGCTCGTAGAATAAATAATTCATTGCCAGAAGATATCAGTGAAGTGTAAGGACTGGCATTTATATAAATATAACAAGACTATCCAGATTTCTAATGGCAAATATTTAAAGACAGGAGGAAAAAATTTTGTAGGGAAATAAACCATCCTGCTTCAAAGCATATGCCAGACATTACCTAACGTTGGCTGGGGAGAAAATATGCCTGCTTACCCGGGAGAGGTCTGACTGCTGCTCTGCCTCCAGCAATTGGTGAGAACCTTTGTCAATTAAAAAAAATTAGGAAATATTAAATGCACCAGAACATTTGATCTGATCAGTCTTACATATTTTTCATTTTGCTTCACTTTGGTGAATGGAAGAGAAAAACTACAGAATCACAAAATCAATTAGGTTGGAAAAGACCTCTGAGATTACCAAGTCCAAGCTTTGGTTGATCACCACCTTGTCAACCTGACCACGTGTTATTATTTCTTGACCACAAGAATTTTATGCATGTATTTCAATGCATTCTTTAATAAACCCTGTGACTTTGTAGGCTGTGATCCTTGCTCCCCATTGCAAGGCAAGTGGTACCAAGTTTGAGGGGAATCTGAACTTTTCTGGGAAAAAGTTTGTTAAAATACAATATTGTGATTGCTGAATTTGCACAAAATAAGAGGTTGAAATTCTCAAAGTGGAACAGGGTGTTTAGCACACATTTTTCATTCTGGATAGTGATAAACATACAGCTAACCCTTTGGAGGGTACAGATTAATGTGAAATGTAACCAAAACTGTTGGGAGGGGATTGATAATTTTGGAGTCAGTACTGCTGCCTTCAATGATCATCTCTTTAACTCCAACTTGAATTTTTGAAGCACTTTTAACTGTTGCTTCCAGCATCTAAAATGTTTTGTGGATTGGCATTTTTCTGTGTTGCAAAGACTTCCTCACTTCCATTCTCCTCCATTGTGTCTTTCTTCCTTTTCCTTTGGGAAGAGCTACCATGTGCATGGCTCAACCAGCAGTTGATTGGGTTTGTCTTGGAAGAACCCTATTATAAGGGTAAGCTGTGGACTTTAGGCTGTACCACAAATAAAAGTGGCGTGTCACGGTGTCAGAATGCTTGAAAAGTCATGATGGGAACTGTGTATTGGAAGCAGCTGCCTAATTAACACAATTTCTTTAGAATGACAGTATTTTCTCATGACTTGGAATTAGATACCTGTAGAACACAGATGTTGAAATGACTAGTGTGAGACAATCTCTGTGCTTCTCCTTCTTACCAGCAGGGAATGGAGAAGTCCACCCAAACAAAATGCTTCCTTTTGTTTAGAATATCACTGCAATCTGTGCTAGTGCTGATAAAAGAGATCTTAACATTTGTAACTTTTAAGAATGGGTGGAAAATCCTACATTTTATCAGTATAAAGTGAACAAGCATGTGACTGACATTATTTTTCAGCATTAAGCCATACATTACAGGTACTTGTGTTAATATATCTCTCAAAAACCAGTTTTCATTCAGTACTCTGATTTCAGTATTCTGATTTCAAAAGAGATTCTGCTCAAATTCTGACTGCCTGTTTCAGTCAGTAGTTTCATCCCTAGGAACACTTTGTCAACAAAAATAGCCTCTATTTGCAGAGGATCTGCAGGTGTGGTTTGCAAATCATACCCATGGATTGGATCCATAGGTCATAATAAATAATGAAGCCATGAGGTCCGAGGATGTGTTGGCATCTTGAAGTCACCATGCACAGGTCCCCAGAACCTGCCACTGATACTGAAGTATCGCATGAACAATTATTTTCAGATTTTCTGGCTTCTTAAATTGTAGAGGAGGCTCTACAGGTTTTACATTTTCTGGTGAGTAAAGTATTTGCCATCATCAGACCATCAGCAGAAGGTCAGACTGACTGCATGAGATTGTGTGAATATTTTTGAAGCTTTCATTAGCAAAATTATTTTAATTAGTGAAGACCAAAGTAATTGAAGGAGAAGGTCATTTTATTTGTTTGGGATCAATGCCTCCATCACCAGCCTGGTAGAATAGATTTTTCCAGTTGTGAGGACTAATTCTAAGCTGGTGTAAATCAAGAATAACTCCACCGAAGTAAAATAGAACCCCTTCACTCTAACACTTGAGTCTTAAACCCTTCTTGAATGGTGAAGAGCAAAGCTGGCTGTCTTTTTATATCTGATCCTTTCTATCTGATCCTTTTGTCTCTGAAATAGTCTTTGGACTAATTTAGATCATCTGCAAAAGTATAGTAGACTTCTGAGTGCATAATGTTGAGAGATGTCTGTCAATTATATTCTAAATATTATATAAATGCAGGAAGGCACTGAGCTTATTCCAGGTGTAACTGCCCACCCTGTGGCCACAAGCTGGCAGATCTTCCTAACAAGTTGTGGTAAGGCAGAAAGGTATTGCAGGTTCCTTCATGCTACACCTGAAGGTAAATGTTTGCTCATATATTTTTCAAATACCTAGTTATTTTTCCAAGAAGACCACACATAGGTAAAGTGAGAGGAGTAAAGGCAGCCAAAAGTTAAGAGCTCTGTTGGCATTACATTTTCTTGAAATTTTTGATGCTTTCACCTGTATACTTAGTTCCATGCACAAATTTCCGGCACAGCTTTTTCTGAACTTCTTTTTTGAGTGGCACAGCTCTAACTTCAGAATCAGCCAGAGGAAATGTGGTATTCCTAGAAGCCAGTGAGAACTTTTAAGATCCACATGCTTCAAACGTGATTTGAAATGATCAAGAGCAAAGACCACTCATAAAAAATGACCATGTGCCAAGAGGCCAGGCATTTAAAATACAAACACCACAAATAATTGCTGGGCTTGTTCTGTATCATATGAATTCATCGAGTAATGACCAAACTGTGGCACAGCTCCACTGTCACTTATATTGAGCGTAAATTTGTAGTAGTTGTAGTGAAGTCAATAGCACTTCTTTGGACTTACAGAGGTTACTGAATGTCAAAATCTGCTTTCAGGCTGAGAACAAAATAGTTTTAAAGATATACTGAGAGCATGATCCTAATTTGTTTCAGCAGCCTTTGGCCTCTGTATCACATGGAAATCCAGGAAATTACAGAAACTTCAAGTTTGCGGTCCTTTTAAAGACTGAATGGTTTTTCAGAGGCCATGGGAGGAAGCAGAATGTGTACCGGTTAGGCACTGGCCTGGTTTTGAAGGCCTGGTGGATTTGCATGCCCTCATCTGGAATGAGGAGCATTCCCTTGCTCACCTGGAACTGGGTGATCTTCATTTCCTTGAGTAGAACTGCCAGCCTCAGGGCAGGCAAAGCCCTCCCTCTGCTCCCTGCTGTGCCCTCAAGCGCACCAGTTTGACATACTTTAAAATGATAAAAACTTCCTGAACTCCAAACATGACTCAGCCCAGGGCAAGCTGTTGAGGAGCCATGGAGATGTTCCGCCTCATTTCAACAATTAGTGGATTATCCTTATGCCATTTGATTATCTTTGTTATAGCCTTGTGTGCTTTACTGAAGCCTAATTCCCGCTGATTTCAATGGGTAAGAAGTGCTTTTTGTTTTAATGGTAACTCTGGAATCTGGAATTAACTATGCCAAATGAGGTTGCATATGGAGGTCCAAGTTAATTTCTGTTTAATAGAAATAAATACAGGTGACTCTACCTCAGGAAAACAGAGTCAGCAAGGTCATTTGGCTTGCTGAGTTGCGTGGATGTTTCTGTGCCAAGCTTAAATGGTGGGCACAATTAGAGAAGTTTCAGAAGGGCATTTGGAATTTGTATGTGTGCAGATTAGATAGCCTAATCCAAAATGTCTTGAGAAATGAGTCATATAAAGGAATGGAGAGTGTGGGAGGATGTTCCTGTGCCTCTTTAAGTTGAAGTGTTGTGTCACATCTGTGCTCCCGTGGCCAAAACCAGGTTGCTGTTTAAACCATACACCTGAGGACTGTGTTTTAGGATGAGCCTGCTGGGTAATCCCTACAGTTTTGACATTCCCTTTGGCACAGGCTTAAATGCATGGTGAGCGCATGTGCACCTCCAGCTGTTCCCTCTGCAGCAATGTCAAGTAGAGAAGGCCCTGGCCACTGTCCCCTGCTGCCAGGACAGACAGAGTGGACACTGCCAGAGCTCATTAGCTGGGCTATCCTGCAGGAGACAAGTGGACACCAGCAACAAGGTCCCTGTGACAACTTCCACATTAGAGCATTCCTTGGACAGCTGTGGCAAAACCAAGGCACCCCACACTATGTCCTGTCCGTGCACAAAGAATGTGGGTGTGTTTTAACACTTGCCTACAGAATGGGTCCCAGAGCTGGAGCTGCAAAGCTTTGGGCTTTTAACCCCAGCATAACCAAGGAAGGCCCAACCAAAAGAGCAGCCACTACTAAAGGGACTCAGGATAGTCATTGTGCTCCTGAAATGAGGCTGCCTTTTGTGCAAGTGCAGTGACCAATAACATGACTTTGGTGGATGAATTATGTCTTGACACTGGTCCAGGTAAAGCAGCGCAGATGACAGATACTTTGGCAGAAGAGGTACAGTTAGCATATGAAAGGATAACTATAACATATGGGCATCAGTATATATTTGTGGATTAATACATAGCTATTCTCCTGAAAAATAGGTTTTAAAATTGTCCTTTCTGCTGAAAATGTCAATGAAGATTTAATTATAAACCCAAACATACCTAATACATATGTAAGAGAGATCCTGGGAAAAAAATGTTGGAGGACACAGAAAGAAATTAAAGCCAAAACTTGTCAGTGTAATCGTTAGCTACAATGGATCAGTGCCAGTTTACACCACCTGAGAATCTGGCTGGTAATATCTATTTAGCACACACTGTCCTACATCTCTTGTGGTATTTATTTTTAGTCATTAGGATACCTCTAGCAAAATTAGCTCCTGCTTTATTCTGGGGGCAAGTCTTAAATGAACTTTAATGCTCAATGTTCTTTTTTCAGTTTTCTTCTATCTGTGTATGTAGAATAATCTAGTTATATGCAGTACTCCTGAAATGCTGTATTTTCATGGGTTATAGATTTTCTTATATATTTATAGTCTAATTATATAACTAGTTTTGTAAACTTGTACTTCTTAGGTAAGATATTCCAGAAATCAAAATAGTCAACATTAAACACCACAAGTACAGCTGCAGTTTTAAATATTTTATAATCCAATCAAATTGTTTGAGTAGTAATGCATTTAAATGTTGTTATGGAATCCCCTCTAGACTTTTTAAAATGGTTACTCTGTTCTTGGCTTTGCTATTTATGAAATACATATGGGATGACATTTTTAATAATAGAGCATTTGACTTACAGAGCAGCAATTCCTGGAGTGTCTCAGTATAATCTATAATTTTCTGACTGAACTTTCAGAGGGACACAAACACATATCACAATTTTATTAATGAACATATACATCTGTTGATGTTGCCATAATAGAAATGACCCTAAGTGAGAAGACCTACATAAGTCATTTAGCATTTTTTATGATGCTCGGGTGAAGATGCTGTACAGATGCAGCTTTGGGATGCCAAAGCAGGAGTACAAAAGCTGCGCTAAAATGATGAGAAGAGGTTTAATTTGGAAAAAGGCACAAAGCAAAGCACAGCCCACGTATAATTAGGCAGCATCCAGTACTATAGAGTTGGGCAAAAGAAAGCTATCAGGGAGTCTAAATTACCTCTCCTCCCTAGAGAGGATGGCACTGTCAGGTCAGGGCTGTGCTAAATGCTGGGTAACAGGAGGGTATTTGATTGCAGTTGCTTTCGCTGTACAGAGGTTGTGGATAAACTGAGGACATCATTTCTCAGAGGCAAAAGTTCCTTGACCTCCTCAAGCACAAGTGTGCGTCAGAAGGGCATTTATAAAGCAACAGCCAGGGCTCTGGAAAGGGAAAAACAACCAAACAAAATGGCAAGCACCCGTTCGTTTGCAGTTCATCTTAGGCTCTCTTCCACTCAAAGGCACGGACAGAAGCCAAACAACTGCATCAAACTGCGGCAGAAAGTTGTGAAAAGACTGGCAGGAGTCAGGACTCCTCTGGGCCCCCACCTGCAGTACCCAGTTTGCCAGGCACCCTGTGCTGGTGACAGGAGTGAAGGCAGGATTCAGGCAGGGAGCCTTCCGTCTCTCCTGCTGTGTGCCTGTAAAACCTGTGGTTCAGGCAGAGGTGCTGACGGCAGCTTTGCCCTCCCCAGAGGCTGAGAATTCTCCTTGCTTGCTCTCCCAGGCTGTGCTGTGCCAGTCCCCACCAGGGCTGCAGTGATCCCAGGCCAGCCCCATGGCAAGGGAAGTGGGATCCACGGCATTCACACAAACGTCCAGGAGGAACATCCTGAGATCCGCTGAAATCTAGATGGGGTTCCCAGTGTGGCCTTGTTCTGTTTCTGCCCTTTCTTGATAATTCTTCCTCTGTTTAAGTGCATGGAATAATTTTCTTATGACCAAGCCAGATGCTCACATGGTGAAAATCAGCATATGTAGCTGCATGGGCTTCAGAAGCACAAGCTAAGATAGTGCTGCTGATGGTTTTAATTTGCTCAGTACTGTGGGAGAATTTGACTTGGAGTTTAGACCAGAAGAACTTTCCAGAAAGGGCCTACAGGTGAAGAGATAGGTCCTGGTCCCCTCTGAGTTGTAATTCTTGCTACATGAAAACTCTGGAGGTGCTCCAGGTTAACTTGACCAAAAATAAGCCCAGAATCGGGCCCTGTAGTGCCTGAGTTACCTCAGACTGTTATTAATTTGAAGAGAGAAAATGAATTCTTGTTAAGGGCAAATCAACAGTCTTTATTAATAATAATTAGAGAGGTAAGACATTAGGTTTGATATATTGGCTTAATTTGGTAAGTAGATCAGTAAAAACTGAATTAATAATTTTACAAACTAGTTTAATATTAATTGTGTTGAAATGTTTCCTTTAAACTGTGGCCACTCGCATTGCAGCAGCTACCCTGGAGTTGAGCATCTCTGCTCAAGTGTCAGGCTCAGGCTGTGTGTGCCCACCTGGGTCTCTTTTCTGTCATTAAACCCCATCTCTTAAGCACCAATGGAATTGTTCATTCCTGGCTAAAAGAGAGTGGTCACGCCCTCACCACCAGCCCTTCCAGAAGGATCTCACCCCTGCTCTGCTTTCCCATCTAATCACCCTAATCCTGCTTTGCAGCTTTGGTGGCATCACAGCACAGGGGAAGGAATGGCTGCCATCCAAATGACTGTTTGACACAAGCTAAGTGGAAAAAACACTAGTATCAAATTTCACCAGAAGCCATCCACTAATGTCTCAGTATTATTGTGTTCTTCAGAGTCAGAAGGAATGTATGTAATTTTACATGTAATGTTCTTTGAACATATGGTTCATAACATAAAAATCCTTTCATTTTAATTGACACAATAGGCTGGAATGGCTTTTTTTCCCTTGCCAAAGTACTTGTTATGGTCTGTATCACCTGTAATGTGCATTCTGGAAAGCTCCTAACTAGGTACTTCGATGCTGGAAAGCAAAAGATTGCTATTTATGAGACCATGAGACCATCTAGTGGGTCAATTATTTGCATTTTAAAAGTAGATTAATATGTACTAAGATCATAATAATGCTAGTGTTTCATCAGACCAACCTTCATCACATTCTAGTAATAAATATCTTTGAAATATATCTTTTAACATAAAACAGAGGAACATACAAATATCTATTTTGTGACCCTCAAGTTGCTCTAATTGAAAATTTAAAGGACACCGAGCAAAACATTTTTCTCCCGACAGTGGATAAAATGATCTTTTCCTTCAGTTGTTTTTAAGAATCCACTAGAGGCTTGAAAGTGAAATCTATTTTTTTTATCTATTCCTTTTTCTTCCTTCATGGACACATATTGCTTTGCCATTGTAAGGCTGCTTATGAGCGCTTGTCTGCCTGGCATTGATTTTTTTCTTATTTAGGAATAGCACTACTGTGTATTTGTTTAGGAGAAAATGCACATATATAGAATTATGTGGGTTTTCACACAAATCACAGAGAAATACAAACTTTCTTCTGACAGCTATGTAGCAGCCCTTGTGCTCTGCACCCTGCCAGATTTCACATCGAACAGTTTTACATCCTTGTACCTGTCTTCAGCTGAAGTAGCCTTTATTAAGCATAATCAGAAACAGTTTCCTCTCAGCCCTGTGTTCATTCTGATCCACATTCTTTTCTCTTTTGCAGATAAAATTCAGACTCATAATAATAATAATAGTAGTAATAATAATAATATTTCATCTGACAAAAGTATTGTGTTTTGATTTTTTTGTGTGTCTGTTTCAGAACCACAGCATGGAGGAATTTACTTTAGACTCCCTTTCATTAAAGTTTAATCACAAAGGCATATACAGAGTTAGGTGAATGCCTGCATGACTTGTCTGAAATATAGGTTAATTAAGCAAGCTAAATATACTTTACAGAACAGAACAATAGAGCCAAGCGTTCTGCTATTGAATTGAGAGACTCTAAGACAAAAGTGATCATCCCAGCGTTTGGAGCGAGTTTCCCCAGCCTGCTCGAACTTTATACAACAGCATAGACTAGCGGCAGGAGGAAAGATTGTAACCAGGGTGCCCTTCCAGCGTGTCTGCGCGGCAGGGACCCCTCAGACCGGGGCTCCAGCCGCAGCCCGGTACCCTCGAACCCTTAAACAGCTCCCTTAGGGTTTTGTAAAATCACAGTGTAACGGGAAACTGTCTCCATTATCTACCACGATTTGCTGTTAACTAGGTTAAAAAAAGGTATCTCAACTAGTGAATAATTAATGTGGCAGCTCTTACAGATACTCAAATTAAAAAGCAGGTAGTGTCATTTCCTCCCCTTTTGTTTGATCACGGAGCAGTTATCTTCAAAATATTCTTTCTTGGTTTTGTTTTGTTTTGGTTTTGGGGTTTTTTTGGGTTTTTTTTTTTACAATTTGATGTTTTCTTGACTATATTGGTGTAGCTGTTGCTTTGTGGGATGTGAGATGGGGAGCTGACAGTAAACATTTTATTCCTTAGTTCAGTTGAATTTCATTGACTTCCGCTCATTTTCATTTCTTGCTGGGTTCACTTTGTCAGTGCCCTCAAACCCCCAGGATAAGCAGATGAACAGAGGGAGCATTTGCCTGGTGGGAATAGGACTGGCTGCCTCTCCTCCAGCTCAGAAGGTTTATGCTATTTACCTGTATTTAATTCACTGGATTTTCTTTTAAATGTCTGCCTAAGAACTAACTCTGCAGGCCAGCAAAGAAACAAAACTCCCAATTATTTCAAGAGGCGACTTGCTCAGTGCCTGAATGCAGCATTTGGCCACAGAAGCTGAAACAAAAGCTTTCTTATCCCTAGTGCAGGAGATCCCACTCAGATTCCTCCTGGAAATAAAGCAAGACCACATGTAGGAGAGAGTCTCCTTAGCACCCTGTTTTGCAAAAGTCGACATTCTTGACTTTGGCATTCTGCTTCCCCAGTCCGGTCTACCTTGTACAGTCATTCACACTTCCACAGAGTGGATGTAAAATGTGAAGGAAAACTGACAGTCATTTTCCACACCTTTTCTGCTGTTACTGATGACTAAATGAGGTGCAAAACAACAAAAAACCTCAGTGTCAGAAAAGACCAACTTGTCAGATCAAATCAGCCCAGGACAGATTCTGAGTAAATCTGCTGGACTTTTCTCCTGCTCATGAGGTAAACCAGTGTCACACAAAGGCCTGATGTCGTTACCTGATCCACCTCTGGACTTCAGAAGAATTAATTCATTCTGGCTATTAGCAAAATGTGTCGTGTCCTTAGTCTGGCCCGAGATGAAGTGATGTCCCTCACATGCAGGGAGCTGTGAGGACACTGCATGTGTGACATGGCACACCTGAATTCTGCTGGCCCTGGAAATAGTCAGTCATGTTGCTGGAACTGGGAATGGATGGCTGGTACAGATAAAGGTATTTACAGCTCTAAACCATCTCTAGATTTAGCAGCTTGGTCTCTGTCTGGTGCAGCTCATCAAGCATTCCGTTAGTTTCATTTTGGTTGAGTTTTTTCCTGCTAATAGGAGTAGAATCTGACTTCTTTAACTCAAAGCTCTGTAACTGATTAGTGATAAATTAGGATCAATTTTTACAGATTTGCTCTGAATTAAAACAATGGGGTATCTCTCCCAGAAGGTGGATGGCTGGTCCTGCTAAGGTGTTGGTCTCAGCCCTTCTAAGCTGTAAGGTCAAGACATTAAATATTGATATCCGTGTGACCAGGCAGTGCTAAAACAGGCGGTGGTGTCTGCAGTCAGACAGAGGGAAAAGCTGTATTTGCAAAGAGAACAAACAGGGAGCTTCTAAAATCTGGGCCCCCAAGCAGGTCTGCGGGGAGTTTATGGAATCCTACAGCTGAGCTGGTGACTTTATTCTGGGAGTGGCCAAGCAGTGCCGCTGCAAACTCAAACACTCAAAGCTCTGGGAGGCTGAAAGCTCCATGGCTCACACAGCCCAGATGGCAGAGAAAAGGAGATGTCTGGAATGGCTCTTGGGTGGCTCATGTTGGTGGTTCTCCCCACAATTGCAGGAGATACCCATTAGCTGATATCTGCCTGGCTTCTCTTCCAGTTCATGGGGGTAGTATTGGCCTAAATACCTCTTTTGAGCAGTCTAGAAGCTGCATGTGACAAAAGAGGCTGTCCCTGCTCCCTCCTCACTATTTAGAGTGTCATAAGAAGTTTGAGATCTTTTCTCATTATTTGCTTTTTTAGCCACTCTGATGCTTTGGGATATGCTCTGTAAATGTTGTTAGCAGAGCATAAATTTATGGTAAAGAATTTATTTAAAGTAAATTAGAGTTCCATGCTTACACGGTCAAATACATTTACGTGAGCATAGTGTTCTTTCCTCCAAAAAACTGATCACAATTTGAAAGGTAGCTCAGAAAAAAAAAAAAAAAAAAAAAAAAGAAGAAGAAGAAAAAAAGTAGAACCTTCTGAATTACAAAGAGTAAAAGAAGAAAATTGAGGGCAGAAGGACCACACAGCCAGGCATTCTGCCATTTGCTATTGCCAGAACTGGCCTGTGACTTTGGATTCTATGAGATACTTGAATGGAGGACAAAAAATTGTGTTTGACTATTTAAGTATGACATTAAAGTGAGATTTGCAGCAATCCTTTTGATTAAGCTAACATTTTCCCTCCTAGTGTCAGGAACCTTGTCAAAGTTTAGCTGCCTGTGCTAAACACTGCTGGCTGTGCCACGGCACAGCTGCGTAACCTTGGACATGACTGATGTGAAAGGAGCCACGTGAAAAGCGCTGTGGGGGCTGCCTGCTCTGGCCTCAGGAGCTGCTTTAAGCTCAGGACTTGCAGGTGAGCCAGTGCTTGGCTGATCCTGGTCCCTAACCTGCTAGCTTCACTTCTGGATGCATCTGAGTGTTTCTCCAGGGGTTTGTCTCAATCACTGAGTTGGTCACTGTCACAGGACCTTTTTTGGGTGGTGGGAGGCTGTGCTTTGAGGAGCAGCCCACCCTTGCTACTCCCTGGCACTCAGATCCTTTGGTGCTGGGAATCCTTACCTGTGCTAACAGCACTTTGACTGTCACCTTCTGCAGGGACAGGGCTATGGATTTTCTAACAAGTTCCTAAGAAATTCCTTACTGAGACAGAGCAGTGGCCCCTCTGTACCCGGTGCCTGCAGTGCTGAGAGCAGGAGGGACCGGTGCTTCTGTTGCATGAAAAGCATTGAACCTGCCTCTGTCAAGTCTGTGGGATGCAGACTCCTAGAAGGTGTCCTCAGGTAGGCAGTTTGAGGATAAGAGTCTACTCCTCTAAACTGAGGAATACTGTCATCATGCCTAGAAATAAAGAAGCAGCCAGAGGAAAAAAAAAATCATGTAAAAACGTAGAAAGCAGATGTAAGGTAAGGACTGCAGGGTTCGTGAAAGGGATATAGGAGAAAAAAACCAGTTGTATTTTCTGCCCTTGCATCTTTATTTCTGCTTCTTATCACTCCTAGTTTTGCACACTCTTTTTCTTGTCCCTTCTGTATCCTTCTCTTCTCTTGCTCCTTCCCTGGCATGATGTGATACACTGTAGCTTAAAATCTTGGCACCCTTTTGAACTGCCAGGTTTAAAATTCTTTGAGTGGCTTTGAGTGGTAATAGCTGAAATATTTCATTTTAGTGAGAGGTTAAAGCTATGTCACCAGTTCCCAAGTACATTTTGGGAGAAAATTAAAAATATTCAGAATTGCTTATTTCTTAGTTCATCAGCTTGAGCAAACATGCAGAGTCAGTCTTTAGTGCATCTCTCAGAAGGGAAGTGCAGGAAGAAGGCAGCAAGAGGAGCTTTTAGTGCCTGCTTACAACCCTCAATTTCCAGGACAGGGAGACTTGGTTGGAACTTCTGTACTTTGGCATAAATTGCTTTTTTTCATGATCCCAGTGTTGGCAAACAAGGTCATTTTGTGTGTGTGTTTGGTTGTGAGGGAACAGGGGAATCACTGTGGTTTTGGGGTTTTTCCCCTTCCTTTCGTTGTCTGTGCGTAGCTCACAGGGTCTGTGAGGTGAGTGAAATCACCTAGACATGAATTCTTTCATCAGTCAGAAAAAATCATAACGATGATATCATTTTTTGTCAGGACCAAGGGTTCGTCCACAGTGGCTTATGGAATATGACCCTTCCTCCTCTTTTGGGGAATTTGGGAACATTCTTCTTATTTTAGAACAGCTTTCCATAGTTTGAAGGAAGAGAATGATCATAAAGGTCTCCTAGTCACTAGATTGTGTCAGTGTAGCTTAGCAGAAATTTCAGTGTGGAGTTTTTGCTTTCTTTACTTATTTCCTTTACTTTCCTTTACTTTCCTTTACTTATTTACCATGTCTTTAAGTCAATTCATTTTCTCACGATTCAGATGTCAGCTGGGGAGTCACAAATCAATATCTGACCACGTAATTTTTTTTGGTGTAGGAAATGAGGCATGTTTAGAGGTTTACAGGAAAAGAATGACAGAAAAGGGCACATTTTAAAGTGAAGTTAACACTCTGGAACTGGACAGATTGACATCAATCAATAGAGCACAAGGAGCTGCTCAACGGCTGTTGCTTAAGCCTCTTCTAGAATGACCATTTACAGGGGAAGGTCATTCAGTTTTTGTGCTGTTGTGTGTCCCAGTCCTGCCTCATGATACATGCAAACACTTTCCTAAACAACTTCTCTGGTTCTCAAATTAACTATTAATGAAATGGCTATTGGATTACATTGGTATTTATTACTGCTGTGCGTCCCAGTTACTAGAATCTTGGAAATGATCCTTTCCATACTATCATCTAAGTCATTACTGTGAATAATTAGAAAGCTGGGCTGTACCCTACTGGTAACCTCTTTCCACCTTGAAATAATCCCATTTACTTCCACTGTTTGTTTCTTGCCCTTCAGCCAATTTTCAGTCAGTGTAGGCTGCCAGTTTCCTTCCTATTGTGTGAGTCTGCACCTTAGGCGCTAGTCTCCCATATGGAAATGTTTTCAGAAAATAGGAACTGAATTTCTTGTAGCCAGTCTCCCTTTAATCATTCCCTGTTACATTCTCATGCTTATATATTCAACATTCCTTTCCTTTCCCTTGTTGGAAACATTTGCCGAAGTGTTTCACTGCTGTGTCCCTTTTCAGAGGGCTTGAATTGTCTCTCCATCTTTACCTCCCCATCTTGCTTGCAAATCACAATCCCTGAATAGGGATTCTGAGTCCTTTCTGAAATTGTCTATGGGCAGGGAACCCTCAGGATAGCTGTGAGAATTTCATGGGGAGAGGATGAGGTCTCTGGTCTCCATCTTGGTGTAAATCTCTGAAGGGGCACTAGTGTTGCACCACCAGTGTTTTTGTGGCATAAATGGGGGGATTTTGATTGTACAGGAAATTTAATTAGATTTAATGCTAATTAAATTAATTTTTTTCATATTAACATGTTCCCAAATATTATTGCATCTCGTTAGATTTCATTCTTCTATCCTTACTGAACAATATTTGGTGGTAGTTTCTGATTACAATAAGTTCATTATGAAGATAAGGTGGAATTAGTGTAGGAAGCTCAGCTGGTTGAAGGGGTCTGTGCTTTAATTACTGCAGAGGGTGTGCATATTAATTACAACACAAGTGATATTTACTGTACCTCAGGAACATATGACAGGGTAAAGATACTGACAGCACCAGCTAATAAACTCAGTATGATAATGAGGAGAAAAGACCATAAAAATAGAAGGAAATAAAATTATTCATAAAGTATATTGATCCCAAAGTAAAGACATTAAGCTCTGATGAAGGGCAACAAAAGGGAAGCTCCTCACTTTATCAAACAAACAACCAAAGTAGAGAAATGTTAGCAGAGAGACAGATTGTCATTATCCTGGTCATGTGACCGCGCTCTCAAGAGTACGTGAGCAGTACAATATAAGATTTTTATTTTAATAAATCAGCAGAAAACCAAGCCTTTACCTGCAGGATATCAGGTCGCAGTGGTTTTGATGAGCTGGTGGGCTGGCCACGTGGCAAGGTAATCTTTGAAGAGGAGGGATGGGAACAGACCGTTCTTTGGCTGAGGAGCCATCAGCAGCTCCACAAAGAAATAACATGGCTAATTGGTTTGGGCTGCGCTAATTGCTGCTGCGTTTCTGCAGGTTTGTTGTAATCCTAATGTTCAAGCAGTTGTGTTAAATCATTTCTAAGCCACCTTACGGGAAGCCTCCCTTTCAACAGGTATTTAAGCAGATACCAAACATGAAATGCAGTGAAAGGATCTGTTGCACATCTCCCAGCTCTGGGGTCAATCCCTTGGTGTGGAGTCCAGCTCCCCTGGCTGGACCTGTTAGAGCTCTGTATTACCCTGCTGGCATTAATATCTCGTTTACTGCTTGGCAGCATCTCACAGAGAAATGCATCTGGGGTGACCTGTTGGGATGACAAACCCTCAGGGGAAATAGGATGGACTCAGCCTGTTGTTTCTTAGCTTCCTTGGTACTAATTGCACACCCCCCGCTAGGACTTGTGCCAGGACAATCCTGTTCATCTGTCTCCTCTTTAGAAAAAACCCAAGGCAGTGCAAGGGAATTGGGGAAAAAATAATGTAAATAATAATGTAAATAATTTCTTCCAGATGTAAGTAATATCTTCCTTGACATTTCAAACTAAAATGGAAAGGAAGACCCTCATCTTTTGCATGTAGCTACTGTATATGCTGATAACTCTGATGTAATTATTTTGTAATCACTCACTGGTTGTTTCAAAAGATTTTGCCTAAATAAAATAGACAGGAGCAGTTCAGTCCTTAGTGCCTGGCAGCCTAGGTCAGCATCTGAATAAGACAGGAATCACCACCGAGTGTGAGAAAGTTTCATTACATATAGTTCTTTTCACTCTAGCCACTGCACTCCGCAGTGTGTTTTCCTGTAAGGAATTGTTGCAGGTTGGGTGACAGGAGGGGAAGCTGGCAAGCAAAGCCATCTTTGCTACAGCCATTCACCTCTAAAGACCTGCGTTCAATACGTTTACTGAGAGCTGCACACGTCCCAGCTTTGTGTCATCGCAGCCTTGGCAGGCTGAAGAGCCTGTCACAGAGCTCTTCAGCCTGGGCACATGTGTCAGTCTTGGCTTAATAAAGACACCTGTCTGGAAACAGCCTCTCCTGGTCAGGATCTCTGGACTCCACTGATGCCTGAAGTGGCTCCCCATTTCATTCAAATGATGCTTTCACTTTTTTGGAGCACTGGTTGGCTTTTTTTTGTTTCTTCTTTCCATCCTACCATTAAGAATCAACATTTTTTCCTCTTCATTCTTGACAGGTCAAGGAAATAATGCAACATTTACATTTTCAGTACATTGGGTAGCATTAAATTCAACAGAACAAATAAAAAACTCTATTGTCAATGGTATTATCATAGTGCCCCTATATTGAATGTTTATTTCCATCTTCTGTGGAGTCTTAGTTTACTACTAGTGTGAAAGATCCTAAATTTTCCACTCTGTTGTTTGTTCTGTATTAATTTAGCTTTCTTTGTGGCTATCTCCCTGACTGGTGTACTGTAAAGACATAAATTACAACTTTTAAACTTTTTTTTTTTTTAAGTCGCATACTGGTTTTATGCATTAGGCAAACTAAACTGCACTTTAAATATCTAAGGCACTTGAGTCTATGAAACAGATTGAAAGTACTGCAAGAGCAGTTGGTATCTTGACATTTCAGGTGCTTTTATCTAGAGCCAGAAAGCTCAAGAATATACAAACCAGAAAAGATGAGTATACGACCACTTTCAAAGCTTCAAAAAGGTCTAGTTTGTACCTGATAAAGTTTTGGATAGTTTGAGCTTTATTTTCTCTAAGTGAATTTGCCTATCCCTGATTGTTATTCAGTGAGTAAAAGACTAATGACTTTCCAGTGGCTTTTGGGAAGTGTGTTGGTGTTCTTGGTTCCTGCCCAACTTTGGTAGCAGTAAAACCCCTGCTGCTCTGGGCACTTGTGCTCCTGTGTTTGACAGAAGGATTGAGGTTGCCTTTACTCTCTCACCCTCAGAGATGGTCTATCCAAGATTAGGACTGAAGCAGATTTGAGGACATTGGGGAAGCATATGTTCTTTCTGTTCATGCATCACATATCCTTAAATTTCAGTTTCTGGGCTCTGAGTCAGTGTCTTTCAGTTATGCGTTTATCAACAGATTTTTAAAGGAGGAAATAAATACAGAAAAGTTAACCTCTATCCTAGTTCATTGTGCAGTTGCTACTTGTGAGGAACAACAAAGAATAAAAAAGCAAGACAGTGATATCTTGATGATTTTTGATGAGCTGAACATGCAAGAATTGCTGATCTAAATGGTGATACTTAAGGACTGATTGGAAAAATTTCATTAAAAATAGAATTTTAAACCTCTCTTTTTGTATCTCCCTGTAAATTTATTGCTTTTGCTGGAGACAGTCTTCACTTAGCCCTTTTGGGTGGTTAAGCCTGTGAAGTCATGCACACATTAAATAAAGACAATGCAAACATATAAGTGCTTCCCTAAATCATAGTCTTAACCTAGAAGAGATTTTTCAATAAACTTGGGTGTTCAGTTGCCTCCAAGCTGAGCACTGGGCTGGCCTGTGTTCATGTGTCAGGGTTAGGAATAAGCTCAATTTTGGCCATGGAGAACATAAAAGTATTTCCAGGATCAGAAGGAACTGGGATTAGTGCAACAGTCAGCTCAGGTTTATTTTAGAGAGCTTGCAAAGTAGGACAGAAAAAATGTTAGTGCATTCAGCATATTTAGTCTTTCAAGGTCTTTTACAGGGTGCCATGTAAAGACCTCATAAGGAATCTGAATCACTTCAGGGTAGATCCTGCTCTGAGTTTAACACTGTTGAAAAGGAGGAAACCAAGCACAAGAATAAACTGGCCTAAACTAGCCTTCCTTCAATCCTTTGCCTTTCTCTCCTTCCATACAAGACCCCACTAATTACTTTCTGTGGGAGCTGACATGATGCTAAATAATTTTGGCTAATCGGTGTTCCATAATATTTTGAGGAATTCCAAAGCTAACCCAACTGTGTACATGGCAAATATAATGAAGTGGCCAACACTGAAATTTAGGTTCTTGAGTGTGCTTTTGCATTTTGAGTCAGTGCTCACATATGAGTCAATGAAGTCACTTCAATTAAGAGGCTCTTTAGGATAGGGCTGGTTGTTATGCCAAAAAAAAAAATAGAACACAGTGTGAGAGTGAGTGGTCAAAGAGGATAAATCACAAAGAAAGAAATATTTTAATGCCATATATGTATAAATCAATGGCATGTCTTTATCTTGAATTTATATTCACTTTTGGTCACCTTATCTCAAAGACATAACGGAAATAGAAATGGTCCAGAGAAGGGCAAAGAAAATGAGTAACACCCTCTGAGAGCCTTTCATATAAAGCTACATTAAAAAGGGCAGGATTATTATTTAGTTTGGAAAGAAGAAGAGAGGGAGGAAATGTGGCAG
Source organism: Donacobius atricapilla (assembly GCA_013397315.1). Classification (NCBI taxonomy): domain Eukaryota; kingdom Metazoa; phylum Chordata; class Aves; order Passeriformes; family Mimidae; genus Donacobius; species Donacobius atricapilla. Next base: position 49,462 of record WBMY01002786.1, read on the forward strand.
AGGCATATAAAATAAAATAATGAAGGGCACAGATCAGGCCAGTCAGCTGCTTCTCATTACATTTGTCTTTAAAAAAAGGAAAAGAGAGAACTCGAAATAGAACAACAACAGGCTAAAGAGTGATTCATTAGGGAGTGACAAAGTGCAGCACACGGTGCATGCCTTTAACATGTGCAACTCAGAGCTGCAGGATGAAATAAATCCCAAATTATTTACATTAGGAAGGCCCCACACAAATTTACCTTTAATACACTGATTGTAGGTTAGTCCTTGAACCAGGATTTAAATAAGAGCTACGGTTGCTCTTCATGCACATAAGGGATTTACTGGCTGGAATGATGGTATACTTTTTTCCCTGAGGTTCTGTATTACCCAGTTTAGATACAGAATGGAGCAGGAAAGGTTGGACACCTCTCCTTGCAGCAGTCACTATCAGTTGTTATCAAAGACAGGAGCTCTAAGTACAAGAATTATTCAACGAAAATTCCGAAGACACTGTCCAGTGACAGTTTATCAGCTACTACTTTTCTGTGCAAAGAAGTTCCACTCCCCATGGGGGTCTGGATGCTGCTTGCAGGTTTTGTGTTTGCTTTCTGTCTTTGGCCTTGTCAGAGTTTGGTAACTCGGTTGGGATAGTTACTTACTGCTTCCAGCATTTCCCTTCCTTAGCTGCTTTCAGTCTCCTGGTGATTGTAGAGGAAGGATCGATGTCCTACATGGGCTTTTAACAACCTGATCATTACAAGGCAAGCCTGATCATTAAATGATCCTCGCTTTATTAATGCACTTTATTAAGTATCTTTTCCTGTGTGCCTGGAAAATGCACTTGAGGTAAGTTAGGAACAGTTCTGCTGAATAAATAAAAATATTGCAGGTAAGTAACAGCAAAACATTAGGATATTCAGGGCGCTCTGGAAAACAGACACACTCTATTGCATGTAAATATCATGTTTAGTCAATTGAGTTCCTGTTCTCCACTTACTTTTCATTTGTAAATAATGCAAAAATTTACCAGGCTGCCTTGCTGCAAAGAAACACTTTTAGTTGGACTCAGTGCTTGTTTTTCTCTTGAGTTCCTGCTTAGATGAATTAGCAGAATATTGTGAACATACTGAGAATCTTTCTTAGCCTCTTATTTGGTTAGTCAACATTACTTGCTTTCTGGCTTTCTTTTTTTCAGAAAAAAGGCAGGATGTTTTTGTTGTTAGCAATGTTTCTCTGGTTTGTAGAATACAATTGCCTTTAAAGACATTTGAGTACACAGACAGACAAACTTAGCTTCTACTGAAATGGAATCATAAGCACTTTCCTCCTGTGTCAATTTAGAGCTGAAGAGGACTGAGCTAAGTATAGAAAAATCCTCACAAATATTCCCATATGAAAATAGAACTGCAACTGAAATACACTGTGAACTTGTCATGTTTACTTTATCTGAACAATGAGGGGTCAAATCACATTAACACAGATCCTCACAAATACAGGATTTTATGCTTGTATTTCTGAATATTCACAGGGAAGGAAATTCCTCCTCGTGCTGAGGGGTAGCAGCGTTCAGGCATCACCTGTCACCCCTGCCAGCCCTACCCCAGATTATACAGCAGGTTTGTGCTGTATGTGTTTCACTCTATGTGACCTACACAACCCAGCCCAAAGTGAGATTTCTCCTTTTCCTGCAAGCTGTCTCCTTGCTGCCCATGCCTTGCCTGGGATGCTCCATTGTTCGCAGAGCCAGTGTTTGGCTCTTGTCTAGACCAATGTTCGCTCATCACAATACCCCTGTCAACACTGTGCTCTGGATGTGTGAGCTGCACTGCATAACTGTTGTCAAATGGCTCTGCTGTCATGTAGTGTTTAAATGTAAAAGATATACATGACGATAGGAAGCTGCAGATTTGTGCTGAAAATCTGGATTTTAAGTTGTCTGCAGCACACGAGTTGAAAAGCCGAGACAGTTTTACAATAAATGTAAGCAGTTTAAGGAAGCTTGTAGCTATCAAGATGTGGATGTATGTTTTCCCCTCTGAAATGTGCTGCCTTTCAAGAACACAAGTGTGGCATTTAGGTGACACTGTACTGCTCATCCGTGTGCCCTTTCCAGGGATGACTCTGCTTCTGTCTCCTCCTGTCTGCACACACTGCAACTCTGAGGGTCTTCTGTGACCCTGCCACAGGCTACAGGACCAGGGAGCTGCAGAGGAGTTGAAGCTGTGAGTGACAGAGGAAAAGATGACAATGAATAAAATGCGGCGCACTCTTTCACTTAAATCAGTTGCATTTCAGATCTGTTTGGGGTTTTTTTCCTATGTACTAGAAGCGCTTCGTTTTTTATTAATTTCCCCTGGTGTTACTTGCCTACCTGCTTCTTTCTTATTTTCTGTTTTGGTCCAATATTCATTGATGTTCCTGGTCTTCCTCCAGACTGCGTTGTGGGTGAACCTTCTAAAATCCCGTGTCTGAGACTTTCTAATTTAATCAGAAATGACAACAACAAAAAAAGTCAGAAATAATAGAAAAAGCTGCTTTCCTTCATTTTTATCTGTTACACCTCAGAGGGAACTGGTGTCAGAAGAGACTGGGGATTTGTTGTTACCCTACATTGGAGCATATTCCCTGGCCACATTCAGAAGACCAGTATCTCTTGGTCTCTGTAGTTCTTGGCGGATTTAACTGGAAATGCAGCTTGATTAAAAACCAGGTAAAGTTCCTTGTGTGGACACTATCAGTCTGTCAGTGGGTCCCTATATTCCTTCAGAAAATATTACCTTTCCTTAGAAAAAAACCCCAAACCCAGAAACCCCAAAACAAAAAAAGCAACGAACAACCCCTCCACCCTCCACACTTGCAATTAGTCATTACCTACTGTTGCTTGCAATTTGTTGGCAGATCAAGCTACAATCTGTTGCACTATGACAGATCAATTTATGCAATTCATTACAGAACTGAGCCAAAACAAAATAACTTTTTCTCTCCTTCCCCCCCCTTCCCCTACCCTTAGTGCTGCAGCCTCTGGTTAGCTGATATCCTTGGACTTTTTTTTGGAAAGAAGCAGATGGGAGGCAAAAGAGGGATAGGAAAAGATGAGCCTTGCTCACTGCAATGCTCTTAGAGTGTGTGTTGATGTGAGATCAGTCTCCATCTCTGCAGCAAGCTCCTGTGCACTCCTGAAAGAACATTTCAATCCCTTAATCCTGTACAAAATACGTTGCTCAAACTTGTCCTTACTGTAACCATTTATCCTGCCAAAGATTTGCCAAAGTCAGGCGTGGGGCTGCTGTTTTGTGGGAGTTGCCTTTCAGTTTTCCTTTGCCTAGGAGGGTGGCAGGGGCCTGACAGTTGTACTTCTCTTAGAAAACTGTAGTCACCTTTGCGTTACCTGCAAGAATGCTTAATTAACTAGCACTAATGACACAAAAACTAGGAGAGAAGAATTTTTTTTTTTTCTGATTACATTTTGTAGCTTTTGTCACCTAACTTGGTAAGTTCACCTTCAGTGGAAAAGTAGCACAGTGACGTTTTCAAAACACACAATCCCTTGAGCCTGGAACCTAACTCAGACAAGAAAGCTCAGCTTGATTCCAACACTGCTTTGTGATGTGTACTCCTCTTTTTCAAGAACTGGGCTTCAACAGCCGCTAAATACAGAGAAATGTGGGGAAAAGTTGCTATTATACGTAGTTTAGCTGTACAAAAAGCAGATGTTTCACATGGATTTAATAAATGAACATTCTTGGCATTCTGAGGCATCCTGTGCTTGTTGCTTGTGCTACCTTCACTAATTTTGCGTAGTAAGGAGCAGACACCAGATCTCCTTTTTCCTCAAATCCCTGAAGCACTCAAACCTGCTGATGCTCAGAGCCATCAGATCCTGCTGGGCTCACTGAGCGGATATGGGACAACTTCTTGCAGGAAGCCCTCAGCTTCCCAAAGAGGGGAGGAAAACCAGCCAACCTTCTTGTTAGAAAATCCCATCCTTTTTTGGGGCCAGGTTTGTGGAAGTGCTGACACGTGAGCACCTGAATAGAGCAGGCAGCTTTTGTGACAAGTGAAGGAGCTGAGGGTAATAACAAATTCACTTGGGGTTACTGCCAGGGATGAGGACAGCTGGGAAGTCAGGGAGGGTCACTGTAGCAATACCTGTTCAATGGTTGCTTCTTGCCAGTCTTGTCCCACTTGTGACTTGAGTCTCCCATGAAAATTTGCTTTTTCCAGGTATTTCAGTCTTTGAATACAGTGACACACAGGTAAGAGTGCTGAACCAGAACAGAGAGAGAGGAGTCTCTTCTCTCAACAGGTTAGAAAACCCCCCTCATCTTCCCCAAATTTTTTGCTTCAAACATGCATTGACACACATTATTTTGCCTAGCAAGTTATCCAGAAAACTTCAGGATCCTTAAAAGCCCACTTTTTTATTGCTAATATTTCTGCAGATCTTTTTGAGGAAAAAAAATTTGAAGCTGGTATTTGTGGCAAATAACATCAAGATTCTGACTGTAGTCTCTAACACAGACATTGAGATAATGACAGACTGTTTTTATGCACCTTTAATCCCAGCTGAGACAGAGACTTTTTATTATATTTTAAAGAGTACTAGAAGACATTATAATTGGGCTCTTGCCCTTTAAGGAAGCTGTACTCAGCTGGTGCCTATGCATATTGAAGCATTGTATGGATTTCAACATATTATTGTGTTTATCATCATTTAACAGTGCTGTTCTGGTAATGAAGCTGAACTTCTGAATTTTAAAACTGAACCGAAAATTCTGAAATCCGAAATTCACTCCATAGAAACTGTCTTGGATATGTGCAGAAATTCAGAGATACAGATGGGAACTGAAGCTTTATCAAATTATTTGGCTTTCATTAGAGCCGAATAAATAGTAACACATGAAACATAATTCTATCCAATTTCTTTGTTCTGGTAAATGACTACCTACGTCTGTAGCTTTTCTAGTTCCTGTGTTCCTAGAACAGCAAGTGCTTTTTCCCTTTGGAGCATTTTGTTTAAGGATTTAACCCCTCTATTCCCCATTTCCCCTCCCCCACAGCAATAAACAGACATTTCAAAAGAAGTACATTTGGAAACAAGTATTTTTTGAATCAGCTTGGAGTACAACTCCAGAACAAACTGTCTTTTTGGGGTTTCGATACTTTTAACATCCTTCACTTCCTGTAGCACACTGGTAAAAGGAAGGTGTCTTTTCGTTTGAACAGAAGAGTTGTAGCATGATGTGGAATGTTCCCTGCATTTCCATAACAGGTCAGGCATTAATACTTGCACATTGGTTGCTGATGTGCAGGTGAACCCCAGGCCTTGCCTGTCAGTCCTGGGGGGAATCGATTCCTGGCCCCGAAATGCTGGTGCTACTCTGCAAAGAACAGTCCCGGACACAGACAAACAACTGCAGAAAATACCCCTAATGTTAAATACAGTATAAAGAATCTGGTTTTCCCCCTCTTATTATTCCTATTGTTTTATTTCCAGCCCTCTTCCTAGTGGCTGCCTTTGTGGAACTTCAGCTGTGATTAGATGGGCGGGCAGGCAGCTTTCTCTAGGGCTGAAGCCAGCTGGGGGAAAAAACTGGCAAAGCCTCAACTCCTCGTCTACCCAGTGCCTCCACGGCGGAGTTTATTATCTCCATAGCTCTGTGACATGCCCAGCCTGCGTGAGCCAGGGCTCAGAGCACAAGTCAATATTCACTAGGCAGAGCTCCCTTATTACTGCTCTGGTGCTATCCTTATTTTGATGTAGTCGTAACCTAAAAAACTGCCTAATAGCCAAGAGGCTGGGGGGAAGGGAGGAGGAGAGGCAGAGAGAGAGGGTCATCCACTTCTAATGCTGGAAACCCTGTGATAATCTGTTCCATGCATTCAAATGAAAATACGACTTCTTGGCAGAGAATAGCATTATAATGTAAAATCCCATATGCTGTTATACAGTATGTTGCAATCTGTTTTACTGCTGCCTCTATTCTAACGAGTGAATACTGCCAATAAAGCAATTGAAGATAACACTAATTGCTTATTTCTGTGATCCATAATTTTTATGACTGCCTTATAGCTCTTTAGTCAAATAGATGTTTTTTGGCCTCTCAGATCTAGAACTCATGTACTGTAGTGATTGAGGCTGAAAATCTGCATGCTGGCCTGAGAGGTTTTTCTAAGCTGATGAATAGTGTGTGTGTGAGAGGGAAATAATTGAAAAGTGTTAAAGAAAATAGAAGTCTTAAATCAGTCATAACAGGTCATAACACTGGATTCCGTCAATATTTTTTAATATAAATTGGCCTATTTCTCTATGCTTCTTGCTTTTCCAGGATTGTCATTGCTGTGGAGTAATCAGACACTGGCTTTCAAAAATAAAACTCCCTTAAGCTTTTCAGAGCAGCGGTGGCTGGCTGCGTGGTGTTACAGACACCTTTGTGTTTCCAAGGGACAGAAATTACCCCACTGATGTATGAGGATAGTCAAGTCCAAGACTGGAAGCTTCAAATCTGGGCTGGTTTCATGAAAGACCAGTTTTGTCTCTTACAGGGCAGGTCCCACCATCTTCTGATACCTCCTGTGTCATTTGAGTATTGCCCAAGACTTCAAACCCACAGTGTCATGCTAAAGGTAGTTCTGAAGGACAGTTGAGAGAAGGGTTTTGATTTGTAACCCATCGGGGGTTCCACAAGGAATCTGACCATGCCTAAGCAATACTGAGGTTGTGCTGCAGCTTTTAAAGCTGCCCCCTACAGACCAAGGGAAATGCTTTGCTGGGTCCCAAAAGTCCACGTCTCACAACAGCTGTTAGGAAACAGAGCCCCCTGCTAATGTGAAGGTCAGAAACTTCTCCTGAATAGACACTTGCCTGCCTGTGCAATGCTCTGGTGTTTAAGGCACTTCTCTTACTTAAGGCAGATATACTTCAGCTGTACAGTGTGATGGAAGAGATGAATCCAGCATCATTTGTTGTGTAGTGAGCATCTCCTTGCTCATTTAGTGACCTATGGCAGACTGCTGTGTTGTGCAGATCGCCAGCAGGGAGGGTGGATGCTGTCTGGGCGGGAGCTCCCATTGTAGCCATAACCCTTTTCCACAATTTATTACATTATAGGTTATTGCTTACCTGCTTAAGGAACATGACCAGAGGGCTGTTGGTACTCACTTGGCTCAGCCCAGCAGTGAGAATGAACTCCAAGGCTGTTCACAACCCTGGGAAGGAAGGTGGCTGTGGTTTCTCTCCAAGTGCGAGGAAAGGCCACCAAAGCCTCTTGTCCCGGCAGGACGCCGGGGCAGGCATAGGCAGCTTTGTGCCCGGCTGGCTGTGAAGGGAGGGGGCAGCAGGGCACAGGAAAAAGGCTGGGGCAGCTCCAGATCGGCAGGGCCTCCCCCCGGCCCGACCTCTCAGAGCGGTGCCGCCAGGACCCGCACCCTGCGCTGGGGCTGCTTCCTGCGAGGCCTCCCGAGCATCCCTGGCACGGCCTGGCACACCACGGAGCCCCGCAGGGACAGGGAAAGAGCCAGCCAGCAGCGGGCCCGGCAGGATTTACAGCTCTCAGGAGTGTCAGAGCATTGCCACGGGCTGGCTTCCCTACCATCTCTGGGTGTAGTTAATTCACTGCAGCCAGGAGGTCCTGACTGTGCTCCAGCCCTGCATCTCCAGTGCTGTGAGGGATGATTTGCTGCCTCTAAAGCTGGGAGTGATACACAGGCACCGCAGCGCGGCAGGGGAAGAGACAAAGCCAGGAGTAGTTGTTCCTCACATTCCATGGAAAGCCTGTTCCAGGCAGTATTTGTGATTTCTCTGAAGCTATTCATTACCAGCGTATCAGCGCTGTGCATTCATTTATGCATTTGTAATGAAAAGGATGTGATCACAACAAGGTACTATAGAATCCAGCCTTCATGTTCTTCTGTAAGGAAAATCCCCATTGACTTCAGTGGCTGGGAAACTAATATATAAGTATGCCTACTTTTCATAAAGGATCTTGATTATTTATGTGCAGCCTCCTGTTTCAGTTCACAGCTAGACATAAAATTCCTGCAATTTTTCTAAAGCATTTTTCTCCTTTGTTATTAGCTGTCTTGATTCTGCATTACCTCACAGTTTTGCTGTTGACTATGTAATTCACTTTTTATTGTACTGAAAACAATGATCCATCGATAGATTTTTATTCTTTTGGTGGTGGTTTATGATGCCACTTGGACTTAGTGCTGTATTTATGAGACATTGTCAATTACATTATGAGTTTGTTGAGAGGAAAGAGAGAAATAATAAATTGCTTCATTGATACAAAAAAAAAAAATTAGAAAAACTATTATTTCCATCCTCTGTAGAAATATTCCTATAATATGCACAATGTTATTTCAGTTGAATGGTGGCTAGCTTCCTCTTTTGTTAAACTCTGATGTAACTTTTCCAAAACTTTTTTGTTATTTAAAGTTTGTTGTTATAACCCTCCCTTCTTGTTGTGCTCTTGGCTTATTTTTCCAGTTTTGAGAACAAAAAAGGGCTTTATTTCCCCTCTATAAAATTAGACCTACTCTAAGAGATACACCACTGGTATCATTCAGCAAATAGGGCAATTTCTTTTTAAAGGAACGAAATTATCTAGTATCTTATTATTTTATTATTACATGACACTACATGTTTAGAGACAGAGACAGAGACAAAGACTACACAGATGACACAAATGTTAAAACCGAGTGACTGATCAGGGACGGGGGAGAAGATTGCCTTGCAGTTGCTGTTCCTGTATATGATTTTTTTATGCATGCCTCTCCATTTGGAATTGAAATAAGGGACATATGTATGTATACATAATATATACACATGCATGCATGTGCACACGCTGATTTTTAACAAACAAGCAGAGCAGGGCGTCTGCACACAGAGGTGGAGGCTCAGCCCTCTGTTTGTTTCAAATTTCTTTAGGCTACATCACCCTGATTTGCCTTCCGTTATAGGAGGACTGATACAGGGAGAGATAACACAGAGCTTAACTCTTTTTAACTTATCATCATGCAGTGGGTTTTTTCTTGTAGTCCCAGAAATACGTAGGGGAGTCAGAGATCTAAACCTGTCTAATCTATTGATGGCAAATGAAAATTAACCCAGAAATGTAATTTAAGGATGACCTCTCCAGTGGGTGAATATGAAAAACAGGCTTGTCTTCTTTTCTAAAGAAATGCTGGCGTGCTTGACTTTAGTGAATCAAGAGAATTGTTTGGCAAATAACAGTGATGGCTTGTGTCCTTGTCAGAACACCTGCTGCATTCTCCCAGCAAATACTGGGGCCATGGTGTTTCTCCTCTAATGACACCTCATCAATCCGCTCCTATCAACGTCCCAGCCACGGAGGTGACTCAGAGTGCTCAGAAGCTATAGAAAATGTCAACGTTTTGGGAGAAAAGGTCAGTCACAGCGTCTCCCCCTTCTCCTCCCCTGCCAAGCCACAGTGGGCCTGCCGTTCATTATCCTAATTAAATCCAGCAGCTGAACATCTTCTTATCGGTAGGGGAGGAGAGCAGGGGCATGATGCAATAGGATTGATTTGCATATCCAAAGTTAATTAGTGCGGAGGAGCAGGTGTACAGTAATAATAATTATCACACATGACAATCACCTGTGACCACTTCCCTGCGCCCCTTCCGGGATTCGGCGCTCTGATTGCTGCTGAGGCGGTTTTTTCCCTTTCCCTCCTTTCCCATCCTGAGCTGTTGATGTCCTTGTGCCGCCGTTCTCCAACTTGCCGCGAGTCTCTCGGCTGCTCCTGAACACGCACACTGTTTTACTAAAGGCCTCATAGAGAGATTTCCCCTCTGCTCACAGTTAAGGGAACCCTGCTTTAGCATCTCACAATTCCTCTTGCTCAGCTTGCAATATTTTACCCTGCTCCCTCTTTCTTAATCAGTCAAACAAAAAAAAAGGGGAAAATCGTAGGGAAAATGAGTGCCAAAGCCCAGCAATTACAAGTATAATTTTAGACATTTAGTACAATTTGTAGATCTTAATTTGGGTGTATTCTAGAAAAACAGCAGTTTTTAGGTAATGAACAGATACAGTTATGGTTTGTAGTATATGACTGTACTGCTGCATTTGAAAATCACTCTCCTAATACTGGCAGACAGAAAATAGTCAAAAATCCATTTGATTTTCTACAAGAACCTTGAAATAAATGAATAAACATAGTTTAGGAGAAAGACAGCTTTCAGGTGATAAGACAATGCATTTTGCATCTGAAAACCTGCAAATGGTAACATTATTTTATTTTTAATTTTCTGTGCAACATTTTACTGGAAATATTTCATCAGGTTAGAGCTTAGGTTGCAGCGTGTGTGCCCTTGCACTTCACCATAGGTGTATGTTCTGTACATTTTCTTAAATGTCCCTGGAAAACAAAATATAATCTTAAAAGTAAAACCAAAAAATCATCTACTGAATATGTGATGCTCTTTTGGAGAAATTAATTAGTACACTATTCTGCAGTGAAATGTAACACAGGGAATAATAAGTAGGTGGAGAGAATATGAAATACAAAAGAATTTTCTGGTTAAAGGGGAGGCATTAGTGTTAAATTATCTATGAAGCTCTATAGATGTTGTTTAATTTTTTTTTTCATTTTCACTTTTTTCTGTTTCACTTTTTTTTATTTGTCAGGCTACACTTTTGCCAGTCAAGTCAAGTATAACAGGTGGTCCTTCCTTTCACACAGCTTTAATGATAAGTGACAGAACAGCGAAAGGCACTCAACCGCCTGCAGAATGCATTAAAAATTCAAAACTTTACTTATCAGTCTTTTATTAAAACTTTCTCTAATTGTGTAAAATATTTCCCCACTGGGTTAGCTTTCAATATGGAGTGCAATTATGTTTCTGACACAAAAATAATTAGAATTTTAAAAAAAAAGAAACCTAGAGTGGGGGGAAGTATTTATTTTTAAAGCAAAAATCTATTCCCTTACATATATGAAAAACCACTACAATACAAAATTAAACAACTACTGAGCTGTGGCACTACTTTGTGTCACCTCTGAGCTGTGGTGAGCTGGACCAAAAGCCTAACCTGAATATTTTTAAACGCCTGAATGTTTTTAAACGGCTGGTGACTATGGAGGAGTAAGGATTACTACTTTGCCTGACAAAGTACTCGACCATGTTGTGCCTCGCTGTGTGCTGTGTGTCTCCCCCTGTACTTCTGTGGGTGGGGTTATCCTAATAAGGTTCCACAGGTTACACTGGATCTTCTGTGTCTACGCTGATCCCTGATCCTGGAAGTCAGGCAGCCAGGTGGCCTTAAATGGTGTGGTAACAAATCCCTGTGTTGTCATCAGGGGTGGGCCTGGTGAGATTTCAAGCAGCTTCTTTCCAAAATCCACCTGAACCTTTGGATGATTAAAGGCCACAGTGAGTGTTTGCAGAATTCCAACCCTTCCATGACAGTGTGGTACCTGTGACTGCAAACAGACCCAAAGGCTGCTCTAAGCAGAGATCCGGTCACTCTCTGGTTCAGTCCCCGAGCTGAGCTTCACTTGATGGAGTCGGTGCCAACTCTGGGGCCTTGGGAGCCCTGCAGCAGCTCTGCTGTTGTTAATGCCTGTTACACGTTAATGCTGCAGGAGAGACTCATCTCCTTAGCCCCCTTAAGCTGGGAGTTTACAGCTCGGTGTGAAGTGGCACGGGCAAGGTACATGATGAGAGGCAGGCAGGGGGAAAAGTGCTTTTCCTGATGATTCGCAGAAGCGAGCTAAACACCTGTGAGAAGCGGGTGCTTCAGGGACACCCACGTTTGCAAATTGTTCATGGGTATCTTGGAGATAGCACTTCACTTGTGGAGTGATTAGTTACCTCTTCAGCACTGGCAAAGCTTGTGGATGATGAGCTCTGCCTTCACCTGCAGGTGTTGCCATGGCAAGGGACTCTAGAAGTACATTCAGGCAACAAAAAAAAAGAAGGGATAAAGCAAAAATGAGGAACAGGAAGAAATGGGAACAGAAGAGAACAATAAGGATATCACACTGACCTGGTGCTTCCCTGGGGAGAGCTGACGTGGTTTGTGGCTGACTCCCTTCTCCCATCATCAGATCCTGGTGAGCAGTAGCAGTCTCCTGTCCAACTGCCAGCTCGGGCCAGTGCTGCCATGGTACAAAGTGTGGTGCAGCTCTGGGGGATCAGCCCAGCACTGTAGTGGCTCTCTGGGCCAGGTGAGCTTGTAGCCTGAAACTTCAACTCACCATATGATTAACTGTAAGCATTTGAAGAATCCCATTCATTTAAAGGGTCAAACACTGACCTTTTCCTGGTCTTGATTTCCAAGTGTTCAAAATGAGAATAGCATTTTTATTCCTCTCCATCTGTGTCTTCCTTTTCATCCTACACAGGTAAAACCTTCCTCTGGGTTTGTTTCCCTCTAAGTGTGGCAGACAGGCTCAGTTGTGTGTACTTCTAAACTGCTTTGGAAGGGAAAAGATACATTTAGAACATGTGTTGGCATCTGGTTTTTAAGCTAGGTTCTCCCTGTCGGTTATCCCACTTGTCATAGCAAGTCCCATAGCTGAGGACATGCTGCTGTGATATTTTCTTTTCTACTCATCCCTCCTACTCTCTTTTCTCCAGAGAAGTAAGTAATCTTGAAGAATATGATCTTCTGTGCTGCATCCTAACTGTGTGCTGGGTGAGACTCTCATTTCTTTCATAATTTGGTTTTCTTGAGAAGGAAATGTAGCTGTGTGCAGGGAAGGAGAGCTGTGGCATACTGTGGACTGTCCCCCATCCAGGCACCTCTCCCTTCAAGCTACATATTGTCTCTGGTGGTCAAAGCCAGTCTCCTACACCATGGTTGGCCTCTCCCAGGATAAATACAGACTTTCGTTTATGCCAGGTTTAGCAGGGGAGAGTCAGTAGAGAAAGCAGAGTTCTCAGTGTGTGCTCTTCAGGGTGGTAACATCTGTGATATATGTGCTTGCCCTCGTTCAGTGAGTGCAGCTTCATTCCTAATTAAGAATTGCAGTAATCAACCAAGAGGCTTATTGTGTGAAGTTGAGGAGCCAAAATTATTTGTGAATTCAGTTCAGATTCAATGGATTCTTTTCAGCCTCCCCAGAAATATTTCATTTCTACATTTTGCAACAAAATGCTTTCATTTTGTAACAAATCTAATTTCCTTCTACAGTGTGAAATAGTAATTTTGTTTTGCTGTAAAGACTATTGTTGGGTTGATCCAAGCCACCAGTATTGTTGTGAGGTTTTTCGAAGTTTGGTTGTCAGCTTGAAAAAATTAACTATTTGTATAGTTGGGTCCATGAGACGGATCCAGAGCTCTGGAGCCATATCTGGGATCCAGGTCTCTGCCAAGAAATGGGATCCAGGTCTCTGCCAGGATCAACTGATGAGACTGGACAGCCTCCCCGCATTTTTTTGGCCACGGGCAAAATGATAGATCTAATATGTTCCTTACAAAGCTTTGTCTTTGCTGGCTGTGGAGCTTTAAAGGGTATGGGTAAGGTAATGGTTTGCTGCTTTATTTCCAACCAATTTATAATTTGTAACTTTTCTTTTGTAAGTACTTCTATAATATTTTACTACTTCTTCATTTCTGCTTGGTTTTTGTGGGAGAAAAAATTTACCAAATGCCAGCAAAATGTGGGTTTTTTTCTCTGGGGCCTCAGAGAATATCTGAGCCAGTGCCCCTAAATAGCGTGTTGCTAGAGGATTAGATGTTGTGTGTAACCTAGAAATGAGAGCAATCATGGCCTATTTATGAGATATCAACCCATCAGGAATCCCACTCCAAACAAATATGATTTATAAAGTGTTATTACATTGCTGCTAGAGCATCACCCAGCAACTCAATTAGAAAGGCAAAAAATGCTGTTTGAGAGCCCTTTTTGGTCAATGAAAAGACACTGTCGATGTCAGTGGTGTGTGAGGCCAAACTCTGGGGGAAGGAGTCCTTCAGCAAGGGGGGACCTTTTCCATGGAACTGAGACAAAAATGCACCAATCTGAGTTCCAAAGGCAGAGGAATGTGACACAATTCCAGTGTGTGTGTTTGTATTTACACCGGCACATTTCACACCTGCAGAGAAGTCCTCACTTCAGCATTTACTTGATACTAATGTGGATTTAACCCTTGGCCTTAACCCTTGGCCACATGTGGTATCTTTCAGTCTGACTAAAATAAAACACCTTGGGTTGTTTTGTTGCCTCTCCCAATGCCCAGACAGTCACTGTGGATTATGCCCAAGGATTCTGTCTGCCTGCTGAGGACTATTATGGCATGGCCATCCTTGTTCAGGAATACATCATCTGGAGCATTTTCATCTTCATCCTCTCAATACACACATGTGTGTATATCTGTCTATCCATGTATTCTTGGAGGTGCTTCAGCTGTTGTTCTTTCTGCCCAGTCATCTGGAATTACTCTCTCCAGCTTTCTGTAGGGTTGAGTCACTCTGTGCTTCTCCTCTGGGCTTGTCAAATATTGTTAGAGAAATAGATAGTACTTGGCTGATTTTACACTCCTTTTAGCTTTGGTTCCACTACTTACAAGTGCTCTCAAATGCCTTCCCACTGAAAGAAGGTCCTTCCTAGTTTTGGTCTCTTTTGATTAGGATCTTTCAATTTCATGATAATTTTTGAAGCCTGGGCAGTGCTGTACACAATAGTGGTTTTTTTCTGAAGTTTCCTACATGGATTCTACAGTCTGTTGACGAGTGCTGACCCAGAGCTGCAGCTGCAAAAGGGTTTGCAAGGATAACAATTATAAGTATTTCCTTTTCATTCTTAACGTTGTCAGTGCCGTGTGAGCTCAGACCGTGATGGTTTCAGCTATGTAATGGCTCCACGAGCATGTCACAGCAGATGCCATTGCAGGACAATTCTCATCTCACTTGTGTTTTGCATTTTAGGTCCTTTGTGCATTTAGACAATGACACCTACCCATGCAGCAATATTATCTTTCCCATGGGCAATATACTGGCAATCTGGGGGGAGGAGATATTTCCAAAGGTCATCATGCAAGCTAATAATCTCTTTGAAATGAGACAACGTTGAAATTCTTGTGCTTAAAATTCATGTTTATCTATATATTTTTTGTGTCCTGAACCAGGTTACTGTATGGTATTTCTATTCATAGGTGCCCCCAAACAGATGATTCTTGTCCTCTTCACATTTTTGTTTTTCTCAGGAGGTGCCTATATATATTTATTTGTGCTGAAACTGAAATATCCTTTTAAGATGGAAGCTTATTTTCCCTGCCAGACACCTTGCCCTTCGTGCCAGTTTCCTGTATGTCATTCCACATTTGCCTTTCCATGTATTGCACGCAAATGTGGTCTCTGCCATTTGCTTACCCTTGTATTCTCTGTGTGCCTTGGTATGTCTTTCTAATTAGATGCACTTCTGTTCTTTCATTGCTCATTAACCCTTTCTTTGGAGGAGCAGCTTCCCTTAGCCCTGCAAACACCCTCTGTTTTTCCCAAAGTCAAGTCCATTTCCCTCTGTAACCTTGATTTCACCAGCTATCAGTTAAACCACAAATAATTCAGCCTCTAATCAGTCCATCTGTTAACTATTCAAGTACACATGACTTATCTTTATTATGTAACGTAATGGTCAGTTGTCTTACCTGCTAGTGATATTTTGGTATGAAAAATATGTTTTTCTGCTTGTGACATTCCCACGTTGCCAATGTGCCCCCTGTGGAATATACTGCAGATTACACGCTTTTACAGTCTGTGCCAGGCAAAGTGAGAAGGATTTCAACCTCTCAAATACTTTTTTTTCAGCAATTGTTACATCCAAGAATGTGCAGGGGCTTTGTAGATACGCCCTTCTGTTCTTTGGCAGATTTCTGCAACTCAGAGAGACTGATGCTAACAAATTTTTATGGAAAAATTTATTTACCTCTGATTAAAAAGTCAGAATATTTTTTACCTTAATTTCCTACTGTCAATGCTGTGGGCCAAGGTTACATTTCTGTTTCATGATGCAAGTCAGTTATTAAATGACCACTTGAAATGTCTAATCTGTATTTTTTGAGCTGGCATAGAGTTGAGAACTTTTCATTCATTCAGATTTGTCATAATCTAGACAACTAAACTTTATTATTGGTCATCAACAGTGCTGTGACAGATGTTCAAGTTTCTAAATTAATTTTCAGGAAGTTTTTTATTTCTGGGGCTTTTTTTACAGAACGTTTGTCATTTTTTGGCAAAACAAGCTGCATGTTCTGGAAGGTTGTGTTTAAGGGTTGACTTTTTTGGAGCACAGCACAAGACTGAGTACTGATAAATGTGATGTATAACAGTTTTACTAGGATGTGTCTATTGTACTGTGTCTTGTGTGCTCACGAGGGTTTCTAAGATTATTATTATCATGAGTTCATTTTTACCCAGGAGAATGATCACATTCCTGATAGGTCTTTATTATTACACTGTCCCGAAAAAATGGGGAGAATGTATCTGGAGCCAGAAGAAAGTTCTCCTTTTGCATTCCTGATGGGATGTCTTCTACAACTTTATTTTCATGGGTTCAGAATTGATATGGAAGCATATGTTGTTGGACATCTTGTGGTATCTCGGCTCATGGAGAGATTTCAAGCGACTCAGCCAGCAGTGAGAGGGCTCCTGAAGACTGGACAAGACTTTTGGACTTTACTTACATAAAACCTTCTCTGTCATTCATTACCAGTCTGTTGCCCGCCTTGAAAACTGTGAGTAGAAGCTGTACCTTTCACAGAGCTTTTTGGAGTGTTGAACTCTTTTTGAGTTGCCTTTGAATTCCTTTTGCAAACTGGCCAACAATTACAGCAATATGTTGTTCAGTGTTATCTCTAAATCTCCTTTATTCCTTCCACCATTCATGGAGAGTCCCAAAAGTTCTTTGATGGGACAAAGAAGAATTAATGCCGAAGCTGAATGAGTTACAGCCGCTACCACCTAATTAAAATGATTTTGCACCAGTTGCTTTTGTTGGGCAGGATCCACACATAATATGATTTTAATCCTGTTTATATACACTCCTGGGACAGATTTGAGATCAGTGCTGCCATTTAAGTGAGGTTAATCAAGCATACTGGATGCAGCCTTTGTTTCTGTGTTGTGTGGGAAAGGTGACTGAAGCTGCTGGGATCCTGGCTGGCCGTTCCCTGGAAAACCACAACTTTCTTGTTACCAGAGTGCCTGATCATTAACCTAACCCCAGCTCTGGAGCCACCTCCTGCCTGCTCCTTGGGACTGTGCAGCTGCTGTTATTCACAGAGGAGCTCAGAGTTATGAACTGGGTCGTCCTGGCAGCGGATCTGTGGCTGTACAGAGGGTGGCAAACAAGTGAAAAATAATTACATCTTCCCTAAAAACAAACACTATTTTTTGTATTCTCGGTGCGTTTTATGTGTATGTAAAGGACATTATGGCAAAATGAAAAAGACCCTCATAAAAATCCTTCTTGAAAAGTATTGTTGCTGACAGCCGTGACCTCTGTGAGTCTGCATGTTTACCCATAATTCATAATTAACAAAGACATTAGAACTGCCACTAGAGGATTCTGGGCTTTATTTCTTTCTAACTGGGCAGTACTAATGCTGGAAGTGCTCCCAGTTCAGTGATTTAACATTTCAGGAAATCTTGGAGAGGCAGCAGAAGCCTCCTTATATAGTTCATACTCTGGGACTGTGGTTATACAGATATGGCTGAGATAATTATTCAGCTCTTGTTATTGCTATAGTTCTGCACCTGATCCCTGAGCCATTAGAGCACTCTGCAGGTTATTACAACTATCAAACATCAAGGTCTCTTTTCTAGTCTCTCAACTATGTGGTTATCATTTTACTTCTTTTAAATCCTCCATCTGCAGAGAAAGCTTCGATGTTCTAACTTGGAGATCTGCTAACACTTTTTTTTTTATGACTTCTCAAATGAGGCCCTTTCCTTAGCAGCACATTAACATAAAAATATTAACTTAGACTTTCTCTGCTTGTATTGTGTTTATTTTTTCTGTCTTGTTCAAGACAATTATTCAGTTAGTCTTCAAGACCCTCAGTGCCTACACTTTACTCTGGGTGGAGAAGGAGCACAGGGAGGTAGGGGTCTTCAGAACCATAAAAACCCCATGAAAGCTCCCCAGATCTCAGTGTTTATGGCAATGGGTTAAATCAGTGTTGATTTTTAGCTAATACACTTCTTTGCTTTACAAATATTTCTACCTCACTGCTGCTTTTCAAACTGGTTAAAAATTGAATGAAGATTGAATGGTACCTTCAAATGGATCTTTGACTCTGGCTGTACTCAGAGATTCCTGGCTTTGTGTGCTGGAGGTAGTCAGTCCCCAGGTAACATTTAAGATGGGGAAGCTTGTCAGGACAAAATCCTTGCTGTATGTAATAATATCAGTTTATTGTCAGCTTGCTTTCACTGATGACCTGAAACCAAATGCAAAAGGATGATCCAAACTGGGGAAATGTGAATAGCCCAGTTCTTTTAGGTGTTCAGGGGGCAGGCATTCACTGAGATGATGCTGTTCAGCATAATTTTGTGAAGCAGGAGGCTGAAGCAGCCCTGTGTCAGCTGTGTCATAGGGGAAACCAGGAGCTAATGCTGCCATATGCACGAGGGAACTGGGCTTTGGGAAAGCTGTGTCTGCATGAGAGCAGCCAAACACCTGCAAAAGGATTCCATCAGCACCAGGCAGACTGAGGGGGAGCTCCTCCACCAAGGGGCAGGGGCACTCGCAGACAGCATGGCAAAAGGAGCAAACATATGCTTGCCTTATTAATATTGCTGTGCTGTCGTCCCACAGCATATTCCCCTAAATGGGCATCAGCTTTATGGGCAGATCAGGAGGATGTAGAACAGGAGAAAATAAAAACATCATAGATGTGCTGGGTTTTGGGGATTTTTTTTCCTCCATTTTTTTTCAACAGAATGTGTAATTTAACAGATATATAATTTATGTTAGACAGAGGAGTGAATGTATAATGCATGTTATGCTATTTTTAAAATCATAGATATTAGCGAGTATCTAGAAAGCTGTGGGTTTATGAAATGAAAGCAAAGGGTAATTATGCTGTGACGGGTGCTTTACTTGTTCTCTGGTTATTCTTGTGTTTTTACTGTCTCCTCTGCATGGCCTTGCATAAGAATAGCACTTTTGCACCCACTCTTTGTTAAGGTCTTTCAACAGCAACTTTTAGTATTTTTGGCTCATAAATAACCATAATAGCCAAATGTGTTCTAAATTCTATTAGTGTGACATTAAAATAAACAGGCTTTACCCAAACGCTGTTGAGAGGGATTTCAGTATTGTCTTACATTGAAATAGCTCTCTGAAATATATTGAGTAAGGATGTATCTGACCAGTGGAACTGGTCAAAAATGGTAAAAATACACAGCTTAAGATTTCAATCTCAGATTAATTTTTTTTTTCTATACTTTTGGGAGCTATCAGAAAAGACACCTTTTAACTTTTTATTTTTTTAAGAGTTAAAATTACTGTGGCTGACAAATCATAAGAGCACATTATTCATGCACACAACTCCAACCAGCTACACTGCAGGCCTGCGGAGCCTTTCAACTTAAGGAGTTATATTTAAAAAAAAAGTATTAAAAAAAAAAAAAGTAAGCATTCTTATCTTTCAGGTGGCTAATATAAATCTGGTTAAATACGCTGCACCACCTGCAGGATTCCTCAGCAACACAACTGATGAAAGCACACAGCTAGGAAAATAAAGATCATTTACTTAGTTGAATATCACTGGTTTTCTTAAAGATAGATTAATTAGGAAGTAGGATCAAAACTATTTAGAGCAGAAAGAAAAGGCACTGGGAACAGCACTGAGGAGATAAGTGGTGTCACCCTTAATACAGATCCTGTTGTTCCACACACCTTTCTCTTGTTTAAAATCAATGCGTGCTTGCCACTTCAAAGCCAGAGTTCCAATTTCATGCATACATGCAAAAACTTGGACGTGCATCGTGGTGGATTTCAGACAGATATAAGAATTGACTTTGACCTTAGGATGGAATAATCAGTACCTTGTCTTCATTAATCCTTGTCTTTAAACAATAATTACTAGATTTATGATATTTATTATCTTATAACTTGCTTTGAACATTGAAACCTCATCAATCAGAATAGGAGTCATGAACTAATTTTCAGGTATTTAATATTACAGTGTGAGTGGAACCTTGTTATGGTGTTTCTTGTAAAAGGTGAATAATGGGAATTTGATAGAAATAGTTAATTATGCATTTTTACTTTATTTTCAGAACACATTGGAATGGAGGAGCTATACCTGTGTTGACCTAACATAAGGCTTCTTGCTTCCCTGAGCCATAAGCCTGTCATCATGGTTGGAGATGCCGCTGGGAATGTCACCTCAGGGTGGTCTGCTATCTGTGGAGCAAAGGGGATTTCACTTTAATGGTTTTCCTTTTAAAGGCAGAGGAACACATGGAATGTGGCATTATATGGATGGTCTTTTGGACCAACAGGATAGTTAAACAGTAAATTCTTACTTTCCTGGTCTGAGAGTCTAACACTGAACCATCAAACTTCAAATTAGAGGCAAATTTCATTGCTTAGGTTTCAGTGGTTTTGTGGA
Organism: Donacobius atricapilla; assembly: GCA_013397315.1. Classification (NCBI taxonomy): domain Eukaryota; kingdom Metazoa; phylum Chordata; class Aves; order Passeriformes; family Mimidae; genus Donacobius; species Donacobius atricapilla. Next base: position 70,045 of record WBMY01002786.1, read on the forward strand.
CTTAGACACAGTGACACCTCATTTTTGCACAGATAGATAGCATACACTGAAAGGGAAAACATACAGATGTTTCACAGGGTCACATTCTGTGTTATTCAGAATTGTATCAGCTTTCCTGTCAGTTGTACAGATTTTGACTGCTGGATTAAGCCTGGTATTCTCAGTTCAAGAAAGCAAGAAGTTTTAATACCCAGTGGTAAAAGGTACCTAATTTACTGCACAGAAACTCTTCAGAAGACCTATCTTGTTGGTACTTTTCCTAATGGATGAGTGTATGAATGTGGTAAAATCAGAGTGCAAAGGAAATGTTTCAGGCTATTAAGCAAAAGTGAAGCAGCACTTAAATATTTATCCTGCCATGGATCCCACCTCTGGTCCTGGGGTTTGACCCACACTGTCATATGGAGATGTACTCATTGGCATGTTCATCACAATACCAAGTGAAAAACTTGGCTGCCTCCTTCACTTGCTCCACTGCAGCTTTTCTTAGCAGCAAATGTTTCATGTAAACTCACCCTCTACCTGGGTCTTGAAGAATTGGGCAATGGTGGATGGTGCTTCAGTTCTTGATTTGTATTGCAGTTAAACCTTAATGTCCATTGTTTTTCTCATCTTTGGGATGGACTAGGAGTAATAACTTCCCCTCTCTCCCCTGAAAATAGGTTTTAAGGAAGTGAGATTAGATTTTAATTTGTATTCTTGCGTAGTAGTCACTCGCTAATGTCAGAAGTCTCTATTCTGTTCTTTTAATGCATGCACGTCACTAGTGGTTAGGTGTGAAGTGATGTATCATTTTCCATTTCAAAAGCATTGATCTAAGTCTCCTTCACTGAGAGAGATTTCTTCTGCTTTTCTTTTTTCTTTCTTCTTTTTTTTTGTCTTAAATAAATCTTAGTGAAGCAGTGCAACGTTGCGGGTCAGTCCCGTAGGACTGCTCCGGTCTCAGTGAAAGCACTGTTGCAGAGCCTGGAAGCTCGCTGGCACAGGACTGCAAAGTGACTCTGCAGGGGCTGGATGACTTCCAGCCAGCAATGAACCACAGCCAAGAAATGCCAATATGGATAATGCAAACAAGAGAGATTTGGGGCACATTTCGATTTAACCATCTGATTTAATTGACAGAATAAATGCACCTGTCATCGGGTAATATTCTTGTGATTAGTTTTGGCTGTGCTGATGAAACGATGTTAAAAGAATGTCAGAACAACCTGTCCTGGGATTCCTATAGGAAGTTCCATACTAAGGAAGGTCAGTTTTCAACTAGAGAAAAGAGTTAGAATTATTTCTTCCCTCTTTGTGATTTCCTGTGTCTTTTACTGAGACACAGAACGATTTGTATGCGTATTCTCCTTCTGCAGCCATGACAAAATGGGTCCTCAGGTCTAACAAACACACTTCAGCGAAATCTTGGTTTCCTAGGCTTTGTTAAGGCCATTCTGTGTGTGGAAGGAGAAGCATTCCTAAGGGCACCTCATGCATATTTGTGCACTGTCATTCAGAATCGGTGGCCTTTGTGGAAATGGCACCTCGTTTAAGGGGACTGCTGCCAGAGCCTTTTGCATCCCATTTCCCTCATCCCAAGGAAAAGAGTGCAACCTTGAGGCCACACCCACCTTCAGGTGATCTCTGCGCCGGGAGCTAGGAGTTGGTTGTGAGCAAGGGGGCCTCCTTTTGGCTGGGACAGGTGACATTTTTGAGTCTTATCAGGGGACATAAAGGTAAGATGTGGTAAATCAAAATTTTCTGTATTGTTACTGCTTGTGATGGAGTGTCTGTAGGTGCAAGTTGTGGACAAGGCCCATTTTGTTGGTGTGTGATGAGGAAAAACGCTTGGTTTGCACAGGTAAACTGGCAAGATGGACAAAGGTTTGGAGAAAAGACAGGCGAGGGTCTCCATTTTATGGGGAACTGTTCTACTGGAGGGGAAGGGGTCCTGAGAAAGGATTCCACCTCCTCCATGAGCAGTTTAATAGGGTTTGGAGCTTGTCCCTGGTACCTGCTGCAGGGAGTAACAGTGCCACGTGCATGGAGTGGCTGTGACCACATGGCTGCACATCCCTCAGTGCAGATGGAGCTGCAGCTGTCCCTGCTGCAAAGGGGGAAGTGAGGACAAGGCAATTGGGTGACTTGCCAGAGGTCACAGCTAAGGTCTATGCCAGCTCAGGGAATGAATCTGAATTCCTTCAGGCCCAGGGCCTTACCTACAAAACTCTGCTCCCAGTAACAACAGAGAAGTAGTATTTTGGTTCATCACCACATTTCTAGTGGTGTTTAATCAACATTTTGTTATACTTAAGAGCTTCAAGTTGATATTTATTGCTTTTAAGTGAGGATGTTGCACTCAAAAAGGAATTTTAATGGCAAACTTTATTTTTGAAAACCTGAATGTACAGCCAGCACAGACTCCCACATGGGCAGAAGCACGGGGCACCCAAAACTGGTCCAGGGAAGATATACACTTGGACACCCATTTCTGGGGAAAGGGAAAAACTCCTGCATCTGCTTCTCACTAGGATGGTTGAAGTATCAGTGCCAGACAAGGATTTTGGACTAGTTAAATAAATTCAGCATTTGAATATGTTTCTGTGCTGAGGTATAATTTGTGAAAAAATAAATTGGTTCTGATTGACAAGTTACAAATGGATGGGGAGGGAAATTTAACTTTCTCATGAACAGGATTGCAGTGCCAAAGTGGAACAAAATGTAAAATATCTTTCTTTTAACTAAAGTTTTGTTGGTTGTATTTTTCCTAAGTCCATGTGAATGAGATTGAAGGGGTGGAACTTGTCCTGTGGAGAGATACCCCATAGATTTAGATGCCATTGAATTCCATTGCAGCTCATGGTGAGTGGGGTTTGAGACCACACTGCTTTATTGCAGAGATGTGAATCTCATTTAAAGTGCAGAATTGGTGTACAAGAGCTCTTGAAGGTGCTTTATTTTCTCTTAGTCACTTTTCTAAAAATAAACACGTGTTGCCTTCCAGATAGCACCCAAATATCCCTTGAGTGACACTCAGTTAACCATGAAATTTGGGGTTGCACATGGTTTCACCCTCACATCTTGAATGAAGTTTTGATTTCAGCCTGTTTAGACACTACACACTGAAACAAGCCAGTTAATGAACAACCACTGGAGAGTGCTCAGCCTGCTGCCACCTGTGGGATGCTGCATGTGCTGGGTCAGTCACACCACAGACCAAACCTGCTCTTGATGATGAAGATGATGTTAAAAATAATTTTTGAGTTCTGTTAAAGGAGTGTGCCAGTGCTCCATCATACAAACTGCTCATTTTAGGAAGCTTGTTTTAACACTTTATTGTCTCATTGTATATCCACTCACAGAGGAATGGAAATATTCAACCTGAGAGATGTTTTCCTCTTATTTACATGAGAAGAATATTTATCAAGTGTTGTATCGATTTCAGGGACAGCATGTAAGACAGGGGCTCTAAGACTTCATAACAACTCAGAAAAATGGGTCTGTGCATATTTTAGACTTCTGTTTGTCAGATTAAACACATTAAAATTCTATGAGAGAAGAAACACTAAAATATCGCTGTGAAATGAATTCAGCAGATTGTGCCATGGACAAGGCTCACAGGAAGAGAGTGTAGAAAGCAAAAACAAGTTTGAAACTTCTGTGTGGTTGGAAGTGTGTCTGCTTTATCTCCTTCACCTTGAGCTTTGAAAATGAAATTCTATGTTATTATGAGAAGTGAGGAGACTGAGCAATGTATGGTATTATTTAGAAATATGTTGTAATTTGTAAGGCTGGGGAGTTGTTTTTTTTTTTTCAGTAGTCTTAGGGGGACTTGGCATTACAGAGAGAAGTCTAATTTGGTTTTGAAGGTAGAGCTGTTCAGCAAATAACATGCAGATGCTTTTTCTGGTTTCTCTCTCTCTATTTTTTTTTACATTCTATAAATGATAAACTGAAGCTTTCATGGAAAAGTTCTATTTCTGCCACTGTCCCAGCTTTAAGTTTCAGCAAACTTGAGTAGATGTGTCCTAGGTAACAGCAGCTTCCCTCCAGCTTTGAAGCACCCTTGAAGCAAGTGCTGCGAGTGCCATTAGAGCAAAGCATGTCTGGCTGACTGATGGGAGGGTCTTCATCACTTCCCTAGACTGGTCCCCTTCCCTGTCAGTGTGAGCAACTCTTGTGCTCTCAGGAGTGCAGTGCAGCCCCTGGGTCAGTGGAGAGAGGGAAATCAGCTCCTTCTGAGTGCAGGCGTGGGGTGGAGTTGGGCTGAGAAGAGCCAGGGAGGGTGGAGCAGTTGTGTGGCTGCTGCTTCACATTCGGCACAGCATCCCCTTCCCAGGGCTGGTGGTAGGGGAGGGCTCTGAGGAAACCTGGGAAGCTGGGAGAGTCTTTTTCTTCTGGAGAAAAACCCCAGATTCGGTGAAGGAAAAGAGAAGTTGAAGCAATACCTATTTTATTCAATCTGTCTCTACAGAGGGGATAGGAAAAACAAAGTGTCTTTTGATCCCAAGAACTAAAGTCTAGCACAGAGTAAGTGGGTTCAAAATCTCTTGAGTTAATGAGCGGTGTGCCTGCTGTCCTGGAGGTGGCTTTGGCATTAAGTCTTAATATTAATTCCCACCCTCCATCCAGCTATCCCACCGCATCATTAAATCTCCCAGGAAATGCAAATACACATTGCCTGTCATTATTCAATGAGAATATTGTTTAACATTTGCAGTGTATACACAGCCCATTATAAAACTCAGTGGAGCATGCTCGGAAGCAAAATGTATTACTGTAGATATCAGTAGATAACTATTTATAATTAATCCTGTAGGAATGGCAGTTCTAACAGTAAGAAACATCTGAACTAAATGGAGGGTGAAAATGCCTGAAGTTATTTCCATGGTTGTTTAGGTTACTGGTTTGGTCATTTCAGGGTCAATCTTCATTCAGACAGCAAGAGAAGTGAGCTGGAATTCATTGCCCAGCAAATAGTAAATATTCAAGGAGGGCCTGAATTTTATGCTGTGATCTAATTGTTGGTGTTTTGAATAAAAGACATTCTGTTTAGATTTGTATGACTGTATAGGTAAAACTGGGTGAGAGGGGTTGCAGAATACCCTGTGATAGAAAGAGTCTGTCAGAGTTCCAGTTAAAAGCTAAACCAACCCTGCAGAGGTGCCTGTCACAGCGGTTTCAATCAGTTCTTCCAGAGGAAGAATTTAATTCTCCTTATTATTATTCACATCATCAATTGGGGAGAGCCCTCATTTCCGTCTATTAGCATGGCTTCCACCTGTAGGACATGAAAAATGATCTGAGTTGAGTTCATCAGTGCTCTTCCTGAGAAATGACTCCATAATGGATTTTTAGGGGGACAATACCTTACATTAATGACATTACTGGTCATTCTGCCTCTAATACCTCCCCTGTCACCTCTGTTCTGTCCGTTCCTGGGCTCTACCATAGCCCATTTTCTCCCCTGCTCAGTGTCCATCTGCAAAGCACAGGCCTTTTACACCTGATGATTGAGAACTCCCCAGATGGAGCTGAGTGACCTTTCTTAAAAGTGTGGGGTGTTTCTGAGAAATGAACTGCATAAAAGACAAATTGTTAACCCCAAAATATAGTCAAATATTGTTGCGTGTGAGACTGGGGCAGGAGCTGTTCCTGTAGCCCTGGGCTGAGGGTCCAAGTTATATATAAAATATAAAAATATATATAAACCATCCATTTATTAAATATGATTAGGAGTTTTGTTTGGATTTGGTTTTGGTTTGTTTTTTTTAAAGGCTCTTGCTCCTAAGCTAATTTACTTCCTGGCCATTTGTGGCTGATTATTCAGACTTAACATTTCTCTGTGTTACACTCTCTCTCTTAATGCAAATAATAATCCTTCAGTTTAAACTTGAAACATATCAGGGCTATGACCACCACTTGCTGTCAGTCTCTGGAGTGTTAAGACAGAACTCCAGGCTTAGCCTAAAAGCCTTTTAAGATATAGAGGAAAAACCACAAATGAAAAATAAGTTAAACTCTTATGTATCACTACTGTATTGGAAAATATTAGCATAGCAGTAAACTTAAAAAGATCGCAAAATGATTTTTCACAGAATCAGTTAGGATGGAAAAGACCTTGGAGATAATTGAGTCCTGCCCCTGGCTGAACACCTTGTCAGGCAGACCCTGGCACTAAATGCCGTGTCCAGTCTTCCCTTAAACACCTCCAGGCATGGGGACTGCACCACCTCCCTGGGCAGCCCCTTCCAATGTTTAACAACCCTTTGTGTGAAGAAAGTCCTCCTGAAGTCCAGGATGTTGTGTTGGGGATCTGAATTTGACAAGATATGTTGGTTACATCGAAGTTTGTCTTCAATATGTCCCAGTAACTCCAAGTTGTGCTTGATATTTAGTATTGTATTGATGACTTAGACTTATGTGAGCTTCTTTAGTTAATGGTATGTGGGTTTAGGGTTTAAAAATACAAAATCCCAGTAATTAGGAATATGCTGCTGTGAAAACTCGTATTTCAGACTGAATACACCAAATCACAGTAAAATCATAGATAGAAAATGAGTTTTGGACGTATTTGCTAGGATGGGTGTGGAGAAAGATGAGGTACTTCAGCCAATAGACATTTGTCCTCAATGGAAGCAGAAAATTAAAAAAAAAAAAGTGCAGAAATTATTAAAAGAAAAAGAACATAAATTGGGTTGCAGAGTGATCCAGTGAAAGATATTGTCTACCTTTATTTTTTTGATGGCAACAATTTTTTTAGAAAAGCTAATAGTAGCTAGCTAGCTCCATTTGTAGCTACAATCAGGACAGTACATTTTCCTTATTAAGTTCCTTACTGTTTATACGGTTTGTATATTGAGAATAAAAAAATACCAGGCAATCCAGGGTTTCTTGTTAACATGAATTGTTCCTTCCCAGCTGCTTGTGCTGCTGTTTGCAGAGGTAGGATCCCAGTTCTACCCTTGCACACACCTTTGGATAGAACTGAGACTCAGAGGGTTGCACTGACATTTGACTAAACACCTTTGGTAGTGGGAAAATGTAGTAACAATCATCATTTTGGTGGCCCTGAGCTCCCCATCAGCACTTGTTTTAAAGATAAGAGGATGATGGTAACTTCTAATAATTCTAATAATAAATGCCACATCTTTCCCCCTACTTCTGTCTGCGTGCAAGTTGAACAAATGGCTTGTTTAAAACCAATACATTATCTTCTTGTTTGTTTCAAACAAAACATAACTGATTATTCAAAGCAGGAGACTGCAAGAAAAGAAACTATCTTGGAAATCCCCAAACACTTGCCCATTGACCTTCAGTGTGCACCAGCCTCTGGACAACCTTGCCAAAACCTTACAATCTGTCCAAGTCATGTACAGCATCCCAGGAAAAATTCCTTCCTGTTTTGCTTTTGAACTGCCAAACTTTCCCAGAAAAAGCTGAAATCTGAATGCATAAATGAGCCAAATGTGCTCAGCAGTAACTCAGAACCCTCATTTAATGCAGATTGTCCCACTTTGAAGGCTCCAATAGAGGAATCGGAGCTGAGAAAGGGGAAGGTGTGGTGCAGTGTTTTTACTTCGGCAAAAATAATAATAAAAATGAAAGTATTTCCTATCCTTAAAGCTGAATTGAAAGAGAAATATTCCCTAATAATGGAAACCATTTTATGTAAGCTGTACCTGATGTACTTTTGGAAAATACAGCACAGAGAAATCATGATTCCCCCCTCACCAGCAATCTACCATCTGATCCCACTCAACAGCCTAAAGCACACCTTAAACCTATTTATTTCCACCACTCAGAAAAGGCAACAGGAACAATTTATTTGACTGAGTTAATATAAATGATTCCATTACAGTTTTGGTGCCCTGAAGGATGGCACACAGGGGCTTTGTATGACCTTTCCTTTAATGTTCCAGTAGTTTGGAAGTGCCATTAAGAAGTGATCAGTGGGAATTGTCTTAAGGATGCCACCCACCCTTCTAAGAAGGATGTGCAGTGAGACCCGACCTTAAGGTTTGATTTGAATTTTAAAATGGTATTGCCAGATAAGCAAAGCTCTACATACAAAACCCACCCCCCAAAAATAACAAGCCCACAAACCTGAATTCCCTCAGGAAAGGGAAAAAAAAAAAAAAAAGAAAAGAAAAATGAAAGAAAAAAGAAAAAGAGCAATTGATCCTGTTGTAATTCAGATCTCATAATAAAAAATGTAATACTAGAAAACAGAATATCTCATTTTGGAATCAGCTTCCATGGTTACAAATGCTCTAAACTGATGTTGAAGATAGACCAAACATGTAGTTAATGTTACACCCATCATCATACGATTAACATTTTCCTGATATTATTAGTGTAACTCTTGGATATTTTTTCCTCTTTCTGTCATTCATATTAAATTATGTTCTCACTTCTCTGCCTTTAGTAGCTAACTTTGTACTCTGAAAACAATTTATTATGTCAGCAGAGCAAAGCTGATGGATCTGTGTGCGGGACAGACTCTGTAGCATTCATGTCAATTATATTATATTAGGGCTTTCCATTAATTTTGTCTTCCAACTTCATGAAACACTAGAAGACAGATTCATCTTTCCTCTGATGTAATTGTATTGATTTCAGTGGTGCTATTACCAAGGGAAAAAGCAATAAATGACAGCAAATTCTGGTCCCTGAGTTTTGCCAGCCTGAACTTTCCAGTTCCAGCAGAGTTGCTGGACACGATTGTTATTATTTGTTAATTTATAGCCCTTTTCTTCCGATGATCACAATATTCTGTGACTTCTGTCATTAAGCAAATTGTGTAATCCTGTTTGATGTTAGTTTTCAGTAATTCAGCATTTGGTTCTAGAATGGCAATCTCATTTTGCCAGGAAATCTGTGTTACATTGCTCAAGCCATTTATATTCCAAGGTATTCTCTTATTAGACTATCTCAGATGTGATGTGCCTTCCTCTCCCATGTAATCCTGTTACCAATACTCTCTACATTAAACTACTTTCTCATGCATATTATTTCAATCCCTACAAGAAATTTTTTATGAGGGAGATGAGCTGTAGTGGCATCTCATTGTTCAGTTTTGTCTATGATTTACACCAGTTTTACTATAAACAGCAGAACTCTTTATTATCAATAGCTACTTTATTTGTTTTAGAATAACTGCATAATTATGAATGAGGTGCTGTGGTAATTTTTCCCTGTTTGCTGTTGCTTTAGTGGAGTTGGTGGTGAAGTATGATTTTAACTTAGTTTTTCTGGTGTAGGATCAATGTCTTCTGCTGCAATTACTAATCTAAAGATACTCTGACTAGGGCTGCAAACAGCACATTAGGTTAACTTGCAGTATCCATTTAGTCAAAAAATAAAATAGCAGATATTGGTGTATTGGGAAAAGTGATCTGCAACTGTGCAGGTAGACTGACTAAAGATTAGACTAGAAGGAATAATTGGATTTTTTGGCTTATAACTTTCAGGGTCTTATAAATACAGAAACCAGCTATTTCTAAAGAGTGTAGGCTGCTGCCCTCTTGGCTTGATGTGAAGGTCATTGTAAGTGGGCAGGATGACTCCAGTGTTGCTCTCTGCCTCTGCACATCTTGGTGGGGGAGATCTGGAGTCAAATAAGTGACTTTTATAGTACTGAGAAATCTCCTCGTATGAAAGCAGGTGGAAAACGTGGCGTTGTACAAGACCTGGAGGGAGAATTGCTTTGCTGTCTCTGCAAACTTCCACTCCTCTAGAACACCAGAAATCCTTTAGGTGTTGAGAGCTGTGGAGGAACTGGGAGAAGGTGTTGGCGCACCTCAGTGACTGGGAGCTGCAGGCAGGTTCCTGTTTCCCATCTGTTCAGCCCACTCGAAATGGAGCTATTAAGTCAAAAACAAACTACTGATCAAGTAGATTTCAAGGAATGCTGGTGTGAAAAAAGGGTTCCAATGTCGAGTGTTTCATTCCCAAATGCAGTGCAAGGGGAAAAAAAACCAAACAAAACAAACTAACAAAAATCTCTGCAACCATCAAATAAAAGTGAAGATGGAAAAAATTGCCTGAAAGTAGAGTCAAAACACCAGATAAGAGGAGAATCATGAACAGAAAAAAATGCTGCAAATTCCATACAACATCTAAGAGGAGATTACAGTGTCAGGACAATGGAATCATACACTGAAAATGGTGTTTAAACTGCATTCTGGAAACATTATTGCTATGCTGTTGTTATATAACAGTAAAGTTTTTATGTTTTGCATGCATCCTAAGCGTGAGATGAATGTATGTATAAAAAATGAAGAGAGTATCTAAAAATATGCTTTAAAAATATTACAATGGCACACTTATTTAAAAAAAAAATAAATCACTGGTTCTTCTTTTTTGAAAAATTGAATGTTTAGGGTATGAAAAATGGTAATACAACTTTTCATTTTTGCTAGCCCAGTTATATACCAACTGAAGAATTCATATACATAGTTGAGGTGCATGGTGTGTGGATATTGTACACAAATAAGCTTTCTTAAAATATCTCTGTCACCATCGGTGATGCCTACTTAGAATAAACTGACCTCCAGGCTTTTAGCACTGCAACTGAAATGGATTTTTTTTTAATTTACTTCTGAGGAAAAAAAAAAGAACCCAACAAATTTCAGCCTTCAGATCATTGTTATTACATGAGGAATGTTCGCTGCATGAAATACATTCTCAGATGGTCCCTAAACATAAGCAGCACATACTGTGTATACAAGATAAGTAATTCTTTAGTTTCTCTGGGTTTTCACATTTAACCTGTTAGGGGAAAAAAATTAAAAAAAAAAAAAAAAATGGAAGGATGCCAGAAAAGAAATCTCTCTCCCTGTTCAGATGCTACTGCCCAAGTGATCCTTTGTGCAGCTGCTCCTCCAGTGCTGCTGTCTGACTCTGCGGTTCCCAAGGCTTGGGAAAGAAATGTAGCTGATTTAATCAAAGCTCAGTGACAAATTTACAGTTATGCATGATTTTAGAACTTCTGTTATTAGGAAGTTCATTTTATCTTGTCCAGGCCAGTGTGATATCCAACAGAGGTCAGAGACCTTGTGCAGACTCCAGAGACTGATGACCAGGAGGGCAGGATTCTGCTCATCGTCTTCCCAGCAGTTCTTGTCATTTTATGCCAATCAGACACCCTCAGAGAATTACACTGATTTCTCTGAGAGACTTATGAAATACTCTTCAGAACGTGCCCCAGTCAGGCATAGGGGGTGACAGGGAGATGCAGAGCAAGTTGATGTTTTGTAAGCAATTGCAATTGTTTTGTCTGCACTGGGGGTACCTTTCACACACACGCAGAACTTTGGGCATGCTAAAAGTTTACACACAAAGCAATCTGAAGAAGCAGTGGGAGGTGTTGAGCATAGGCATCACCTTTGTCTCAGGAAATTCCTGAGCAGCAAATTCCTGGAGGCTAGGAAAATAAGCTAGGGGAATAAACACATCCATGTGCCTCGTGTTCCTTGGCTGCCCAAAGATAACTCTAGCTGGCAACTGGCTGTGTGTGAGCCTTGTGTGGAAATGCAGGCAGCACGTCTGGGCGGACTGAGGAGAGGAGAGCAGATGCATTCTTTGGTTAAACTATAGCCATAACCATAGTCAGTCCCTTTTCCCCGCTGGCATTAGTCCTCTATTCACTCTGCATCCCGGGAGGTAATGGAGGCACTGATGGAGAACAGAGCTCTCACACAAAAGACACTGGCTCAGAGTCTTATCTCTGGTCTCTCTTTTCAGGTTGCTTTTGGATCCTGTGAGGTTTATTAGCTATTAATTTCTGGTTTACATAATTTTATTTCTTCTTTTAGCTGCTTAAAGGTATAAAGGTGGGAATATTTTTCATTTAGTGCATTAAACTCAAGTTCTACATAACCACTTCAAAGGAGAAATTGAACAAGGTTGTGTTACTAAGCAAGAAATCAAATTTAGATAGACATAAATCTAGAGGGGAAAATTAACCAGCAAACCTAAGTGGATTTCTTCTCTATGTGAGTTTGCTAGGACTCAAATGTATATCCCTTTAAGCAAGTTCTGTGAGAAGAGGAGAGGATCAGGTCCCCAAACTTCATATTTGCACCCATGGGTGAGGCTCTGTACTACATGAGTAACGATGAATGAACCAGTTGTGTATTCACCCAGACCTACAGCTAAAACTGGAGCTAATCCTTAATCAGATCTTTTCAAAAGTAGGAAGGGAAAAAAAGCCTTGAGTGTTTTAAAAATATTTTTACATTTTTCTTGGCTCTGCACCTTCTGATTTGCCAGAGGAGTGAAGGCAGGAATGCTGAAAATACAGTAGGAAATACTAACTTGATGCCTAAGAAATGTATTTTGGATTGCATTAAATGTCTTGTTCTTTCTGGATTGTCAGCCCAAATCTGCAGGCACCCAAAGTTTCCAAGTCTGTAGATAAAAGTCTGTGTCTGAGAAGTATTCAGTGTTTTCCTGGCTAGAATTAACAGCTGAGCTTTCTCCATTGCTATACACCTTGCGATATGGATCTCTCAATTTTTGTTACAGCTTATTAAATACCCTATTTTTTAAAAGATTTCTGATTTGTAACTCTCACGTGGCGTTCACTCTTCTGCCATTCCAAGAAAGCACAAAAGCACGTTCTTGATTGACTGCCTTCAGCTGGATTAATCTCCTGTTTAAACCTGAACAAAGGGTGTTGTTGGGTCAGAGCCTTGACAAATCTATGAGGCAACTGGGTGAGCAGGGGCTAAAAGAGAGGGTAAAACGCAGGGGCTAAAAGAGAGGGTAAAACACAGGGTCTTCAGTTTGGGATTTGAAAATTGGAGGTGCTGGAATTTGTATTAATGAAAATGTCTTGATGGATGTCAGTACTATATAATACTGGGGGGAAAAGAGATTTGAAATGGGTGGTTTGGTTTGCTTTAATTAGAGAAAATGAAGTTGACTTCTTGCTTTGGGGGAGATGAGATGCATGGGCTGGAAATAAAGCATATGATTTTGCTGAGTGCTGGTAAGAGAGTCTAGACAGATTTATATAGATGCTTGAGAAAGCTTTAAGCAAACAGGCTGTTCCTGCTCTGATGTGTCATATTAATATTCTTTTACTTTGTGGCTCTTGATGAGTTGAGTATGTGGCTCTCAAAACAATCATATTTTGCCTAATAAAGTGAAAACAGTGTTAAAAATTACTGTGGCAAAATAGGAGGCACCAAGTCTCTAAAAGATGTAGGCACCTGCATTTCTAAAGCCAACACAAGAAGGAAATGGTTGCTGGCTCCATTATGGCTTAGAAAATACAATTTAATATTGAATTCTCATCAATCTGTGCAATGCTTAGAATGTCCCAGATTATGTTAAGTCAAACAAAACCTCTCTTTGCTAACACTTTTTCTTATTTCCTTGCACACTGTTTTGCTCTATTGTGCATTCAGGCTGAGGGAAGGCAACCGCCTTTGTGAGGACTAAGTGGGCTCCGCTGTTTCAGTTTGCATGATGTAAATCAATATATGTGTTCAGAACCTTTCCAGCTAAGGGTATGGCTTTCTCTCCAGCGTAGCTTTTGTGACATGGAATTAGAAAATGCCTTTTCCTCCCACATTTATTGTATGTGTTCTTCTGTAGAGTAATCGTTCTGTTCCACATTTCCAGAGGAATTTGGGTCATTGTTTACTTGTGGCTTCATTAAAGAACGTCCAGTAGGTAACAATTTCCATCGTCAACCTTTGAATATCAAACACACTATTATAATAGCCTTTGAAAGCACTGCATGGAGCACAGAAACCTGAGAGACGCTAGAGCAGCTCTAGTCAAGTTATAAAAAGAGCACTACCATCGCTGCCTGAACAGAAGGAACGTGTGGGGAGATCGAGGGCATTGCCATGACAATTCCAACCGGCGACTCTTTGTTCTCCTTGCATTCCGACATAGACTTTCTTTTTCCAACATCAGGAGCAAATGATGATTAGGAGAAGCTGTGCTTGTTGTGGAGAATACATGGCCAAACACCTCTTCTTCTGTTTGTTGGAGCTACAAAATACATGGTCAATGGAGTCTAATTTGAATGAAATTTTATGGGCTCACAGAGGTTGGTGTGAAGTAAGGAATGCTCTACTTTGACCTCTGTAGCCTCTCTACAGAGAGCTTAATAGAGAAAATGTTTTAAATTACAGTATGTTCCAATTATTGTACATTTGTGGGACGGTGTGAGCTCCCTCTACGGGCTAATTTAACGTCTGCAAATTCCAATAATTCTTTTTTGTAACAAAGCCTCTGTGTAGCCTCGTGGATAAGGTGCCTGCCTAAGGTTTCTAAGGTTGTGCTCTTTTGAGCGTGTGCAAGATGGCTGCCACAAAAGTGTTTGAAGCTGCCGCGTTTGAAGCTGCCGCGTGTGTTTGAAGCTGCCACATTTGAAGCTGCCAGGTTTGAAGCTGCCGCGTGTGTTTGAAGCCGGCGCGTTTGATGTTGCTGAGTACGTTTGTAAATTTGAGGCAGACTTTAATATTGTTAGACGGTAGGGGAGTCCTTTTCAACCTTTTTTCATTTTTCACTTGAACTTTTAAAAAGTTTTATTTTAACTTTTTTTTAAACTATTTTAACTACTTATGTCAGCTGAGGAATGCTGTGATTCACAGCCATTATTGTAAGGAGGCTGTTATGTATTTTTAGTGCTGCTGGGACCATAGGAATTTTTGAGTGACTTTGACTGCAGACAACAATGTGGAGAATAATCCTGACTGTGAAAAGTGCTGTTGGGGCTGCAGAAAAGTACAGAATAATTTTGACCAAGGGCAATCATGGCTTCTCTGAGAAGAAATACAAGTCTGCCCGGGTGCAGAATTGAAGGTTGCTGAGACTGGGAGGAAAAAAAATTGCTGGAAAGAGGTGGTGAAGCTTTGTAGAGGATTGACAGCATGTTCAGCTAGCTGGGAGCTACAGGTTTGGAAAAAAAAATGTGATGGGACTCTAGAGGAGCCATCAATGATGCTGAGAGGCAAGAATTTGGGCTGTTTGAACAGTAGGGGAAAAGTATAAATAGTGCCACTTGTTGAAAGCTATGAACCACCAGAAATATTAGGAAGGAAATGATGAATGCATTGTTGAGAGCTGTGAGGTGTAGTTTGTTTCTTCTGCAGGAGAATTGTTCCGTAATGTTATATTATTCAGGAATGCAATTTTTCAAGACTAAAAACTGGCCAAGAGTTGGAGTGGGACTGGCAAGTCATTGGATGGATAGGAGAGGGAGAGTTTTTCTAAGTTAGGTGAACATTGGGTTTTACATGAGCAAGCAGCCTCTTTCTGTTGTGAAAGTGGAAGTTGGTTGAAACCTAGAGATTCCCACAATTCAACTAAGTGAGTGTTCCTCAAATGGGAGCAATTCACTGTCACTAAACCACAGGTGGTGACTTCTCCTGGTGGTCACCTCTTCAATGTGTGTTGGGAGCACTGTGCACCACCAAAACAATCTGCAGTTCCTGGTCTCTGGAGGTCTTTCCCTGTCACTCCTCCAGACCTGGAGCATCTCTTCCTGGTGAGGTTTGTTCTCTGTCTTGGAGACCCTCTGGACACTCCACTGGCTCAGATACTCTTTGGAGTATTTAGGAGATGGATTTTGTAGCTATGAACATGTTCCTTTTTTGCAATATCTCTCCATTATTTGCCACCTTGAATTCTTGGCACAAGATTGGGATCTGAGAGCCTATGCCTCAGATAACTGGCAACAAGATGTTGAGATCACAGATTATTTTGTTTATAGCGCTGAATCTTCCTCAGATTAAATCGTCACCTTTTAATTTTTCTAGCTTCGTCTCCTCTGTTCCAGTGATTCTTTGTTCAGATGTGCTCATTTTATCATTGGAACTGCTAACACTGAACATTGTTTTGTATGGAATTGCACAAGTGATGAAATGATGAAAAAATGGTGTGGTACATGGCAGAGTTGGGTAACTGTTGATGACTTGGCTTCCCTGGGAAGATTTCACTTAGGGATTTGTAATTTCTGTATAATAACAGGCACTGAATGGATCTGACTGATACTGTTTGTGATAAGTTGCTGGTCTGGTACTCCTGATTTTTCTACAGGCATTTCTCATCGTTAGTTTAGAATATTTGTTATGTTTGTTCGACTTAAAATGGTGTTCTTACTCTCTAGTTTATCAACTATGTAATGAAATGAACTTCAGTATTTTCTTTGCTGATTACACAGACTTTTCATTACATTGAGGTACAGTTTAGGTAAACCAAAGTAGCCTCTGTGCCATGTCTGGTAAAATTCAGAGGAGCTTAGCTGGATTTCCAGTGCTAGAGCCTGGCCCCTCTTGTTGGCTTTAGCATGGCTTTGGAGCAGCATTTCATCTTGACTCTATCCATAAACTTCCTTCCAAAATTTCAGTTGTATATATGGGACCTTGTGATCTTAATAACAAATCAGATATAATGAGTAACCTCCTCACTTTCATTTTCCTTCTGATAAAGTTTCTTATTGAATATCATCAACCTTAACACTGCACATTTGGATGATTTTTAAAATAATTTTGTATTACACTTTGATGTGGTTGCTTCTGTCTTTCTGTTTGTCTTGCAGGTTTGTTAAATCAGATGATTATTTACTTTTTGTACAGTGTTGTTAATAGAGAATTTATTGCCAATCATTATGAGCTTTAAATACCTTGCTTTTTGGCATTTTGGGTGTTTTTACTGTGGGTTTTTTGCTCAGTCCTTTCCAATCTGTTACACTCCCTTCATTTTGCTGTGGTCCTTGTTAATTTGGCGTTTACCTCTGACTTGTGTTTCAGTGCATCCTGCCATCAAGTTCAGCTCCATCCTCTTGCTCTTAACTCAGTGATGTTATTATTGCTGGGGATTGTGCTGAAAACCCTGAGCGGCTTCTTTACCTAAGAGCTTCTCTGTGGTGTAAATTAGTTAGAATATTATCCAAAGCAAAACCATTGCCTGAGCTTGAGATAAAATGTTTTGACTTTTCTGAACCAATGTTGTGAAATTTCAGGCAACTTCTCAATTATTAATTAAAATTCAGTGTTGGCCCTGGTAATTTACATCTTCCCTGTTTCTGAAATTTGTAACATTTTTTAGCCCTTTGCCTCTATCTGTATGATTTGGTTTCAAGGCACCTAAAGCTATTTGAAACAGGAATGGCTTGGTGTTCCTTTCATTTATGATCCTGAAATCTGCTTCTGTTAAATGAAGTTGGTGCTACTGTGCTGGTTTATAAAAAAGCACTGATAATCAATCTTAAGAATCTCAGTTTATATCAAGATTCTACAATATTTAGTCATGCTGTTGAAAATATTTGTTGAAATAGGGATAAAAAAATGAACTCTTCACTGTGCACAGTGCATTTTTTCAAACTCTCAGACATACTCTGTCTAGTCACTGATTTTTCCCCTTTTCCTGGTGAAATCTTAGCAATTTGTGCTATTACTAGTATATAGTTGTACTTGAAAGCTAGGATACTAGTTATACTTAATTATATATAATTATATTCTGCTCCTCAGTCACATACAAAAGCTTTCTGATGAGTAAGAATATGTGAAGAGTCTCCTTCCCCTCTGTTGTGTGGTTCATGCACAAATGGGATCATAAGGAATGGGAACGTGGTGTCTGCTTCTCATGGATTCTGCCTTACTTTTAGCTGAATTCTTATTTTGCATCTCTTGATCTACCGTTTTTGTTTTTTTCAAGAAAATTGTCATTCGACAGCAGTTGCATGGCTGTAGTTGAAAATTATTTATGTTACTGTTTTTCAGATTCTTGGCTTCCTTTTGTTTTGCAACTTCCGTGGTTGAACAGACAACATGTTCCCAGTTAGATGTGCTTCCAGCTAGTTAAACACAGTCCAGCTCCCTTTCAAACTGTGATGCCTAAAATTTAGCTTGAAAATCCATACTTGGATGGAGGGACCTGGTTTGAAAAATGCTGAACTCTGAGATGTCCAAGAATTGGCAGATGATTGATACTTTTAAGGGACACCACAGTTGAGAATGCACCTTTTAGAGATATACTTAAGGCATCTTGATTTGAAAACATCAACTTTTGTCTCCTTATAAAAAAGCCCAACCCATA
Organism: Donacobius atricapilla; assembly: GCA_013397315.1. Lineage (NCBI taxonomy): Eukaryota > Metazoa > Chordata > Aves > Passeriformes > Mimidae > Donacobius > Donacobius atricapilla. The sequence continues at coordinate 88,093 of WBMY01002786.1, forward strand.
TTTGGCATTGCACATTCCTTTCCCCAAAAGCTCAGAACCAGAGCAGAACAGCCCAAGCATAGCCAGGAGAAAGTGTGACATCTGGGAAATGGAATTAATGGGATATTTATTTTTCTTTGTTTAGCTATGGAAATTAATACCAAGACATATGTCCACCCTCCCTCATTTCTTCATTTTGTGCCTATGGAATTTAGATCCCTGAAAGGGGAAACTGAAAGTTTTTTGTTTAGCCATTGAGCAAATATATTGCAGGGTAAGATTTCTCATGGTGCATGATTCACCATTAGTATGTCACGCTTAGCCTTTGTAGAATACCTAAAAATTTGCAAAGTTTGGATTATTGTGAACATAAAGGCAATCAGTTACAAATATCCACTTTTTATTGTACAGTCAGCCAGATTTGGGGATGGAGTGGTGACACAGTGATTTGCTATCCTGTGGTTAATCCATTCAGTTTCACTCACCTGATTTGGTTCAAATTTAGAGCATCCCTTATTTATTCCCTGACCAGAGGACACAGAAGTGCCATTTCTGTTGATAATAAAAGACATGAACAAACCAGGTTGATCTAATAATGCAAAAACTCTCCAGTGCTGTTTTGGTTTTTTCCTATTCTTTCTTTGGCTAATTCTTCCTCAGGAAGATATATTTTCCTTATGCACACCTGTATGTGCTTGTTAACAAGTTATTTATATTCAAACAAAACATTTTCTACTGCATGGTCGTTATTTTTTTATTAATTCATTATGCCCTGCAGAGTAATTCCATCCAAGAGAGAAAACAGAGCCACGTGATTTTTATGAGTGGTCAGATACACTTGAAAACTGGCTTGCAGAATTAGCTTCATGTTGCACAAATAGTGGGAAAGGTTTACTATATTAAAAGTGCAGGGAAAGCAAGGAAGTGTTAATCAAACAGATATTTTCTTTGTGATATTTAATTCTACCTGTTCTTTTGTTTCACAATTACGATATCTGAATGATAGTGCAGATGATGGATCAAGAGGAGTTTTATGTCAGCTGAAATCCTTTACTCGTGTTCTGTGGGGTTCCCCTTGCTCCCTAAAAGGTTTTTTTGGCATTATACACAGAATTGTCTTTTGCTCTGCCCCCTGAAAATTCAGCTAAGAGAAAGCAGCCAAGAAGCAACACACTGGAGTGTGGGGTTAGATTTCCTGTGTGAGTTTACCTTTCCACACTCTGGCTGATCTTAGTCTGCACCAGTACACAAAATAGAAAAATCTAGAGTGAATGGGATCACTACTGAGCCCTCAAGGAGGGGCAGGGTCTTGTTTTCCATGCACTGCAATCTTTCCCTCCCACAGCAAGTTAAAGCACACACCTAGCAAGCAGCGTTTTCCATAGGAATTTCCAGCATTAAGCCACCTGCTTGTGAGCTTTTCTGCTCTTGCCAGATATTTATCTGCGAGAAGGAGTGGGATCTTTAACGTCCACAAGGGTTCTGTGCATGTGGAGTGGCTGTGTCTCCCACCAGGAAACACCCTGATTCATGTATCAATGCAAGGGAATGAGGCTATGCATATATTCCTTTCTCTGTTCCAGGATTTAAAATAAGCAGATTTAATACCTGCACTCTTCACGGGAAAGCAAGAATAGGTGTTGTTGTTTATGGTCTGTGAACAGGCACCAGAGTGAGATTGGTACCAGCAACACTTTTCCCTCCTGAATAATAAAGTTCTGCACATGAAGGGAAATTTGAGCATTAATACAGAACCTTTTCTTTAAGCTCCAGGACTACATTATGCATCCATATCTTGGGCCCAATAAAATGAATGGATCCTTTTAGTTTTCCGACTGTTATGGGTTTAAAACAGGCAAAGCCTTCTATTTTTTCTACTGCAAATTATTCCAATTTTAATATTCCCCAGATAATACTGAAATAACCAAT
>WBMY01002786.1:91404-163589 GCA_013397315.1 Donacobius atricapilla
GACCTCCCGACACTCCTCAAAAAAAAAAAAAAAAAAAAAAAAAAAAAAAAAAAAAAAAAAAAAGTCAGCGTCCTTGTCTATTTACTTTTAAAAACAAGTTTTCCTGAGAAGTAGTCATACCAGTTATTTAGTTAACTGATTAGTAATTGAAAGCCTAGTTTGGAAATTGTACAAGTTTCCTATGAATATTCATAAAAAATAATTAACTTGGCTTCTGATTTACAACCTAACAACAGGTGGGGTTTTTTTGGTGGGGTTTGTTTGTTTTTTTTTTTTTTTTTTTAATAGATGAGTTAATTATATGCCGAGGTCTAGTTTGCTGGGGTTTCTTTCCTAAGTGGTGATTGACTAACTGTTGCTGGTGACAGTAATCCCGGGCTGGGGAGGCTTTTTTTTTTGTGTGCTTTGCTTTGGGCTGAGGTTTTTTTTGTTTGTGCGTGTCTTTCCCAACGTCGCTCTGCAGCTGGAGGTGGCACATCACCACCACCCTGCGAAGGACGTGGGTGCCCTGATGCAAAGTCCCTTCCCTGCTGGACCCGCTCCGGCTTGTTCTCCCCAAAGCCCTTGGAGAAGAGGATTGCGAGAGGCAGATCCCCGTGGCCCTTCAATTAAAATTCGAGATATGGTCAAATCACTGCCGCCGCGAAGCAACTCGCTGGCTTTTACAAGGGGACCAAGGAGGCTGCTCAGCCCTCCCGAGCCTGGACGGGGACGCTGGCCTTCCTTCGCCTGTGGTAAACAGTGGGAAGACATTGGCATGGCTGCCAGGGGGGCGCTGGATTCCCCATCCCTGGAGCCGTTTGAGGAAAGCCCGGACGTGGCACTCAGTGACCAGGTGGCGATCGGTCCCAGGTTGGAGTTGCTGCTCTCCGAGGCCCTTTCCAGCCTAACCGATCCGTGATTGTGTGAGGCCACATCCAGCCCCCGCCTCGGGGAGCTGCGGAGCCGCGGGCCCAAGGACACGGGCAGCGGAGCCCCGGTGCCGGGAGGGGACGGCGGCCGGCAGAGCCCCGCTCCCGCCGCGCTGCCGCAGCCCGGCCGCGGAGCAACGCTGCCATCTAGTGCCACCCGCGCCCTCCCCGCCTCGCGGGCTCGTTGCTCTACTCTAGCTCCTTTATTTTTTTTTCTTTTTTTTTTTTTTTTTTTATTTTTTTAAATGTTNNNNTAATTTTCTAAAAGGTTTTTATCCCGTCAAGGAAAAACCGGCTCTTGGAAAACAACCAACTCAGTTGGAACTCGGAGATAATAATCAGTTTCTCTGGGCTTGTGAAATTGGCTCATTAAGCGTGCTTTTTAACAGAAAATATTGGAAGCGATTAAGTCTGCTTTAGTGAGTGGGCATGAAATGGCCAACCTTCGGCCACCCACAGCTCCTAGGTGCCTGGCGTTGTTTTATGCATGCAGTGTAATGTCTTTACTTGAAGTGCTGTTTATTCATCACCTGCTTATTTATCTCTTTGCATTTGGCAGGCACATCGATCAATGTTAAACTGTCACACAAGGTTATTTTTCTTTTACATAACAGTAGAGGCCTAAGGTAGTGGCATATTAAAAGTAATAACTTTCTAACTTGTAGCTCGAGATGACAGCACCATTTGTACCTGAATGTATTATAGCCAGAAATTTGGGGAAAAAATATAAAAAGGGGGGGAAATATTAAAGAAGTTTAAAAAACAGATGATATCTATTAAGAATTAATGTTCTTCCAAGGTCAAAGGCTGGGAGCCAGCATTCCCTGAGCTGCTATAATTGTGTTGTCTGTGTGTGTTGTGAATGTGTCTGGTGAATGGCTCTCCACCATACAACAGATCCACCTCTGACCCATGGGGATTAACTTTAGGCCCTAACATCCCTGATAAACTCACAGGGAGATTCCTCAGCACATGCTGTTCACCACCCAACCTGATTTATCCTGTGAGAATTAGGTAGTTCTGCTTAGAAGTGGATTGATTCGTCCCCATGTGTGGATCCTGACGCTTGTGTCCACATCGTGGTTGTGCAGCAGTCACCTGGAAGTCAGGCCATGCCCAGGGAAAACTGGAGTTGAATAAACAGGGAGGGGTGTAGTTATCAACAACCGTGTGCAGCCATCTGAAAAACAGCAAAAAAGTCAACGTGGAAGTAAGTCTTTTTCATTCTAGTTTCTCTCACCCTCACACCCCCCTTTTCTTTTTTTGGTTCTATTATTCTGTTGCTTTCAAACACTGCCCAGCTTTGATAGACTTCCTGTCTTGGCACAGGGCCAGGCAAGCTTTCTCTGTACAAACAGGTTTTCTTTTTATTTTCAGTCCAGCCTAAAAATGCCTACAGATAGAAGAATGTCAGATCTTTTTAGTGTTGAATTTCAAAGCGGTCCTTAGAATTCTTTTCTCCCCTTGATCTCATCTTTGGATTGCAGCTTGGACTCGCTCTCTGTTTCTAAATATAAGCTGTGGACAGTGGCTTTCTAATAAAAAGCTTTGATAGGCTTGTGTACATGGGAATTAAGCATGGGGCTGTGGTGGACTCTGTGTCAGCAGCCCGTTCGTGCTGACATGAAGCACCACTGCTCTCCCACCACTGCACACGTTGCTGCCAAAGCACCCTGGCTCACAAGTGTGAATGGAGAAATGGAAGTGCTGAAGAAAGCAAGGCCATGAAATGCACTTCATGCAGATGGCATCTTGCTTTCTGGGTTGAACAGGATTTATCGTTGAGCCTCGTCTATCTTTGGATCTGTTAATTCATGTATTCATTCCTGCTCTTGGGCAGACACTTCTATTTTATCTCATGAAGTGAAAACCTGGAAGGGAAGGAGGGGGAAGCTCGTCCATTAAAAAAAGCAGCACCTCCACATGTCTCTCCTCCTGGATCAATATTTGCATCAAAGTGGTTTAAATGTATGTGGCTCTAGGGCTGTCCATTCTTTCAACCTGACCTGCAGCATTGATTAGGGCTAGTAGATGGAAGGGAAAATAGCAAATCCGGTAAGATTAAAAAAAAAAAAAATTAAAAAAAAAAAAGCCAGGAATGTCACTGTGACTCCTGAGAAAGAAGCACTTAAAGTGCTCCCATCATTTGTATGACCTCAGCAATCCCCTTGGTTAGACACTGCCCCTCTTCACCGCCCACATGTGGCACTTGTAGTTAATTTGATTGTATTTCTGAGAATAACAAAGAGTATTTCAATTTTTATCTGAACAAAGGTGAAACTTCCTTGTTTGGCATGTATGAGTTACCTCGATTCTGGTTAAAATATTTACACTGATTCTTTTAATTACTACTCCACTTTCTGCTTGTACATCTTAATTCATGAAATGCACAGAGAAAGTTTGTGATGTGGATAAAAATTAACTTGTCCATGTTTTCTTCCTCCAGTAAGACTGCAAGCCCTTCCCTGCACTCCTTGGACATTACACATGCAGGGAGTGCAAGGCAATTTACACCCCAAAGAGATTCTTATCTCAAAAGGGTCACAATTAAAGCAAAGCTACAAGACTGACCCTCAAATTTTCCTGAAGGACACATTTTGCTCCTTCAGTTGTTTTTCCTAAAATATCTTTCCAATTCATTTTGGAGTAATAGAAATTGAAATCACCAAAAGAGAGGTCCCAGTGAAATCTTTATTTAAATTGGCTTTATCAGATCCAGGATTCCCCTCGAATACTTAGCCTTTCTGTGCCTGCTGGGATTGGATGGTGTCTTGTGATGAGATCAGGGCTTACCTTTTTTCCCCACTTCTTTCATTTTTGTTTTTAATCTATAGACTAGTTTGTTTACATTTGTGTTGTAGTGGATTAATTTGAAAAGGCAAGTTACAGTCTTGGATCTGCATTTCTTTCTCTTTGGTATCAAATAGACTTTTGGTATTGAATTCTCTGGATGGAGGATCAGACTTTAAACTTTGACCTGCATGTGTTATTGTTTAGGCAACAGCTAATTTTGGAGCAGAAAAGATTTAAGATCAGCTTTTTTGAGATGACTGTGATTTTTGATAAAGAGAAACAGAAAAACACTCTGACAGAACATAGTATTATACATAAAACTGGGAGGGGAAAAAAATGACAGCGAAGAAATTTATCGTGTAAACAAAGAAGTCCAGCCTATTGAGTGAAATAAAATTGAATAAATAGAATGATCTCTCCTCCATGCTCTGCAACTCCTCAGCTGGCAAAGCACTTAGCACCTACTCAGATTAAGCTGCATGAATACAACAGTATTAAGTTAGCCTCACAAAAGAGGACTTCCAGTATTAAGAGTGATCAAAGGATTTTAGCAAGGCAGGCTTGCCCACAACCATAAAGGTCTCCTAATAAAGTAGAACTGAGCAATTAATTTACTTGACAGAATCTCTGTGAGTAGTTTGCAATTTCCCTGTATTTACTCATTCTTCAGAGTAACTTGGTGTTTTTGGGAACGTTTGCCCGCAGAATCAGTTGTGAGCGGGACTGCATGAGGATTCCGTATCTGATATGTTAAATTTGGACTGGGTTGGTTACACCTAGTTGGTCATTTCAGTCAGAGGGAGAAGCAGAAAATTAGCATGTGTAAGACATTTGCCCAAATGTTAAACCACTGCTGGCCCCATAAACCGTGCCTGCGGCACTTGGCATTTATTGTCCATTCCACTTGTCTCACTTCACGTGTCTCCCAGACATAATTTAGGGCTCCGACTGCCAGTAGCCCTGTCCTAAAACTAATATACAGCTCCCCATAAAACAGTTCTTTCCTGACCTGGCATCGGTACCTCCTATGTTTGTTGTCTTACAGAATTTTATTATCCCCAAGGATAATGGCTCCTGCAAAATGGCCGGGGATTTCATGGCTGTCATGGCAAACACAGGCTTGGAACATGTGCTTTATATCTAAGGCAGATGGGCCAATATGCTGTGCTTTGGGGGCTGTGAGGAGAATTATGGCTCTAGGCCTTTTCCTTCTCCAAACACTGGGTTTGGGTGGTATCAGTCTGCCTTTGGAGGCTGGAGATTCTCACAACTCCAGCTTGGCTTCAGGTGTGCCTGGAATTTTAAATTTTTTTTTTTCTGGTTGCATTATATTATCAGCAGCCTGGAGAGATGCAGGGATTGGGAACACTGGAGATCCTGAACTGTTAATAGCCGACCAGTATTTTCATCTGAAACCCAACTTCGTCGCTGTGCAGCATTTTTAATTCATGTTATTTGGCCACACACAGCGGGTGTGAGCACTTCTGTGGAAGAATGCACAGCAAGGAGGCTACAGGCATAATAACCTCCATAATTTTATCTAGTCTAGTTCACCAAAGTTCTCTTTTGAGGCAAAGTACCAGCTTTCCTTAAAGCTGTGGTTAGCTCTTAGGAACTTAGCTTTTAAAGGAAGTCTTGCTAATATTCTTCCATGTCCTTTCTATATTCTCTCTCTTCTCCTCCCTGAATTATTTCCTCTCTGACAGCCACACGGCTGGAACATTTAGTTTGGATTTCGCTGCTTAGTGTGTCCATGGAGTAAGTTTTAGGGTAAATGCTTCTGTGCTTGCGTGGTGGTTATGGAGAGTAAAGAGAACATTTGAAAGTAGAATTAATACAATGAATTCATGCTTGATTTTTCAAGAGGCCATGTCTTCAGCCACCTACTTTGTAACACCTCTTATAATTAGGTCACTTATGTAAAAATGGGTCTGAGTTTCTAATGTTAGGCAGGCAAGCTCTGTAATGTTGGCTGGGGCCCATTCCCATGCAAAGGTGAGGTTGCTCTGTGCGTTACGTTCTCCGGTGCCATGTTCTAGCGCGTCCCTGCCTCTTGAGCAACGGGGCTGTCCCACTTAATGTGCCAATTCAGCTCCCTGCCTCTTGTGTGACGCAGGATTCCAGAACTGTCATTTACATTTCCTTAAAGTATGGCTAATTTTTAATTAAGCACTAAAAGAAGAAATATTTTCATCTTCCTAAGAAATCTTGTCCCTGCTTTTGGTGTAAGCATTTAACAAACTCAATGCTCAGCAATAACAATGTTTGAGAAACAAAATCAGAAAAAGGAAATTGCATTATAAAGTTCCATTATAAAGAATATCCAGTAGAAGCGCCGGTTGAGAGGGTCTCTATTTCCAAGTCAATGTGTTATCGGGACCTATGGACTTTGGAAGATCGGACTGATGTGCAGAAACTCAGTATCTGTCTTGTGCAACCATCTGAGACTCTGCTGGGCAAATACGGCATGATATATTAACTCCAGTTACAGTTGGCTACAACCTGCTCTTTGGAAATCTGCTGCGTTGTGTGGGCCAGACTGATCTTTAGTTTAACACGGACAATAATACTGGAAAAGATTACCCAAAGGATATGGAGCGTTATCGACTCCTTTGAGTCCTTAAATGATACTGAACACTTTTCTGAAAGCAATGCTCTAGGCAAACCCCAAACTCCAATGTTTGATACAAGATTTTTTGTGCAAAATCACTGACAGAAGTTGCAGATGTTGCCTTGGATGGTCAGCAGGTCCATCCACCTCTCATGCCTGTGGCTCCAAAGGTGTGCACAGAAGCTCCTGGGAGCACCTTTGGAGGCAGCTGCAGGTGGGGACCGGCAAATGCAGGAATGCAAAGTCTTGTCAAGTATCTGTACCCCAGGGGGTCTGAGACAACCTAAAGGTTGTCAGAGCGTTGACAATCTGTTTGTTCAGCCCCACCAAAGTAGTGAGGAAGGTGAATCTTGCTGGTTGTGTGCTGGCCCTGCACATACAGACCTAACCTGCTGCCCATGCCAAAATCTTCCAAACAACACTGAGCCCCTGATCAACAAATTGTCCTTTAGTCAAGGAATATGACAGCAAGCTGGCTGGCATCCAGGAAAGCCAAATCCTGTCAACAGAATATCCTGCAGCTATCTGAAGAGCACACCTTTACCAATGGGGATAAGGAAAAGGTTTTGTCTGTGCAGACCAAGTGTCCATACAGTCAGTAGCAGACAAGTATGAATTCTCTGTACTGAATGCGTAGATGCACAAAAAAATTTTAAAAAGGTAACATCATTTTATGACATAAATCAGAAGGGAAAAGACACCAACCTGTAAGACAGAACTGTCTTCAGACGTGTGCCTGTCCTCTCTCCATTCCAAGAAAGTTTTGATCCCTCTCACTGACTCACTACTTGCCTTTATGTACTTTGGATACATCGAAACAGAGAGGTTTGAATATTTTCTTGATGCTGGCTCTGCCCTACAGACAGGTTTCAGCACCCCCAGTTAAAACTGAAGCTCCACTCTTTGTGGAGCCCTAGACATATTGGTTTTACTCATAGGACTCCTTCATCAGCCCTGGGGACGTGGCTAAAGCCCAGTCTAAGACCTTGAGCAGGGCACAGTGGCCCAGTACTTCCTAATTAGGATTTTTAAGATTTTTGAGACAGTAATTTGGCAGCAGGATGAGGAGCTCCATGTCCCTCTTTACTTTTGGGAAAACCTACCTGAAGAAAAGGTGCAGCACTTTTGTTCTTGCACAAGAGATATAAGGGTAACTTAAATGTTGGCTTTTTGACTTTAGTGGGTACTTGCTAATACAGAGTGATGTTAGGTGAAAGCAGTCAAGCACATAAGTAGTTCAGGCTTTTTAACTCCTATTTAAATAATTCTTGGTTGAAGCTGGGAACAGACAAACATGAAGAGATGTGTCTGATGATTCTGAACTGCTGAAAGTGCTCATTTTACCTCTGCTTCCACTAAACCAAATCTTCTCTTGGATATCTTTGTCATGGAGCAGGAGAAGACAATTCCCTTTCTCTTCCTGTATTTGTTAAACATAATTCTTGTTGATTTTTTTTCCAGTTTATGCCTGTGTTGAAAGTGGGACAGGAATCCTTAAGAAACTAAAAATAGTCCATATTTGATAATCTCTGCAGGGAGATTATCAAATTGAGGAGACAAGGGTGTAGAGAATTAAGATGTTAAGTACTGTAAAGCCATATTCAGAGTCACTCCATGTCCTTTGGAAAAACCAAGTATCCTAAATTCTCTGTAAAAAGACCAAAATGTACCTCATCAAGGCCTCACTCAGCTGTTCTAATCTCCTTACAGTTGTGTTCAGCCCTTTTATAAGATAGAAAAATTGACTTTAAATAAATTTGAGGGGGAATGTAGATAAATAATATTTAAAATGGAAGTTTTCAAAAAACAATGTATAAGAATTTGGGAACCCTAATTCCTCTGGGAACAGATGCATATCATCATCTTCACATGCTTAAGCTACACGCCCTTAGGCTGTGAATGTCAAATACCCCTTTATCTTCCAGCACTCTGGTATACAAATAAAGGTGCTTCTATAGCAATTCCAATTTCAGGAAAAGGACAAATGGTGAGTGAATATGATCCAAGGGTTCCAGATATTAGGGTGATGCCCATTATCTAAGAGGGGGCTAGGATGTGATATTAGCTATTTTCAATAAAAACACACGGAGCAAAACACACACCCGTGTAACAAGTTTCCATTGACCTTAGTGATGCTTTTGATGTTCTCTGACTTCCAGCTCTGTGAAAATTATTGGCAATATTTCCCAGCTCCTGGATGTCCAGAAAAGTTTGTGAAATTATCTGTCATCTGCACAATGGTGTGCTGGATAGAGGCTGGGGCTGGCACTCTGTTGGATCCATTTGTAATAGCAAAAGGAGTCAAGCAAAGGTATATTTTGGCACAGACTGTTCTTTGGACTGTTCTTTGTAGTAATGATTGATGATGCCACTAGAGACATGATGCCAGGAATATTTATTAAATTTTGAACATCTGGCAAGCTCTTTAACCTGAGCAGATTGAAGGCCTCCACAGCACTGAAGGAGAAGGTTATATGTGAACTCCTCTGCGCAGGTGGTTGTGCTTTCGTTGCACACACTATTGAAGACCTCTAGTTCACGACCAACAAATTTGCTGTGGCAGCTGAAGTCCACAGATTTATCGTCAGTCAGAAGAAAAGCAAGGTTGTGCACTAGTCTAGAGCTGCAAAAGCATCTGCAAGATATAGAATTGGTGTATTAGTTGGGTAATGGATTTAATTTATTTTCAAGAGACTATCAGATGTCTAAGAAATCATGTGCAGAATTAAAACTACATGTTTTGCATGTGAGATTGCATCATAAATTGACATATGCATGGTATCCCATAGAATACTAGCCTTAGTGTTTATTTTGCTGTAGTAATTTCCACATTAGTCCGTGCCTGTGAAACATGGACAAGTCATTGCTGGCACATCAAAGAGCTGGAAAAATTCCATCACCAGCACCTTCGAGCCATTATGCATATCAAGTTATAGGATAAGAATCGCAAATAACAAGATTTTGCAAAGAGATTGCACAAACAGTATTGAAGCAATTATTATTATTATTATAGCATTATTTTACTGGACTGGACATGTCCTCTGTATTTAGGACACAAAGCTCCCACAGCCTGTGTTGCACTGTAAACTTACGACAGGCAGCAGATCAGAAGTCACAAAAGTCTGGTTGCCACACAGATGCCATCATTTGGGAAACTCAGCATCAGCTATTAATATGGAGCACTACAGTGTAAAGTGAGACATGTTGGTCAATGGAGCTGAAAAATAATTCACAACTCCAAACTTGTGAATAATTTTGCCCTTGTTGAACATCTGTGATTAAATTGCAGTCTCTTTAGATGTGGTTGTACTAAATTCAATTCTGAAATAAACCAAAGCATCGCTGAGGAGCATTTAGGCATCATTCTCTCGGTGTCCAAGGGATGATGAAGTTCCACTTCAGGAAACCATTGGGGAGAGTGATGTTGGAGACAGCACTGTGGCGCTGCCCTCTGTGCAGCCTGTGGGATTCTAGGATTCAGGCAGGTGTGGCTCTGCTAATGGGGTGGAAATCAGGAGAGAGCGAATTGGGCTGAAAGAGAAGGACCCCTCGTGTGATGCTAAAGAAGCTCCACAGCAGCCAAAAAGAGAAGGCAGAAGCTCAGCTTCCATTCTGGAAACACTGCAAGTGATTACACCTGGCTCCAGGAGAATTCATTTTTCCTTCCACGGCTCTCTGAGAAGGCATGGGAAGATCATGGGGAATGGAGAGCTGCTGTCACCAGCTCCTGGGATCCTGGAGCGAAGTGCACAGGGGAGTGGGCTGGAGGCTTTGCAATGTGGAAGTTCCCTGTGGATCAGGATTTCTTCCTGTTTGCCCAATTCCAGAGATCCCTGCAAGAGGCCTGCTGTGCACAGACCTTCTCCCCAGTAAACAAAGGGACAAACGTTCCCTCCTGCTTCCTTAATATGCAAACTTATACTAAAAAGGAGATTGGAGGGAAGGAAATAATCAGTTCAACTGCTGTCATTTCCATTTAATTGCTGTATTTGCCATTTCAGCAGTGAGCACTGAAATGTGCTCAAGGCAGTGGGAGAAAGGCAGCCTTTGGTTCGGCAGTTGTTCTTTACACAGGAGTTATTCAAATCCCAGCCAAGGTGTCAGGAGTGCTGGGGGAGCTGCTGCACTAAACAGGTCAAAGGAAGAGCACAAAGCACATCTCAGAGTTTAGGACGTGGCGGTAATAAATGTAAACAAGCCAATTAGAATATATTGTTTGCTGAAATGAAACTTCAAAAGCCTGGCTGGTTGTACACGACCTATAGGAAATGAAGTGGAAGCAGTTCAGTGTGTGTAAAATTGATAGGCAGTTTTTATCTCGCTATCCTTTTTATCTAGAGCATCTGAAATCCAGTAAATATATTTGCTTGTCCTACTTTTGAGAGTAATTTTTCATCACATTTTCAGTAATTGGATATCACATATTTTACGGTCTTAGTCTGTGTTGCTGGAATAGCCAAAAAAGGAATAAAATGATAAATTGAATTACTTTAGATTGGGCAGTTTTTATGGGAAAGTGAGATAGACTGGATGCCTTAGGTGTAATCCTCTAGACCGCGTTTGAAAACTTCTAGTCTAGTAAAAATCCCAATCATTGGCATGCAATATTTCACCTCTGAAACTAGATATTGTTTACTGAAAGGAAAAAAAAAATGACAGTGTTTTAGTGTAAAACCTGTCTAGATTTTTAATGAAATATTGGAAGGAGGAAATACCTTTGTCCTGGCAAGACCTCAAGGTTGCTTTTCTTAATTTCTCAGTTCATTTTGTTCTCTTATCTAAAGTATGTAAAAGGGATTTTGTATTTCAGTTATGAAAATGTGCATATTTTATGCCACAAAAGGGAGCCTTTTTTTCCTCTCCTTTCCCACCCCCCCTCCCCTCCTTTTTGGTAAATATTCTTTCAGAAGAAACACAATCGATGTAGTCAGAGCTAACAAGCAGATGGATGTATTTGAATGCCATTATCTTATGTACAATGATATTATCTCTTTCATGAAAAATTCAGCAGTTTGGGCTGCTTTAGTCAAGGAGAAGAAGGAAGTAGGGAAGAAAAAATAGTGAGAAAAACATGATCAGACTTGGAATCCCTGAGGGGGTCACATTGCATCATTTAGCAGGAGAATAACCAATGCAGAAGGAGCAAAGTTGGTGGAGTTGCTGTCTGCTCTCCTTATGGCATTCTTGGCTCCGAGCTCTCTTCAAGCCCTGCAGCTGTAGGTGGGCAGCTCTTGGGCCTGCTAAAGCATCACACCATGACATTTTTATCATCAGTCTAGGAGAAGAAAATAAATTTGCTAACAGAATATAGTTGGCAGGCTAATACTGCCTTGTCACATTCCAGACATCTCCAGGTCTGGCCTGAGCCAGGGGAAACAAGAACGAGGGCCAAGAAGTTCATGATGGACATGTTATATGAAGAACAGAAATGCATTAAAGGGAAGGGGGGAGGTTTTTCTGCAGTAGAAATTGAGTAGACGTGGTGATTTCAGAAATGTGAGTACTTGTGCCTATGAAATACTTACCACCTAGGAGGTGCAAGGCTCTGTTTCTGTAAAATCTAATCTTAATCCTCTCTGAGGCCTTTAACATTTTATTTCCTTTTATTGGAAAAAAACCCAGGATTAAAACTAGCACTGTTGAGGGAGAGAGCTGTGCCCTGTTCTCAGGTATCTGCTGCATCCAGTAACCTCCAGCAGCTGATCAAAACCACTTGTATGCAAAGACTCAGGTTTTGCTCTCTCTGGGAATGGTGTGTGGGAACAATTCCCACTGGTGTTTGGTTCTTGTGGCATTTTCTGCTGCCCAAACCGTTCTCTCTGTGCCTGCCCCCATGGTGGTTGCACTCATAGGGAGAGCAGAGAAGATGTCAGTGACACTGCACTCACAGGGAGAGCAGAGAAGATGTCAGTGACACTGCACCGTTTTCAGAAATTTTAGGAATTTCACGCTGACACATTGATGTGCCATGGAAGAGTCACTGTTCTCCACAGTCATGCCCCCCTAATCCTACAGGTTGAGGTGATTTGGTAAATTAAATAAATTTTTACTTGCCTGCCCAGTACAGTGATGGCCCTGAATCACAGGGTGTGTCCTTCAGAAGCATCGAGTCCCACAGGGTCATCCCTCCTCCGGGCATCCATCCTATTTCCCTCAGCCACATGTGCGGCAGTGTGAAATTCAGCTTTGTTTACACTAAAGGAAAGAAAAATTCAGGGAAATTAATAATTGAGAAAATACATTAAGCAAACAGTACAACTTCTTTGGGGTTCTGGATGTGTCACAAAATGTCTTAATGAGAAATGTTAATGAAAATTATTTTCATGAGTGACCAGGTAGATTGACTGAGCTTTCTGTAGCCTAGGTTGAGGGAAGAGATGTGTAAACCCAAACTGGACATTCAAAAGTCTTTGCCCAATATATGATGTTTACACCCAGTCATGCTGCCTTTTTCACGGTGATTTGCCCAGGTTCAGGACACATAAAATTAAGATTTACTTTACTGTAAGGTCTTGAATGTAATTGAAATGTCCTGATTACTAAATGTTCTTTGTTTGAATTTTATTTAAAATAGTACATCAGGCTTAAGTATAAAGGTTTTCTTCTGCAACCTTAAAATTATTATGTCTAATCAGGGTTTTTTCTTGCCAAAATGCTGAGTTACTCAATTCCTGTGTCATGTCCCTTTAGAAAAATAAAAGTGTTAGTTAGGAAAATATTCAGGTCATTCCTATAAAAATAACCTCCATTTTTTCTTTTTGATGAAATGGGGTTTGTTGAAAGTGCTGGCATTTGGTGGGCTGAAAGAAAAAGTAGAACTGAAAAAATATTTAATCTAAGCTGTAAAGTAGCTTGGAACCACACCACAAGCATCATAATTAACTTTAATAATTATAAATGTAAATGCAGACAAGCCACAAGGTTTTAATGGTGTGCCACATGCTTCTGCTAATTATTTTAGAGTTTGGACACATTCAGTGCCAGCTAATTATAAACCCTGCTATGGAAATCATCTGTTTATATTAGACTTATTGATCTCTAGTGCTTAAGCAATATGAAAAGGGAAATCTACAATGCCGTACCATCTGCTTTGTATTCCTAATTGCTTTTAAAGAATCAAATATATAAATAGTCAGCTTTTTATATGTTGGGCTTCAAACTCATTCAAGAAACAGGTTCTGCAAATCTTAAGTGAGCAAGGAAAAGATGCAGCATTAATAGTTTCTCTCTTCCCCTCCAACTTTTACCATCCTTGGATCTCTGCAGTTCGTTGACCTCAACACGGGAAAACAAAACCTGCATCCCCCAGAAGTCCCACATATTGGTCAAGCCAGCAGAGAAGTTGTGCAGTTTATCATTTACATCTTTTAATTGCACATTTTCTTTTATTCCTTGCCATCAAACACACCTTATGGCCATGAACATGTCTTGTTATTCCACCTAATGGATACACAAGAAGAGGGGAAGGGAAATTAATGTTCAAACTAACGATCACCTCCTCTGGGAAGTATTTGGCTTTATGGCAGATTAAGCCTATTGGGCTGCATGATGGGCATTTGCTTGGGGGGAGGATGCAGATTTTGTTATAGTTTTCTCTCTCTTTTTTTTTTTTTTTTTTTTAGGAGTAGCACTATTACGTATTTCACGGTCATTTCTTTGTAAAATTGCTGATTTTCATGCCATATAAAATAACTGTTTTCAGTGCTTTATCTGTTTGCAGTGCCACTTTTACTGGGATAGGTTCTTTTGTTACATATTTACTGTCTTGCAACCCTTTGTTGTGGTTTAACCCTGCAGGCAGCAAAACCTCACAGCCACTCCCTCACTTCCTCCTTTCAGTGGGATGGGGGAGAGGATCAGGAAGAAAACAAGAGTAAAATTTGCAGGTTGAGGTAAAGATTGGTTTAATAGGACAGAAAAGGAAGGGGGGAAAATACACAGAGCAAATCATGCCAAGACTGTTTTGGAGCAGGGACTCCTGACCAGCTTTCCCTCCAATTTTCCTCCAGTTTATCCACTGCCCCTGTTATCCCAGGGTATGGAATATCCCTCTGGCCAGGTCAGCTCTCCTGGCCTCGCTCCCCCACGGCTCCTTGTGCAGCTCCTCACTGCCAGAGCATGGGGACCTCATCAGTCCTTCACTGAAGGTGAGCACTGCTCAGCAATAACTAAAACATCCCTGTGCTATCAATGGCATTCTCATCCTAAACCCAAACCACAGCACTGCACCAGCTACCAGGATGAAAATTAACTCTGTCCCAGACAAACCCTTTCTTTTGCTAAACCTGGAGTTTTTTCAAACTCTTTTCTTTTCCAAAGTTAGAAGTTCTGGTGTAATCAAATTGTTTTGTTCATTATCTCATTGCAGGGTTCAGCTGTCACTACTGGGATGTTAATCCTGGAGGAATCCTGCAGTGGACATAAGAAAGAGCGCAAAGATGCAGATGGGTGGCTGGTGTGGATTGTCACAACTCCGCAGCTTGTGAAGCTCAATGACAATTTGCATAGGACAGGAGAGTGCCCTAAGAATGGCCAGCTCTGACAAATTGAGAAACTGGGCCAGATCCCCAGCTTGTGTCAGTAGTAGTAGCTCTGCTGAAGTCCATGGACCTGTGCCAGGCTGCACCAGCTGGGAGTCTGGCAATCACTGGGCAAAATTAAACCAGTTAATGCACTTGACTGCTGCAGTTAAGGGGTCCTGAACCTCTGCTGCTTTGCCTCTTGAGGAGCTTCTCACACAACTCTGTGTCCTCACACCCCACTCACATGGTGTGTAAGTGTGTATGGGGGCACAGTGGGACAGATCCTGTCCTTAAAAACACACCTCAGAGCCATGGTTGTGGGTCACTCTTCCTTGAAATTCCATTCTTCTGGTTCCTGTGTTTGTTAAATGACTCTGCTTAGCCTGGCACTTGGAAAGAAAAGTCTGCCACTTATGGCTTTATGCTTATTCTTTCCCAGTGCACATGCACACCCTCATTTGAATCTCTCTGAGTGCACATTAGTAATGTGGGATTCTATCATTATCAGAGTTTATTATAATTAGGACTCCTAGTTTTCTGCAATTCAGCAGAGAAAGAAGCAGAGCTTAAATTTTAGTTTTAAAATTCAGTCATCTTCCCAAAAGTGAGGCACCAAGCAAAGAAACAACACTGGAATAGGCTTTCAAATGACCTTTCTGGTAACTCTCACACTTATAGTGAACAATGTAATTTGGAAGCTTTTAGAGAGCTCACTGTATTCCTGGTCTGATTTTCAGATAATGGTCACCTTTCCTTTTCATCCACCAGCATTACGAGTGATAGTGAGAACCGCTGAGCATGTAACATCATCTATGTGTTCTCCTGGTGCTGGGGGACAAGTAACAGAGTGTGGAAGGATGGGTTTTCCTTGGTGACATTCAGTGCAGGGAACCTTGTGACAGTAAGGGACTTGGTTTGGCAGCTTGCAGTGGCCAGAGGCTCTGATGCTGTATGAAGGGGAAAGTATCACTGTCATCTCAGAGGCTTTCCTCTTGTGATGCTATTCCGAGTGCGTCCGGCATCACTCCACCTTCCCTGAGCCAGGCCTCCAGTGGAGACACAGCAGGGCGAAACAAGCAAAGGTGTCTTCCTTCCTGAGGATGGACATTGGAAGGTTTTTTCTACTCACAGACATGAAATATAATTATCATGACCTACTCTTGTTCAAGTTCCCTCTTGGAAATCATCACCTGAGCCAGTGATGATCTGTCTACATGTAGTGTTTAACTTCTCCAGAATGTAAATGTTATACCTCTTCTGCAGTACTTTCAGAGTGCTTTCCTGGTGCCATTAGCATTTAAACATTATTATTAACAACTGGATTACTCACTCTGTACCTTCGAATGGCTAGGAAAATGAAAGTGAAATGTCAGATGCAATTAGGAGAGATGCTACCTCCTGTATTCCCTGGACTACTTTGTTTGTCACCTTCCCATATGACCCCCACTGGAGTAAAACCTGCAGTAGTCCTCAATGAAGTTGACATAGATGAAGCTTATGCTGTAAGCACAGCTCTAATGTGGTCTATATGACTTTAAAGATCATGGAAAGCACCTAATATTTCATCCAAAATGTGAGCAGAAAAGAATTAACTCCATAGTTTTATTGGATAAGGAAAAACCAATTCTATGCTTTCAATAGCCTTCAGCTATAGCTCCAGGTACTGTGATGTTAAATAATTTAGTCTGAACTTGCCAGCAGTGGGGATTATTACTATTGCAGAGGCAACGTTTGGTGGACAACGTTGGAGGTGGAAGTGGTTGGTTTTTGTAGCTGCTGTTGCCCGGACGAAAGGAATTTGCTCTCCGGATTGAGGTGGCAGCTTTGCACTTGGATGACATGAGTTCTCACCCCTCAGCCAAATCACAGGCATCCAATGTATAGTCTGGAATGTCAGGTTAGTGCCTGAAAGCTCTGCCAGAACCCTGCAAGTCGGGATAGCTTCTACCATGTTGTAACTACATGGCTTTGTAACCTCCCAGGGTGAGGATATGGAGTTTGGTATGGAGATGGATCCATCTCCTTGCACCTGAATGTCATATTCTCCTCAGAGCAAATGGATAGGCTTTTGTGTGGAAACTGTCATAAACACAGTAAAAACTCCAGATTTTGGCAAGCAGAAGCTGTTTAAGAACCAAATGAAACTGCTGTAAAACAATAATTTGAAGGAGTAAACCAGCGCTAACCTGTATGGCAAGTTTCAGCTGATGCACTGGGAAATGGCAAAGACATTAAACTCCCCTAAGATAAGGGTTATAATAGGAACTTCAGTGACCCTCCAGTACAGTGGGGCTTCTGTGCCACTATAATTAGGGTTATTGCAATGAAGTCAGGCATCTAAATGTTACCATTCTGCTCATTAAAACAGTTCTTTTCAGAGAATTAAGGATTCTGCATTTTACATTCATAAAGTGAATAATATAAACTTAACTTGCAGTTGCTTTGATTATGTGTTGGAAGGAGTTAAAAATCTCTGTGTAGATCACTGTAGTTTTATTATGTAAGATGACCTTAGGAACTGTCATCCCCCTTGAATTTATACAAAGAATTCAAAGTAAAGGTTTTCTAGGTTACACTTCTTTTTTCAACCCTTTGTCCTGTCAGCTCAGTCCTAGATATCTTCATCTGCCGACATGCCCAGATGTGCAATGAATGTTGATTTGAGCTGGCCCCTCAACCCCTCCCTGCTGGTGTCATTAAAACCAGGGAGGTAGCTGCTCCCCTGGCATCTTTGGCAAGGCTTGGCTTTACACTGCAGACTAAATTATTGATGAAGAGCACTTCTGTCGCAGTGTGTTTTACCCACCTTTAAATGAAACAGTGTGGATAGAGCTGTCATTGCCTCCTCACTCCCTGCAACTTCTACATGACATTTATGATGTGGTTCAGATTGCACTGAAGCAATTAATTTCCAGTAGAGCCTGCACTCAGAATGAAGTTCCCTGACAATTATGAAGGGCTGGATTTTCAGGGAGCACACCACACAGTCATTGATACAGTATACAAAAGAAAACATCACAATACACTGCAAAGGTTTGGTGGTGTTTTTTTTCCCCCTGACTCTGATGCTTAGTGCTTGAACACCCTTTTCACACCAGTAACTTTTGTTAACAACCTGGATGAAGCATAGTGTTCAGCTCCATGTTTGGGCCTGATCCTGCTGAGTGCCTCCAGATCCTGCAGCAATCAGTAGGACCCAAGTTTTGCCATCTGTTAAGAAAAGCCTTACCAAAATGCCTGTCATTTTTGGTGAGGGACAGCCAATATCTTCACATCAGACATCTGTCTGCACCTGGAAGCAAAGCCTGTTTTTAATTCTGCATTCAGCCATTCAAGTGGTGCTGGTGCTGTAGGAGCTGCTCTTTTATATCTCTTCTAGTTGCTGTCTGAACGCAAGGATGGGTTTTTCTGGGAAGATGGTGTGTTCCTTGCCTAGATTTGTTTAGGATAAAGAATAGAACAGGTTTTGTTTATATAGGTTGTTTTCCTCATATCTAAAAGTCTTCCTAAGACCTTGACAGTGAGTTTTCCATGTGAACCATCTCCAAGTGTCCTCAGCGATGAGGATTTTGCTCAGCTTTGGGATTTACAACCTGTTTTATTGTAGAAGGGAACGGTGACCTGGGCATGGGACTAGACCTGTTACTTCTCTTGTCATGGAGCCACCAACTTCCAGAGTAGATCCCAGAGCTGGACAGGAGTATCCATAGGTTTGTATTTCAGTTGCAGCACAGCCAGCTCTGATGACAGCGCTGTCAAACTTACACGGGGTGAGAATTTGCGCTGGCACCTCTGCATCAGGGTGATGGGCACTTTAGGAATGCACAGACAAAAATACAGACAGGATATTGATGGGTGAACTAATGTGTGGACTTGTACTTACAAGCTCAGGCTCAGAGGTGAATATTCTGACAACTGAAGCGTTTTGACACAAGTCTTATTAAGAAAACGTGTGAACCAGTTTGGATAGAATCGGAAGTGTCTTTACCCAGACCAGGAAACAATCTGCTGGAGATTTGGAAAGAGCTGTAGCTGGCCTTTCCTACTGTCCTGGTTTTCCTACAGCACCTCATGGGGTTGCAATAGCAGAAGATGACTCTGTGAAATGTGGTCCAACATCTTTTGGCCCAGGGGATACCGTGGTGTGAGCACTGAGTTCAGAAGTGCATGGATTTAGGAACCTCTCTTTAACACAGCCGTTAAAATTCTAACTGTGCTGCAGTTGCCTGGGATTTTTTCCTTATGCATATTTGAATTTCCTTTGAGGAAGAGACACTAAATAAATCAAGTGAAGGGATTTTTTTTCCCCATGACATAATTCAAAAAACCATCTCAAAAAACACTCAATGCCTCTGACACCCCAACCTGATTTAGGGTTCAGAGTGACAGAGCATCTGGAATATTTTGAGGAAAAGACTAATCCCTTCTTCCAGCAGGAAAGCTTTTCCTCAGTAGTTTGGTTTTAGTTTTGTGATGAGCTAAATGTGTCAGTAAATAGCACTCAGAATTGTTGGTGTGGCTGCATTACTACAAGCTACCTTCAAAAGTGTCTTTAGTATCTTCCAGAGGTCTGAGGAACTACTGTTGAAATCGTTGGAGCCAGAATAAGATCCTGTAAAAACTGAGTAAGGAATTTGGCGTGTTCTTCATACTTGAGTGAAACCTCACTTTTAATGATCTCACTGTCATTTCATAATTGAGGTTAAGTACAAAGTCTTGTGGGATGCATTGCAGGATTATGTCAGAGAATGAGGGATACATATACAGGAATTTTAGGACAGCAAGCACCCTTTAAGGAGCATTTCAAAACTCTGGTAGATATTTATGGTCTCTTTGAGAGAGCCCTGGTCTTGCTACTTGTCCTTTAAAATACTCTGGGGATGAAATGTTTCAAAAAAGCCTTGATTAGTTTAGTCCCTCTCCTTTTTTTCCCTGCTCTGTTTTTTTAATGTATTTTTTTTAATAAACCAGGAATTTTCTATGTGTACTTCTACAAAGTACTTGTTGTAGTGCTGTAAGCCTGATACACATTTTCCATGTAAAATCAACTTGTCAATCAACATTTTAAAAACTCCAGTGTCCCTACTTAGCAATGTAAATAAAACTGCTTTATTTACAGAGACTTAGGAACTATGAGGAATAAGGTATAGAAGGAAGGAATCACCAAGTGTGTGAAGAAATAGCATAACAGCTACAGATATTTTAATGGAACAGGTTAAATTTCTTTTTGAGGGAAAGTTAATATATTTAAATGCATGTGGGCAAATTCCCTTGTCTCCTGGAGAGTTAGGACATGACTCTGTGCTCTGTAGCAGCACTTTTCTGCTGGTGCTGCAAATGTGCTTTGTACCCATGTTAAAGGATGCTGCTCCAAAGCAGAGAATTAGACCTCGGCATGTAAAATAGGGAGGTGATGCAAAGCAATTTGAGTAGGAAATCCTGGGACATTAGTGATGCTCCAAGTGCAAATTTTAATATGGATTTAACTGCAGAGCTGCTACTGAGGCCTCAGTAATGTTATTTTAAGGTTAATTTGGAAGCCTCATTCGAGGGTTTGGCTGCCTAACAGCCACTGTCATTAGTGAGAGTTGCATGGTTGAGTTCCTGCCCTGGAAATTTCCCTCTCTCCAGTTGTTTATGTACATAGAAATAAATGAGCAAATAGACCATTCTTTGAGGAGACAATTTGGTGTATAATAACACATTAATGTTTTAATCCAGTCATCTGTACTCCCACAAGGCAGGCAAAGGAGCCTCAGATCTGAGTTCTGAACCTTTTCTTAATGACAGATTTCTTTGGTCAGAAGCAAGTCAAGCTCTCCCTTTGTCATCCTGGCTTATTTTTCAGTCTTGCTGTCTTTCCACAAGACAGCAGTGAGAGATTGCTATGAAACTAATTAATGTCTGACAGACAGATCGAACCAAATATCCAAAGGATTCAGACTATAGTTCATTCCCCTTTACAAAGCAGAATACCACGAGGCAAGAAACATATAGATGACATTATTATACTAACAAATAGCTGAGGGAATTTTCTTGCTCATTTTATCCAAATTAGACAATTTAAGACAATTATGGTTAAACTCCCCTTCCAGACTGCAGCTCAGTTACCTTGATGTGTTGGTGGCTGTAAAGAGATACATATGAAATATTACCTGAGAGGGAAACTGTGTGCTTTGGTGGACCTCTATTGTCTCTCAGACTTTGACCACAAGGGAGAAATAAGGGTCATGTGTCGTATATGCATAGCCAAAGTATAGAAGATTTATGGCTTAGTGAATATGTAGATACGCTGGTGTTCTTGACCAAGCTGTGGAAGCTGTCCTCGAGTGCGTCTGAGGTTTTGCTGTTAAAAAGAAAAACCAAAAATACTTCAAAGCAAGAAAGAGACAAACAATTACACACACAGAGTCTTGGAACACTTGGGCAGTGTTCTCTGCGATCGCAAAAATAATGACTGCTCATCCTGGTCTCTTGAGGGGGAAATTTCCATATTTTTGCTTTCGAGGCACTTTCAAAGCCATTTACTGCCATAATTCATACACCGCTGGATTAAGAACCATATGCCTCTTAAAATCAGCAAGAGGCTATGTAGAGGATTTGCTGATTTAAGGAAAAGGCAAGAATAAAAATAAAATAGGCAGACTGAGACCTACTTTTACTTCAAAGGATATAATCACACCAGTTTGGCAGTCCACTCTTTAAGAAATAGTTCCTGGTTAATTGGATTGAGTGACAACAAAAAACATCAAACTGCAGTGTGTTGACCACTACATTTAATTTTAACCTTACCACGGTGCCTGTTGGTCACTAGTTACCTGTAATTGTTGGCAGTTCATTCAACCCATGCTGTATCCAGGGGATTAAGCAGTGCCGGTAGATTGGGAGGGGAACATTTCATCTGCAAAACAGAAATCAGGGAAGGTCCTGTGGCATCAGCTCTGAGGGATCACAGTTTGCTACATTAGATCACAGCACAATGCAAACTCACTGCACTTCTCAGAAGAACATGCGCAGATTTCCCTGCTCTGAAGCAAAATACCTCCAAATTCTACAATTCCTAATCTTTTCTGCAATGGGAGATGGAAAGAAAATCTATTTTCTCTTCATCATCTTGATGGCTTTTTCTGTTTACAACCATCTTGCCCAATGATAGCACCATTCCCTGTGGACAATATGACATTAAAATAAAATCTGCATCAATGCTGAGAACAGGGGTACAGATACAGTATTTATGTCTTCTTGGCTAAATTGTAGTTAATAACTTTTCCTAAACTTGTTCCTAATTTTTCTGTAGCATGTTTTTTGGGGTAATTTATTTGCAACACCCCAGCACTCTTAAAGACAGGTTTGCTCCTGCTTAACTGAAAGGCCATTTGCATTAAAATAGAATCTAACATTTGACACATTTTTTCCTGGACAAGATCAGGAGGGCTGCATACAGAGAAATTTAAAGGCACATTCCTCTTCCCTGTGTGGTGATATTCCTGTCTGTGGTAGGAACAAGGGAAATATGAGAACATGGTGGGATTCCTGCTAAGGCTGGTTGTGTCACTCCAGTAAGGACCCTCTTCAGTCCACTGTTGGTTTCTGAGACAACACAGTAACTTCTTTAACTGAATATTTTGTGGAGAAAACCTTGTTTATGTCCCTCTTTGTGCTGTGGCACCTCTTTAGTTGTAGTGCCTGGATAGCAGCTCTTGGGGACCATCTGCGAGGAGCTGCATTGATTTCCCATTTCTCAGAAGGCCCCACCTGGAGTCTTTCATCCTGTTTGGGCCAATGCAGTTTGGGAAAGATTTGAATCAGTAGGACACAGTTTAGAGGAGAACAGGGAGATTAAATCAGAAGCCCAGAAAATGTGGCCCACAAAGATTAAAGGAAATGGGTTACTGAGCCTGAGGAACTGATGTCTGGGAGCAAGACTGTTCTTTTCAGATAGATAAATCTCCCTGTTTCTGCTGGACAAAGCAATGGACTGAAAGTAGCAAGAGCCAGGCTGAGTTTTAAAAGAGCCTTCCTGGTCAGGAAGGTCATAGCAGCACTGGAGGAGGTGGCTGGAGTCTCTTTTACTGTGTCCTGCCTGGAAGCAGGTAGAGGAACATCTGGTAGAAAGAATATAACTTGCTTTCAAAGTAAAAACGACCTTTAAATCTCAGGATCTTTTCCCACAATGTGATTCTGGATCTCTCCATGCAGGTCCTGAAACTGCTGTTGTTACAGTGTATTACAGCACTCCTGGTAGGAGATCATATAAATGAAGAATTTCCTCCTTCCCTTCCTTTTCCTGGAAAGATGCTATCCATGGGTGGAAAACCTCATAACAAAATTGGTTTGAGTAAAGGCTATTTGCTTTCTGAAATTTCTGTAGGGGCCAACAGGTTCAAAAGCATCTCAAAAAGAGATTTTTACACATTTTTCATCATGCATTTCTTTTTTAGGGTCTTAAAAGCTTAAAAAAAAACTGGCCTAAAACTCCATGCTTCCCACCCTTTTGGCAGAAGTATAGGACAGCTGAGGATATTGACTGAGCATGCCCCACAGACACAAGCCTCGGAATTCACTTTTTGCTCCTTTTTGAAAGAGAAAACAATCACGTCTGCAATAACATAAATTTTGCTTTCATTATGACTGTACTCCTGCAAGCTAATTACATTTCAGACACAAAGCCTGTCAACTTTCCTCCTCTGTGGTGATAAAGGAACCTGCTGGGTAAAATAGCCACCACTCATGTGTTATTTCGGGAAATATCTAGCCAACTGTGGGAGAGAGGCCTTGTTTTTGTGTTGAAGTAAAGAAACAAAACAGGAAAACTCCAGTACTTATAGTAAGTGTGAGTGGCCATAAAGATCAATATGATTGGACAACACAGTTTAAAATTAATCACAGTCTTTGTTTAAGGAACCTGTCTGGTTTTGCCTTATATGTTCTTTTTCATATTTATTGAGAACACCAACTAAAATTGAAACTCTTTCCTTTGGGATTTAAGTCTGTATGTTTTCCTTTACAGCCAGGGTGGGCTGGAGCTGTTCCAGTGCTGTGCAGGAGTGACTTAATTTCCTCCCATCTGATGTCCTAGAGGTTATCACCCTAACCAGCTCAAACAGCTGTCCAAGAAGAAAACGAACATTCCATCACTCCTTCTGCAATTTAGTGCTCATACAGCTCTCAGTTTTTAGATCTGCTTTAACTAAACCATCTGATATTTTTTCCTCTTCCTTTTTTTTCCAGCAAAGCAGAGTACTCCCAGATTTGGATTTGCCAGCTGAAATGTGAAGGTGACATGGAGCAGAGGGGTGATGAACAGCCCAACAAACCAGGGGTGAAGGCAGCATCTTTCCCTGCAAGGCCCTTCCCATAACAGGCTTCTGGGAGGAACACAGAGGCACTTCCAGAGGTAGGTTTAGAGGCCCAGCTGACAGGTGCTGACTTGTTTAGCTGCTGTGCCTTGATTGCATTTGATTTTGTGCCCATAACCTGAGCAGATTCCAGAAAGGAGGCACATTCTGCTTATGGCAAGTTCCTCGTGTGACACATCAGGGGTTTGGGGTGGTGCTTGGCCTCACTGCAGCGCCTGGGGGAGGAGGGCACTCCAGGCAGTGTGAGGAGGAGTTTTGAGGGGAGCTGGCACTTTTCTGGGCTGTGTGATAGGACAGGACATTCTGTTCTCTTGATTGCTGTTGGTGTTGAGCTGTAATTTGGAGTGGCCCATCCCCAAGGCATTGTGGCTTCTGTCTGACTCCACACCTGACCAGGGGCTGGGGAGCTACAGGGGTTGTCTGAAATGGAGAGACAGGCTGGGAACTGGGAGCAGATGGGAGGAGAGGGGGATGAATTCTTGTTTAGCCACCCCCAGTAGGTGAACAGTAGATGCTTAGGAAGATGCTCTTTCCATCAGGAAGCTGATGTGTCACCCTTTTTGAACAGCTGTGACCCTACAAATTACTAAACATCACATGATTCTCATTCAGTTTAGCACCACTGAGAGTGATACAAGATCAGGGAGGTCCCACTCCTCTCTGATTATTTAACTTAAACCCTTGGTAGTTTCAAACCTTCTCCAGATTTTATCATGCTGTTCACAACCTCATATCCATTAACTTCAGCTTCATGAAATCCTCAAAGCCTGTGCACAACCAGTGTCCCCACTAAGATCTCAGGGTCACTTGGAAATACTGGTTTCCTGCAAGGCTTCTTCCATGGGGAATGGTCATCCTCAAAGCTCTCCATTGCATTATTGCATTCACAGGAGCATCCTCATGAGTACTTGTCAGAAATATCTCCTGGAAGGTCATAGTTCATGGGTTTTAGGACATCTCTGCTTTGCTGAT
Source organism: Donacobius atricapilla (assembly GCA_013397315.1). Classification (NCBI taxonomy): domain Eukaryota; kingdom Metazoa; phylum Chordata; class Aves; order Passeriformes; family Mimidae; genus Donacobius; species Donacobius atricapilla. The sequence continues at coordinate 116,573 of WBMY01002786.1, forward strand.
TAACATACCAGTGCCTCCTTCAGTGGAACAACACTCCTTCATCTTGGGGAGAATCTGCCCCAGAGGACTGAGGGGGCAGGACTGTAAAATCAAGTTTTATTCTGCTTCTAAATGGTACAAATGCTCCCTTTATTTATAAAATTAGTCTAAAAGCTTAGGTCAATATGCAAGTATCCCGTTAAGCGGAGCTTGGTTTAACATTTTTTTCATTAAATAGTTGTTCTGAACATACTTGGTGTTTTGAGAGACAGTGGGGAGGACATGGTGGCCTTAAAATGCCCTAATAGTGCAAAGTAACTTTCTCCATACATTTTCATGAGTATTTTTGATTATGCATTGCACACGTTCTAAATACATAATTACATGCTGTCCTGATCGATTGAGTAAATAATACATTAAAAAAAAAAAGTATGAATATTTAACAAATGAAGTGCAATGGCTTAAATGTGGGGAACATAACATAGGTTTAAAAAACCTGCCTAATTATGCACTTAACTAAGACATGAGGACAGTTCCTCTAGAGCCACTCTGGCCTGTCAAGTAAATAATATGCATTTTACAAAACCAACTAATTATGGATTTACCCATGGGACTGTAAAAGATCTGAAGATGCAGGTAAGTAATGTGCACTTGATAGCTAACCAGGCATGGGGAATTTAATTTAATTAAATATCTGGTAGGTTAAAAAAAGAAGGTAAATAATGTCAATAATCTCTCCAAAACCAGGGCATTCAACTTAAGTTACCTCCTGTAGCATCTTGATATAGTAAATACACCAGTGCAAACTAGCCAAGAGTGGGATGCAACTATTTTTGTTGAAGGAGATCTTACTGCTTTACTGAAGTTTTCCATGATTCAAAGTGTCTCTTCTGGCATCAGGCATGCCAGCTCAGGGCTGCTCTTTGGGATCACATTGTGGGGTCAGGGGTATGACAACATCTGCCTTTGCTCACACTTTTCCATTTTTCCCAGAGATTTTTATATGATATTGACCACAGGCCTCACTAGAAAAAAAAAAAATAATGGAATACTGGTTCATATTTGTTTTTATTAATATGTATTTCTCAGGATGTGGGAGGATTTTTTTTATCTGTTTAGGGGGATACAAAGATGACTTGTTTTAAGCTGAACCACTAGGAAAGAAACACTAAGGCTTGAACACTGCATCACGACTCTTTTTTGGAAATAGGTAATAGAGAAAAGAGGGCAAAAGGTGCCATTGAGGCTTTTAAATAGTTTTGAAGGAGAAAAACATTCTGAGCTTATGCTGCCAAGTCCCAAGAACACTGTATGCACCTGTGTCACTAATCCTCTCTACACGACTGCACAAAAACTGCTGCCCAAGGAAGACTGACGTTTAAGCAGGCTCCCTTACAAGTTATCAAACCAGGTGGAGTTGCATTAGGAGTGTTAATTAGGGTAAATGAGCAGTGCAAGTGGTTGTATGGGCATACACACACACTTAGAGGTACTAAGCCAGGGATTTCTTCACTGAAGGCTTCACCAGGTGAGGCTGAAAGGCTGCAGCCAGCACATTTCCTTAGGAAACAGTCCCTCAGCAAAATAGCACTGAACAGTTAATGGTGACCCATCCTTACTATTTTTCAAACAGTACACAAAGCAATTTTTGCTTATTTGTTTAGTATTCCTTTTTTTTTTTCTAACATCTGAAAAACAATGTTGGGACAGCTAAAATACCCCGGACCCCCTCAGATTGCTGGGTGATACACAAATACATTGTCTGAGATTCCCACCCCACCCTGGTTTAAATGCCAGAGTTGTGTTCTGAATGTAAATTCCTGCCAGCTATTGAGATCACAAGTATGAAATCTGAAACTGCTGGTTCTATGATGATAAAGGGACATGCTCTTTAAAGGAACCCAGTTTTGCTGCGAGCAATGAACATGGGATGTGGAAAGAGACCTAGATTTGAAGTAGAGTTTGAAATGCTGCAGGAATTCCATTACATCCTTCTAACACTCTTCTCCCTTGGTCAGATAGAGGGGGTTTTTTTTGTTGTTTATGTGTTTACTTTGAGAATGATAGATTGGAAAACTTCTGTTAACCCTTTTCTCCTTGGCTCCCTTTCTTCCCCACCTTTCCCCAGCACCCACTCCCCAACCCTTATGGAATACAGCGGTTCTGTTTGGGATCTGAAGAATGCTATTGTTTAGCCACAAACCCGTCTTCTCCATCTTTTTCTCTTTCCTATAAAATACACCATTCATTTTAAAATGCGAACTGGATTTGTGGTATTTGATTATCTACTGAAACCAGATCAGAAATTTGTTGTTAGGAAATCAAGTTTTGTTTAGGAGAGACTGGCACACAGTCAAATTAACAACCTGGTTTATATTTTAACTATGTTATGGTCTCACCACTCTGCTTATGTTTCTTACAAAAAAAAAAAATCAAAAGAAAAGGCCCAAACCCAGAATTATTGTTTATTGCTTAGAAATAGCTGCTTTTGCTTCAGATACTTGAGAAAGCAGAGGAATGAAATCAGCTCGTGGCAAGCCGTGAGGGTTTCAGGACCAAACACTGCAAATAAAACTCACCTGGAGCTTTTGAGGAGTGAAAGATCAAGACTGCAGCGAACAATTTCTTGCCAGCAATTGCCTTGACCGTTGGGTCAGCATTGGAAAAATAATATGATAATCTTTACATTAACTTCAGTAGTTTCCTTTGTGCCAATTGCTCCTATTGTGGCTGTGCTCAGCTAAGCTGGCATGATGGGAGCTCTGCTAGTGGACTGCTTCAGAGGAGACTTGCTTGAGTTCTCAAGCAAGGTGAATAGGACTTGGGGAATCTGACAAAAAATGTTTTATTTGAGCTGTTCTCTTAATTAAATTAGTACCATTCCAATAGCCAGCTGAATAGTGATGTCAAGGAGGAGACGGCCAACTTATGAAACCTCTCCTGTAAAACTTACTGTATTTTTAGATTTCTTGGATTCTTTCAATGCCATCTGTAGCTCACACATCACATTCTTCACCATGCTATTACATTCCAGAAGTAGATGAAAAATTAGAAATTATTTTATCTAGGACAGAAAAGGAATATGCTGAGAAAGCTCCTCTGTGAAGGGAGAAAATAAGCCATGACACAACATTAGGGAACACAGGACTCATTAATTTAGATATTCTTTTAATATTCACGGTTTAGTTGCAGCATGTCAGGATCACAGAGCAACCAGGGCTGATGTTATTACTGCCTTAAAAAAATTCTTGCCGCAGCTCCAGGCAGTTTAAGAAACATTTTCGGTTCTTTGCTCCTCTGATGGCCAAATCCTGCTCCCTCTGCCTGTTGGGAAGCTCTTCAAGGGTTGGTACCTTTTGCTCCTTGATTTAAGACACACAAGGATTGTCCCTGAGACCCTTAGGATGTGTGTGAGGAGGTTTCTTAGGTCTGAGCAAAGAAATCGTGGGGGTTCNGTGCGGAATTGTCGTGCAGCAGAGGGGAGAGCTGTGCGTGCGCGGGGCTGGCCAGCGGTGAGGAGCGGCTGTTCCATGGAGCGGCTGTTCCATAGAGTGTGAGTGCCCTCTGCTGCACAGCCTGCTGAGCTCCTGGGCTGAGCCTCGCCGCAAAGCTACAACTGCAAAAAAAGCTGGTTCCCTTCTCATGCACAGTGATGGATGCACCAGAACTTTTTAGGGAACGGGCCACACTCGGAACTCGGAGTCAGTGGTGCCATCAGTCAGTGGAATTTACTGCATCGACACCTACTGTAAATATCAGAATATTTAATGAACATTTACATTGGTAATTTCCAGAGCTGTGGTAACAAGCTGGGTGAATAAATCCAGTATCTATATGTGAAAAAAGTGAAATGCTTTGAAGTACTTAAAAGTAAATTTTAATATATTCCCTTAGTGCTCAGGTCATTTATGGTCATAGTTCCTAACTCATTTATTCAGAGCAGAATTTAAAGAAAAAGGAATCTAAGTTCTTCAGGTGGAGCTTCTATAAAATCAAGCAAATCAATTTTAAATAAAGCTATTGAGTATTCATATTATTTTGTGCTTCTCCATATAACTTATACTGACAGCAGCTTTTATGGAATACTAATATTCTCTCACACACATTGCATATCTAAAGCTACTAATTACAAATCACATTTTACACAGGCTTTGAAAAGGAAGCTCCAATACTTTGTAGGATATTCTTTTAAATAGCCTAGTACAATATTAAATAATCATTAGACAAAGATTGTTATAAAATCAGGCTGCCAAATTACTGACTTTGTGTTTTCTACAGCTCTAATCTTTTATTTCTTCCTCAAGCAAACCTCCCCCTGATTTGGAAAATGCAAGATTTAGGTCTATGGCAGAAAAGTGGAACATCTCTAAGATGTAGCTGGGGATGGCATTTCAGTATTATCCAAAAGTTGGGTGCAGATTGTATTTTGGGAACCTGCAACTGGGAGACTTTGCCAAGTGGTCCAACGGCATCAATAGGATGTAAAGTGCCTTCAGCTACACTTCAAATGTCAGCTGGAAACAGCTTTGAAGTGCATTCCACTTTTACAATAAACCGCATTTTGGAGTCCACTGTAAAGGACAGCTCTTCACCTCTGGGGCTGCTGCTTGCATTGGATCCATGGGAAAGTGCTGCCTGTGTTCCACTGCACTGAACGGGAGCTTCTCATGCAGTGTCTCACAGTGACATTGTTTGAGTCATTCAAAATGCCTCCAGTTTTTTATTGCCCCAAGTTCAGCATTATTCTGGACAGAGCCTTAAGCGATTTGAAACATCTCTCTGGAACTAATGCCATGGGAAATCAGTTTAATTGTAATGTAACCCCCCAGAAGTAAGCTTGAATGTGCTGTAGAATGAGTAGTGCAGGTGGCACAATCCATCTGTGCCTCCTGACACCTCAGTCCAAACACGTGTTTGTTTTGCTGGCTCAGATCTGTATTTTCTCGTGCTGCCCACAGTGATGTAAATCTGAACTAATTTAGGACTGGCCACACAAGAAATGTGTATTGCAAAGCTCTGCAAATCAGCACTGTATGGCCTTGACAAAGCTGTGGGTGGTTAATTCCCACACAGATATATCTTCCCTGGATCTTCTCCTGCTCCGTGCCATTGTTCTGTTGCTTCCACAAGGATTGAAACTCACCTCAAATCTTGCAGATAAATCAAATTCGTAACTGTAAGTGGGTATGCAATTCCATGGAGAGCAAACCTGACAAAGGCGGTGAGGCTATTGTAAATACAATTGTGAGGCAGCCGCTAGCCCAAGGCTTTCCTTTGATGTTCCTGTTACTGCAGTCTGACTTTGTCACAAATTCAGCCCTGGTACAGGCAGGTGCTTGAGAGCCACAGGAGATCCTGGGCTGATGAGACTCTCTTAGCAAGCACTGTTTGGTGACTTTCTGGGGAATGTCAGCTATTCCTGCCCTCAGAGTCTGCAAACAAAGGTGCAATCTGTGGCCAAGCTGAAGGCTGGGAGGAAACTTGAATGAATGGTGTTCAGTCCAGGTCTGTGCTGAGAACTGTCTGAAAACAGGAAATGCTGGGATCTTGGGTGTTGGCATTTCTGTGAGCTGGCGGGTAATAAAGGCATGGCAGAGGAGGTTTTGACTTTCAGTTCCATCCCTGGCAATTTCATAATGCAGGTGAATCCTATGTTTGGATAGCAGATCCTTAGAACAGACCTCTTAATCTCATGGTTTACACAGTGAGTATTTTAATAGCAAACTTAAAACCAAAAGAGTTTCTTAAGTGTTGGGGTTTAGCCCTTGATCTGAAATAGATGTCTGGATCCAGGCCCTATTTAATAACCTTGGCCTTCTTATAAAACACTGGTTGTCTTTTCTACTTAAAAGCATTTCTATGGGTGGTCATGGGTGATCAGTGCTCCCAAGAGCCACCATTATTCTGTGCCATGAGTCACAAAGTGACTTGGATGTTGTTTAAACCCTTTCCCCTGCACATCTGCCATCCCTTCTCACACATTATTTTTGGCTGAGAAGGCTGGGGAGTGGCTCTCAGGAGAGCTCCTGGCAATATGAAACACCAGAGGTATTTTCTAACAGTGCATCTCACTGGGTATTACACAGTTCTATAAACACTTCATGGAGGATCTCTCACATGATGTGATTGACACTGATTTACAAACTGCTCTGGAACTGAGAGAGTAAAGCAAAAAAAACAGCTTAAGCTGAGTCTCAAAATGAAAAATAGTTACCAACTTCGTTGCCTTTTTGATGCCTCACTCATAAAACTAAGGAGGTGGCAGACTACTGCTGGTGTTTTCGTTAAAGCCAGAGTTATCTTTTTATTTCCCTTTAGAAAAATGGGGTCTGAGCAGTCAGAATATATGGTCTTGTAACTCTGCAAAATTGTAGCTTCATTAACTTTGTACAAGTTGTTATGAGAAGAATTGAAGCGACTCAGAATTCTGTGCAGAACTGGAATGAAAGCTGTAGCTCTTCAGGAGCAGCTACACTGCTCTGAAAAAGTTCATGTGGCACAGGCCAAGTGTTTACTAGAATGCTTTCAAAAAGTAACATCAAGCCAGAAATGAGGTACAAATTCTGGCTCATGTGCTCTGTATCTTTCCTGTCTTCTCTGCACAAGCTGAAGCTTCAGTAAGTCCATCCACATTGTTCCTCTCTGCATTTCTTCCTGGCCCAACCCCTGGCAAAGGGCAAATCCAGAAAATTAATTTCCCATGCTTTTTAGCAGCCAGTTCCCTCCATCAAATATTTCCAGGTTATATCCAAGTGGGATGGCCCCATCCCAACCCAGTCATTATGCCTGCTACGTTTTCCTGGATGGAATGTTTTTTACCGTTTTTGACTCTTTTCCAGCACAGGGAGATTGTTTGATGGGGTTTTCTCCATCTTGAGGTTCTGCCTGAAAATCTCAGCCTGAGTTGCTCAGCAGCTCTTGCCCTTTTCTGTGGATATTGTTAATAGCTCTGAGGGAGAGGACACTTCTTCAGAATTAGAAGCAATCTTGGCCACTGTGGAACTCCACAAGTCAGTAAGGTTTATTTGCTCCAGTAGTCACACAGAATTTTTTGCCTGTTTTAAGCCCCCCCCAGTTCCAGGCTAACAAGGTAAATTTGTGAGGATAACTGTATGTTAGTTTCATATGCAGGTCTCTTTATTGAGAGGAAATATCAGAAATTAAACCTTACAAGTATCCAGAAGCAATTACAAAATGAGTAGATTATAGTGGTAATGCTGTAAATGGAAATTCACTGAAATGTCAAAGTACTTGCCATAAAATGTAGCAATAATATGATACTAAACACAATACAGAGAGCTTTCAAATATTAATACCTTTATTATTTTCTCTATTAATACTGATAAAGTTCAAACAATCGTCACCAAGCTGATCAGGAGAATAATAATATCATTACCATCATCTGCTGGAGGGAGCTATAATGGTGCTGTCATTCTGTCCCACTGGAAGATCACTTAGGAACTGACTTAGATCCTGACATAAATCCCTGGAGGTGAATGACAGGACATTACCAGGCTCAGAGGATAATCATAAACTCGCATGCTAATGGCTCAGACTTGTGAAGATACCAGTTGTAACAAAACTGGGAACAAATAGTAAATTAATTTTTCAGCTTGCTTGGCACTGTCTGCTCAGGAAAAAGGTTCTTTATATTCCAAGGCTTAGTGAGCTTCCCTTGCTATTTATTCCATTATTTCTTTTATAGGGATCTTTACATAATTCAGCTCTCATGGCTGATTTATTTAATGACCTAATCATCAGGTAACTCCTGGAGTTTTAGCAGGATGGATATCCTTTTCCTGCAGAGATTCTTTCTTTGCAGAGGAGACTTCTGAGCTGCTTAGAACAGGAGACCTCTGGCAGAGACAGATTGGTGCGTACCTTGAATATCTCCTAACTTCTGTAGCTTCTACTCCATCCTAGTGGGGGAGAGATCAAAATCTGGGTATGTCCACACAGATTTTTCCCTCACAACCACGTTTTTTACAAGTGGTGGTGTACATATCATTGCATGGTGTTGCTGGTCATGGCCTTCACAGGTATGTTTTAAAAGTTATTTTTGTGTTAGAAATAACAACAAGAAAAAAGAAATTGCAGAAGAGCAGCCTGAGCATTTAATTATAATGCTGAATATTAATTAATAAAAAACATCAAAAATAAGTTGCTGGTTGCTGTATAATTAGGTATCTACACCCATCAGATCAAAGTATGTAAATGAACTACATTCTAATAAGCCCCACTGTTTAGCTGAAGAATGATAATGAATCTTATTTGCCTGCCTAAACTTAGCCAAAGCCACTAACTAGGTGATTTTCTTCCCTTTGTACATTTTTTTGGATTGGTACAAAAAACGAGATAATCAATAATTGTGGATAGTCTCCTGAGTGATTCCCACTAATGCTAATGGGAGTTAATTGCTTATATTTAGAGGAGAGTGTGCAGTTCTGGCACCCCAGTGAATATAAATTACACAGTGGTGGAGACTGCACAATGGGCTAAATCATTCCCACCCACAGAAGGAGGAAAGCTCCTTGGGGAAAACTGCATTATTCCTTCCACGGCGTCTTGTCTTGCTGCTCAGGGGAGGGCTCTGCTGGCCAGGTGACAGTGGTCTCACAGGACATGTCCTCACTGGACCTGGGGCCTGTAGGATGTGACCTTGGTGTCCACAGCCCCTGGGAGGAAGACCCACCACAGAAAGGGAACAACTCCCTCACTTTCCCTGTCCCCATGTCTCACTTGCATTTTATTCTCCCCTTCCTTGCACCAGCCCTAGGGCACAAATGAAAACTCTGCCACAGACTTGGCAGCAGAAAGTCCCCAAATCCCTGGCACAGGGCATGGCAGCTGGGGGTATTCCTTCACCCTGTTGTGCTGGCACAGCACTGAGGGGCTTGGAAGTTACAGCTGGGAGAAAACCACCAGCTCAGGGTATCCACAGCTCCTGAGGCTTCATGAGGTGGGGTCAGGAAGCCACATGGTCAAGCACGGCCCTGAAGAAAGTTCCAGAGATCAGTCTGGAACCTCAGAGGTGTCCCATGGTGAACTCAGCCCCTTCCTGGTGACATCCAAGGAGCTGACTGCTGATTCCCTCCCTGCTGTCGCAGGCCTGGCACTAATGAGGGGAAACGGGGTTTTTAATGTGATTAGGAATTTATCAGAGCCTGTTTGGAAGGGCCATGCAGTGATGCTGGATTGTTAATTCTCCTTATTAACATTATGTAGAACTGAAATTCTGCCACTTCACTTCTCAGTTGCTGAACATCCTATTTAAATTAAATTGGTCCGACATGCCTTTATCCATTTTTAAACAAGAAACAAGACAAAACAAACAAAAGCTATCACAGTTTAGCTGAGTCTGTGAAAAGTGCTGTGTTACTGAGCAACAAAAAAGCCAGAGACTTATTTGAAGATGAAATTTTGTGTATCATTAGTCTATAATTTAGGCACTTCAGGATTTAAAAAATGATCTGGCTGAGTTATTTACAGCAGAAGAGAGGGAGTTGTGCGTGCAGATGAGCTTCTTGTCATCATGTTTTTAAATCTGTAATGGGCATAATGGATTCAGCTCTACAATGGTAATTTGCAAAGCCCCATTGATTTCAATGAAAGTGCAATGAGGGTGGTTAAAGGTATTGGGAGGGCTGGTGCTTCCAAATGAAGGGAGATTAAAAAGGCCAATATTAGCAAAAGGAGCAAATGGGAATGAATGGCATTAGACAGAAGGTTTAGGATCCAGAAGTCCAGGCACAGGTTAGCTGGTCACTGCAGCTAAATCTCCCAGTATTTAACCAGAAGACAAAAGGTTTTGTATTTCCATTTCAGGTATTTGAGTCATAAATAATGTTTGCATTTCTTACACACTTTTAACTGCTGTTCACATCTACCCACTGCTTTGGAGGTCATTCATTGCTCCTATTTTTACTGAGGAGGGAAGGATGAGTGCTGTGAGCCCACAAATGTGGATGACAGCTGCAGGGGCTGGGGACAGCAGCAGTGCCAGAGCAGTGAGGGTGGCACTGACCCATCCTCAGTCGCTCACAGCTTTGCAAACCGCAACTGCCTGAGCACAAGTTGTCTGCCTGCTCCAGCTGTCTCCTGAGGCTCCTGCTTTGGAAAACTTTGGCAGGAGTGATCCAGCTGGTTCTGAAGTTGAGGCTAGGAAGAAAGGCAGGGTAACTCTTGGATACCTCAGGAATGTAGTGGTGCAGAGGCAGTCTGTGCGTTGTGGATGCTGCCACAGAGTTCTAGATTTGTCTGCCTTGAGAACCAGCCCTGGCTAAAGGAAATCCTTCAAGCTAAGTGTGAGTCAAAAGTAGGTGAAGTTAAAAGTGTTTTAGAGGACTGTCTTGGTTACTGGGCATAGGAGGGTGGAGGCACAGCAGCATGAGGTGAATTCGTGTCGTGCTGTTTGCTTGCTTGCTCGAGGCCTAGTGCTTCTCAGCTCTGCTGTTTCCCCTCTGGCACACAGAAATGAATCTGCTTTTGACCTCCCAGTGGTTGTGTTTAATATCAAATGTGGCTGACATGTCCCTCCTTCCCTGATCCCATCAGCTGTAAAATCTTTTCCTGGGCTTTTTCTCCCTTTTTAACAGGTATAATTGGATTCTACTGTGAGCACTTCCTTTCGCTCAGCACAAGCTGGACCAAGAGACTCACCAGTTCCTTTTCCTTTTCAGCTTTTCTTTCTAAACAAACCTTGTCCTGTGAAGTTGCTTCACAAAATCCTCTCACTGTTGCTTTCTAAATCCTTCCCCAGAGGAATGTCCTGTTCCCGGGAAGGGAGGAGGGATGTTTTTCTGTGCCATCTTTGTGTCAGTATCTCAAGACTCTTCCAAGCAGACTTATTGACTGGAGGCTGGGACCCTATAGAGTTGTTACCACCCTGTGTGACTATTTACACAGATGTATGTAAATGTGTGTGCAGGAAGGGTTTAAAACAGTTAGTGAGAGATACCACAAGAAATCCCATGTTAAAAACTTCCTTTCACCACTTCAGTGTTGAATTGGTGGGACATTCCATTCTTTAATGATAATAATGGTTAAAACTTCTTATTTATCTTTGCACATTAAGGTAAAGGCCTCGTTTGCCAGGACTGGGAAATGAACTTAGTGGATATTATAGACCTCTGCTTGTTAGTAAGAGGATAGAAAGGTATAAGAAGAGGACATTCATTCATTTTTTTCTCTCTTCTCCTGTCTGTAAACCCATATACACAGTGAAGCCTCTGGGGTGATACTTCTCTTTCATTGTGGTAAATCTCTTGACTTAAATGGGCACAACGTGTGTGAAGAACGGCCATTCAGATCAGAGTGTTAAGAAACTGATTTCTCTGTGCTTAAGCCTGGACATAAATGCAGTTTTTCAATCCAAAGTATCTTTTATTGTGAATCATGTTCTTATTCTTGAAAGTAATGTGAGATCTTTATCTGCCGTTGACAGTCCTAGTGTAGGATTTTAGTGGAGGAACATCTCAATTGCATCACTTAGATTGACATAGGTGCAAAATCCATGATCTAGTCTCACACTCATCCCTTTCCTTTTTGCTTTGGTTTATCCAGTAAAAATGTGTCAGATCTTTAGAAATGATGTGTAAGCTGCAGCAGATGGTCTTAACTCCAGAGTACAGGAACTGGTTCTTATTTTTGTATGTCCAGACATTGTCTGTATTTCCAGCTATAGGATGAGGCATAACATTTTCTGGCTGAAAGGAAAAGAAAGAAAAGTTGCGTAAGAAATTTCAAGTTAAGGTATTTCCCCAGAATGTCTTCTGATTATTATTGTGACGCAGTTCGTCACACACACACAAACACACACTCACACTTTGATCAGAAGGCATGAACTGAAAAACCTCCTTTATTTGAAAGTCCTACTTCAATATATAGTATCTCTACCAAGGCCAGGGATTGGGGGAGAAGGTTGACACCTCTCCCTATCCCATTGGTCAAGACAACTGTCCATCAGCTGTCCATATCTCTAAGAACAGGAATGTAAACTACCTTGAAGTTATGATAAACATTTGCCAGTGTTTACAGACCAGAGCGTGAGAAAGAGCCCAAAACATGAAACTGTGAAACAGAAGAGAAGGCTGAAAAAAGCAGGGTGACAATTATTGTAATAATGCCAAAGCTCCAGATATTTTCCTGATCTCTGAAGTTATGCTGAGTACAGCTCAACTGTGTCTCAGGTATAGTTTGGTTTATTTTTTCTTATTTTGCAGAGAAGGTGTTTCCTTTTATATTATTTATTTATATTACAAACCACTCGCAATTTAGTGTAGATCAGTATTACACTGTGTTAGGTGGCACTCAGGTATCTCTGTGTTCCTTCAGCTTTCCCCAAATCACACCTCTGGGGCCAGATCCAAAGTCTGATAGGTGATTTCAGGCTCTTCACCAACATCAGACCACTTTGGATCATGACTTGTGGCTCATTCAAAGCCTCAGCAGCACTAGAGAGCTCCTCTGTGAGACCAGGAGTGCAAATTATATTGCAGGTGGGGCCTGTCCATTTTTATTGAGTGAAAAACAGTGCAGTTAAAAATCTTAAACCTCCCTTGCTTCATCTCCACAGAAAGCTGCAGCTGGAGACTGGGCTCTGGTAGCCCCAAACGGGAGTGCAGTGTGTTCACAGTCAGGCTGGGTGGTTTATTCCGGTTCAGTTTCTCACAGCATGTGACAAAATGGCCTGGGAAAGTGTTTCCTTAGTGATTCAAATCTTAAGGTGCGTTAGGCAGCTGGCAAGATGAATGTAAGAAGTGCCATAGCACAGAAACGTGGGAAGCTGACGGAAACCTATAGGGAGCTGGTTAAATCTACTTCACTTGAGTGGCCAGCCTAAGAGTACAAAGAGGTCAATATATCCATAATTGTTATTATAATTTTCTGTTTAAAATATGCCAAGTTCTTTGGGAAGAAAATATTAAAAGAAAGAACTTCTTCTTAAAAAAACCTTTTAAATTACAGCTTCAAAGCATTAACTCGTCTAGTAGCTTTCTGATTTCCCCAAGGATCTAAGAAATAGGTATTAGGATTCTTGGAGCAAGACAAAGACTTTTAAAATTCTAGATTTTTAATATACAAGCATTTTATATACATTACTGCAATGGAGCAGCTAATTTTGTGTGACTGTAGCTGGTTACTGCAGCCTGTACAGAAGTAGTGGTAGTTATGGGCAGAGTGTGCTGTATTTTTATCTGCAGACAAGCCTTCAGCATTTGGGAGAAACAAACATATTTCCATTTTATGAGTCTCTTTGGCAAAATGTTTTGCTTGTGGAGAAGAATTACTTTTCTTTCTGAATTTGGAAAATTGTAAATAATGTCCATCTTATGTGTTTAACAAGTTTATTTTCTACTGCAAACAAATGAAGTGTTCTTCATGGTGATGACAATGAGGAGAACGTTACCAATCCATTATGCAGCACTCCAGAGAATTAACTTTGGCACAGCAAGTAAGTAACCCTCCCAACAGCCTTAGGAACTTTCTAGATAAGTATTATCAGTATTAAAAGAATGGGATGCTGAGTTGTAATTTGCTCCCTTATTTAAGCTGGGCAAGTTGGGGTACATATGTGATAACTGTTCATAATGTCACTCCAAGAAGTTTATTGTGCCATATGATACCTGATATGCCAACTACATCCTGCTTGCCCCTAATTCAAATTAACAGGAAATGTGAAATCAGGAGTGGTGCTGTCCTTATCATTAGGGAATATTCAGGAGCATGCAAGGATCATGTGCCTGTAGGTAAAGTGTTTGTTGGAAGAACCATTGTACATTGAAGGGCTGAACTAACGATGTCTCAGCTTGGAACAGTCAGGGATGACACTGTTAGGAAAGGGGAATATTTAGGTATAATCACCTAAGTATAGAATAAAGATGCTGCCATTGCCAGTAAGTATTTTTGTTCTGTGTTTAGGCAGGAGAATGACCCTGTGGTCAGATCAAGAATGGTAATGAAATACTTCCCATTTCAGCCATAATTCAGGGGAATATTAATCAGGAATTTCTCAGTGGAGAATGGCAGGATATAATGTGTATCCCTTTGTTTGTTGTGGATGATCAGGCAGATGTGAGCTCTGAGAAGCCACTATGGCCAAAAGGGCTAATGAAATTCCTGAATGAATGTAAAAGAGAATTTCAAGAGAATGAGAGAGGTTCTTTTACCTGGTTTTGGTGCTTGTGTGACTGCTGCTGGAAAACTCCCTGTGTGCAGCTCTCCTCTCCATAATTCAAGAGGATAATGACAACTGGAGAGAGTTGAGAGAATAATGACAAGAGTGATTAAAGCACTGGAAAGGAGAGAGATGGGGATGGCAAGGAGAGAGGCACTTGAGGAGCTTGTCCTTGTACCTACAGTCTTCCCAGCTCCTCAGAGCCCCTTCTCATCCTGTGCCCAGCACTGGAATTGTGGGAGCTGTTCCATGGCCTTGACACTGAGAGGGGGAACTCTTCCTGCTCCTGTGCCCTGAAGGTCAGAGCCATCCCTGCTTTTGGAGCTCCTCTCCGTGCTGTGGTGAGGAAGAGTAAAATGAGTCCAGGAGGGCTGGAGTTAATGAGGACTGAATCACTCCTGTATCTTCTCTTCAGGCAGTTCCTTTTGGGAGTTGCCTCCACTGAAATAGGTGCAAAACTCTTGTCCTGACACTCTGGGGCACAGGGGAAGCACCTCAGTCTGGCTGAGGTGTGTTGGACTTGTGTTAATTTGGTTTGGTTCCCACTGGGAAGATGTTTATTGGACACTTCTTTTCAAAAAGTTTCCTTCCCAGGACATTGTTTCCAAGGCCAGTGTATCAGGCCTTTGTGTAACTGCTGAATAATTTTTATCCAAATTAGAAAAAAGAAGAAAATTTTTGTATCCATATTGTTATATGTAATTTGACTATTGGCCTTAGTGGAGTACATTGTAATAGAACCTTTCAAGGTAAAATGTGGCCTTTTGAAAAGGTTTCATGAACTTGAGGCTATATAAATTACTAATTTGAAAGGTTAAAGACTAATAATGCTGTGAAAACTCTACAATTATGTGGAAAATATTTACTTCATTTTTCAGGTGCAAATTAGAAGTTTGGATCTATTATTTCTCTTTGGAAATATGGAAACTATTCAAGAATATTGATATAAGAGCTATTAATAGTCTGAAGTACGTTTTGATACAGTTTATCTTTCCATGACAATGGATTTGAGGCCATTTTATGACCTCCTATTTCCAGAAATATCCTTGGAACCCATAGATTTCAAAACTGTCTTTAAAGAAATGTAAAATTAATTATGTTATGAAAAAGATACTGGTTCTTTTCAAGCATTTTAAAGGTATTTTTCATTAAATAAGTTACAAGCTACAAAATACTCAGAGAAAGAAAAGATATTATTGTTGGTTCAGTGGCTGGTGACAGCAATTGAGAATCTGAGGAAATGGATTTGCACAAAACTGTAATTTCTTAACTGCTGTTCCATTAATATGGAACGGTGGATCCTGAGAAAACATGGGAAAAATAATAAGAAATTATCACAAAAACTAAAGAAAATATTCTGTTGAAGTCCTGTCTGTCCAGAGTAAACAGTCATTACTGTAAGAATGGAGCAGCAATCCCATGGTTAAGTCTTTTCACTTGTCTCTTCTTGGATTCTCCATCCTCAGCTTTAACTGGGCTGATGGGCTCCTGCTACAGGACAGGACATAAACAGTAAAAAAAAAATTCACTGAAGGATGCAGATTGTAGAGGAAAAAGTGTCAGAAAAGACTGAAGAAAAATCTGCAAGTTCATTTCTTACTCTAGAGAAAAGCACCCTATTTGGCTCTCTTAATAAAAACTAGAGCCATATGTTAACTTAGAAAGAATTGTTTCCTTTAAAATATTTTACACAAGCAATTTGCCATTTTAAAATCATTCTGCTCATTTATGTAGAAAAAGGGGGGAGTTTTGTTTTCTGGATGAAAGCATAGCTCAATATTTAATTTCTGGTTTTATTTTGATGCATATTTTAATACCTGACCATAGATCTGAGAAGAGAAATCCCATTATGTATGCACATAATACAGTAAGCCTCGTGCACCCTCTGATATCCATGTGAGCCTGGCAAGCCCTTGAATATTCCATGGTCTCCTACATTCCATTGCAAGCTTCTGATCCGGAGCCTTGGAAGTTTCAGTGCACAGATTCAGGGCTCATCCCTGACAGGCATGAGGGTGCCTGGGATCTGTCATCTCCCTGATGCAAACGTGTTGCCCAGCCCAGCCCTTTCCCAGGTTTAACCCTTTCCCCGGTTTAACCCTTTCCCAAGGTTAACCCTTTCCCAGGTTTAACCCATTCCCAAGGTTAGCCCTTTCCCAAGGTTAATCCTTTCCCAAGTTTAGCCCTTTCCCAGGGTTAGCCGTCCCAAGGTTAATCCTTTCTCAGGATCGGCCCTTTCCCAGGACCAGCCAAAGTCCTGCAGCATCCGTGTTGGTCTTGTCCCAGTCCATAGCTCACATACCAAAGCTTGGGCGCTTCTCTGTGGCAGAAAATCTGCAGTGCAGCTCTCTGGTCCTGCTCAGAGGAGCTGTGCTGCCCAGAATGAAAAGTCCAAACTGGGATTTGCAGCCTGCATGAGCAGGATCTCTGAGACGAAGGGGTTTTATGAGAGTCCCTCTGTTCCCTCAGACGGTTTGCAGGGACTGCCGCGGTTTGGGGCAGTATGAAGAAACCAAGGAATAAATTGCTGTCCCCTGAGCAGAATTCCAGCCTGGGGAAGGTCGCAGGAGTTTGCTGGGAGCTCAGCTCCTCCTGGGCTGTCCTGTGAGAGCTGGGGCTGAGCCCTTCCCTCCCCGCAGCTCGCAGCCTTTCCTCCAGCCCGGCTGCAAGGCCTGAAGGGGCTGGAGGTGCGCGCACCCTGCTGCGGGCAAAGCAGCGGGCTGAAAGTGGGAACAGGGGCTGTAAGAGAAATGGGACAGATAAATATGAATTTGAAGGCTCTAAAGGAATCGGCAGGCATCCCGGATGGTGCAGTAATCCCGGGCAAGCGTCGCTCTTGGCGAACATTTTTTCAATTGCTGTTTAATAGCTCCTGACTGACACCGGGTCTGCCGTGTAATCCCAGCCATTCCGTCCCCCCGCCCGCCCGTCACTCTGCGGAGAGTTCCCTCTCCTGCGAACTGCGAGGGAGAAAGGATATAACTGTTCTTTCTGGAAATTCCACTTGAACCAGGGTTCAAGGATAAATATTACCTCCCCTCGGATATGTTAACTATTTTTTAATGATGTGATCTGATATTTTAACAGTGTGCGCAGTGCAGCAGAGCTTTGGGTTTGTTGTTTAAATATCTTTGACGCTATGTCATAACAAATTAGTTTCTAAATGTTGCCAATTTGGCAGACAAAGCTGATTATTTCCTGCAATCACACTGCATATGTGCACAAGATTATAATTAATGACCAGGGATGCCAAGCACACTTTAATAATGATCCTTCAGCATTTAAGGGACTGTTAGCATTATTGGCATTTGTGCCTCGTGTTACAGAGGATGGGGGCAATGAATACTGATAGATCTATCAGTGTCATAGAATCCAATAGTTTCCTGATTTTTCTTACAAATTGGAGGATTCACTGGGAGTTATTGACAAAGCAGCTGCAGTGAATATTAACAGTGTTTGTGCTGCTTTCACTGAAGCACTACGAACTCCTAATTAGATTGGAATTGCTCTTTTGGCAACTTTGCAAGGCAGTTTTCCTTAGCATATTGTCCATTTTGTGTAAGGATTACAAGGGAATCAGGGACAGATCTTTGAAGAACACCTGAATGTCAAGACAGCAGAAGGCTGGATCAGAATAAAAACTAAAGTGGAAAGGCACAGTAGATGCTTTAAATAAAGAAAACGTAAAGCTTATAATACAACCCAACGGAAACAGGACATGGAATCAACTTCAGGGTTTTTCTCAGGATGCTCAAGGAAATTTCTCCTGTTGAAATTGTTGTCAGTAAAATTAAAATCTACTTATTTTTTCAAATTGAAACTTTATGTACAATCTCTTGGCTATAGATATTTTCACCAATAAACTTTTTTTAGTGAAATAGTATCATTCAAACTCTGGGGGGGGAAAAGTTAGTTTATCATAAATTATTTTACTTCTTGTCAACTTTGGTTTTAAAATTTTTTTCAGTTGGACCTAATTTTTCACCTTTTCAATTTTCCATATGATTTGTGGATAGGATTCTGTGATTTTTGATTATATTTTAACGGTGAGCTTACTTGAGTAAAGAAACTTTCGAAGAGAACAGACTTCAGCTCATTATTCTTTAGCAAGAATAGTCAGTCTTATATGAATTAGTCTTATATGTCAGATTTTATGGGGACAGGCTGGAGGATTGACACAGATACCTTGAATTAAAACCCACTTACCTTAGACATCTATGAGGGAGGTATTTCCCAAGAAAGGGAAAGCTGTGTTCATGCTGATACATCTCATTAAGTCCAAACCACAAAGTTCCAACCAGCAGAAACTTAAATTTTACTCTGACTCATGTAATTGAACAAAATCTGAGTGTGTGAGAGTTTTTACAGACCAGGCAAGAACATGTGAGGGAAGTGGAGCGGATGTCCTGGCTCAGTGAGAGTGACACACCTCAGCTGTTTGCACAAGGCAGTGCTGGCCCTGGCAGGAGGGGCTGGAGTCTCTTTCAGTCCCAAGGTCAGACAGGTGGCTCTGTTTGGGGAACACCTCTGCTGAGCTGATGTTTACTTGTTGTTTCATTGTCTTGACTTACAGGTGATGATTTTTCCTCTTGGTTGAAAAAGTCTCCTCTTGCTGTGGACGTCCCCAGGGACTATTACTGTCAGAAAACCAAGTTCCCAGAGCTCAGATTTCCTCCACTCTGCCCCTGCCCTTGGTCTCAGGAGGTCAGTTCACCTTACTGCAGCTCAGCTTTCCAGGCTGTGGGAGAGGTTCCAGATCCACATGGACAGTGGGGACTGACTGATATGGAAATGTGCTGAGGGCCACCACTGCCTGGAAGCATACGGTTATTATTCACTAATAAAAGGGAATTAAAATTTCCCTGGTGATAAAAGTTGTAGAATGCAGTTATATTATTATGAGCAAGTAAGAATATAATTGAGGTCTGGTATAAACAGAGGTGCTGCTCTATGAGCTGCTCCTGATATTGATCAATAACCATCTCTCACTGTAATTGTTGCAGTTTGTTTATTGCTCTGCATGGGAGTTATTGATCTTTTCTTCCAAGCTTCTTTGTGTTCTTCCAGTTTCTAATTCATTCTTGCTTTTTTCTTTTAGGGAGTTTAAATAAAAGCTTGAAAAGGATTATCAAACTGAGCCTTGAGAAGAGATTGCTTAAAGCCAGCATTCACAAGCCCTCCTTCAAAAAACAAATCAATAGTTCTGATGCCCATTGCAGCTTATCAGTGAGCTGTGCAGTGAGGAGAGCAAACTGCAATAATGCCTTGGCTCCTGCTGGGCTCTGACACCTCCTCTCATTGCTCTGTGGAGCTGGGAAAGCCATGTCCATCAATGTGCCCATTTTCACTTTAGGTTTTATCAAAAAACACCCACACCTGAAATTCCACCCAAAATTTGCCACAGTGGCTGCTGAAGAATCGCAATAACTTCATGTGCTGTTTGATGGGTGGGAAGACACTCTTTTCTATGGCTTCAGTTTGCAAATGATCTGGGAGGGGCTCCAGGGAGGCTCCAGTCCATTAGCCCAGTGTCACAACTCTGGTGGCATGGCTAATGCAGCAGATTCACATTGAAAAGTAGCAGACATGGTTGGATTAGTCAGATGCAGTGCTGCTGGCAGAATATCCAGAAATAGCTAGGAATCAGGTGACTAACTCAATTTGTGAAACTCTCCGGGTGTATTTCTTGTTTGTGACAATAGTCACAAACCCAAAGCTTCAGTGCAAGGGAACCATCATGCTCTGTAGTTTCACATCACGATGCAGTTTAATATCTTTGCATGAAATGAGTTTCCTCCTGTCCCAGGAGCTCAGTTTCCACACTCCTGTTCACTCAGACCTCATTTCAGAGGAGCACATTTCTCTTGCTGAGTTCCCCACTCACAGCTTCTGCTCGGGTTTTACATGATTTGACTTTTTTTACTTGTTGCATTCTGTGTATGATGATGAACTTTCTGGTAGCTGAACTTAAGAATTATCTGCTATAATAACTCTTTTTGGCATTGTCTCTGGGGTGCCTTTTAATTCCTTTTTGAGGAAGGAGAGGAAGCACAGTGTCCATGTGACTGCTGAGGCTGTGTAAGAGCAGATGTAAATTCTGAGATCCTGTGCATGTCCTGGGTGTTTGTGTGTGCCAGCTCAGGATGGAGCAGAGAAAGGAGAGGGATGAGGCTGCCTGATCCCAGCTTCCTGGTTTCAGGGCAGCTGCTGAACCCAATTTGGAAACCCTTTCCTTGACACATGTGAGTGACAACACCCTGAGCAGCAGAACACACTTTTAAATACCTAAAGGAGAATTTGGGGGTTTTCACTTGTTACCCAGTTTGCTGATAAAATGGTAAACCCCCCCATGGTGAGCTTTTTTAATTTATCTTCATAATTTTTTCAAGACCTGACAGCAATAGTCTCCCTTTCTCCTCTCCTGATTTTCATCCTTATCACCAGGTATTAAAATGGCTTGTTTCCAGATAAGAAAAATATATGTCACGTAAAATATCTGTGCTTTTCTAAATGGCTTGCACATCTCATTAACTTAATATTTTTTCCATTGGTCACTTTGGATTTATTACTTTCCAGCCATAATTTTTTTTAAATTTAATTTTGACCTGGCATTAGCCTAAAATTAAATTCTGATCTACCCTCCACCTAAAATGGTCTGGGGAGGAAACCATTTTGCATTACATTATCATCCTATCAAATTTAACTAATTTAAAGGTGACATGAATAAAATATTCATTAAAAGTACAGTGCCCATTTGTCTGTGATCTTTAGTGATGTCCCCATTAACTTTCAATTGACTCTCAGTTGGAAATAGCAACCTCTCTTTCCCAGCTTTTCTGGAACAACTTTGATTTACATGAAGAACGTAGCCTTCCTTCTTGCTCTCTTACTCATTATTTGTTCAGGTTCCTTTTTATTGCCTGTCTCTGGGCTAAAATACCTCCCCTCATAACAGTCTGAAGTACCGATTATTATTATATCAAAAATCGTGACTTGATCGAGTGTCCTTTAACAACGTAAAGAAAAATATTCCAGGGGGAATTCAGCAGCTGGGGAGGGGAATAAATGTTTTCTATTTAGTTCAGCAACTTCTGCCTGGTTGCCTTGCACAATTCTTGCACAATTCCTGCCTCTTGATATCCACTGAGCCTCCTTAGGAGAATGGTTCTGAAAGCCATTAATTCATCCACCAGAGAAGTTTTGTTTGGTCCTTAGAATGGGAGAGATGCAAAAATGAGTTGGCATGAAAAGTACCAGCCTTTTGGTTACAATCAAGGATATTTTCTTTGGCCATAAACAGGAGCCACTGCTGTTGTAAAATGATCTACAATCTTTGACATACAATTTCTTTATACTGCAAGGAGACAAAAGTCCATATTTGGACCAAGTCTTATATTTAAATGTAGCTCCATGTCCCGTTCTTATATTTGGTTCTGCAAAGTTGGGATATTTTACCACAATAATCAGAAGTTGGTGCATTCTGGGCTCTATTCTGAAAAGCTGTAAATTGTGATAGTTCAGCCTTTGATGGATCTGTGCTGATTTGTCCTGGGTCAAAAGCCAGCACAAACTTTATAGCAGAACACAGAAAGGGAATATTTTTGTTCAGGTTTTTGTTTGGTTGCTTTGTTTTTTTTTTTTTTAATTGTAGCAGGCAATATCTCATCTGTAAGTTTATATTCAATATAAACAGAAATAAAAATTCTCTTGAGTATTTTTAACTTGGTTTGTGGCTGCTATGAAACACTGGACACTGAGAACTGTCCTATTCCCAAGTTACAGGTGCAGTGTTATAACAGAGGGATGGAATCATAATTCTTTGCACACTCCACTTTTGCCTTATTGATTGTGAAATGAGGGGGTAATTCCAGGGCCTTTTTTCCTTAGAGATTCCCAGATAAGGGATTTTGCCTCTTTCCAAAGTTAATAACCAAACTCAGTTGATACCACAGTGGTAGAGATGTGGTCCTTATTACAAACACTTGTAATTCTTCTTCCCCTTTAAAGTGGGAGTACTCTGGATTACTCCCACTGAAATTCAACATTTATTTCTTTTTCAGACCTTAGCACCTGCAGCTTTTATGATTTATAACCCCTTGAATTATTTTAAAAAGTAATTTTAAAAAATCTGTTTTTCTGTATATGTAATTCGGACCAAAATAGCCATAAGTTAATAAGAGCCGAAATGAATGTTCACAGTCCAGTGTCCAAGACTGAATTCTTCCAATTTCCTTGCTGAAATCAGTGAAACAGTTCCTTACCTCTGCTCCCTTAGGAGAAATTGGGGTAGTCCTAAGGAAGTCATAATGTTTTCCCTCAGCAGGGCTGAGTTTGAATGAGGCCCAGCCACCTCCTTAACAGGCCTGAGCAACAGGGATTGGGGAATATTGAATGGGAAAAGAAACGGCATCTTGGGCGATCTTTATTATTGAGTGATGGATTTTAATTGCATTCTGTAGGAATACAATGATTGCTGTTCTCACATTACTAAGGAGCTGGGGCCCCGTTAGGTTTTTCTCATATATTCATAGATAAATTGCAGATTCGTTTGCCACTTCTCCAGTTTTTGCAATAATCAATACTAAAACAGCCATGCAAAAGTGAAACCTCAGTTACACAAGTTCATCCACAGTCAGAGATCTCACACATTAAAAGGCAAACAAAAAACACATCCTAAAGAACTCCCAATATCCTGACAGGAATTTAATACCTTTGCAGGTTTGGGTCAATTTTGAAGGAGTTCAGCGAGTATACAAAAATCAAAATTAAAGTAAAATCAGATTCACTCAAGTCAATACAATGTTAATGAATTTAGGAGATTCATACCTTGAAAATTTCCTCAGGGTCAGCCCGGCAAACCCTGCCAATAAATGTCAAAGGGTTAACACAAGGTACAGCAGAAATTAGAGCAGGACTCCGAGTGCAGTGAAATAGTTTGGGATTAAATTTTGCCTTCTGTATCTTTTCTGAACAAAAATATAAATCCCAGAAAATGAATATTTCTCATGCTGCAGCAGTAAGAATTTATGAATCCAATAATTTCTCAGATGCTACTTGAAAAATGTTTCTTTATCCAAAGGTTAACTCCTTTAGGAGTACAAACCTCTAAATTTTCTCACTGGCTCTATTAGTTGGTACAACTGGATTTGCCAGTGTTATAAATCTGTCAGTTTTCCAGTCTATAACAGAATAATCCCTGAAATCTCATAGATATAAATGGAATTGCTAATTTTCAATAAATCTGCAGTAACAGGTAATAGTGTCGTGGTCCCCAGCTCCAATCATTTTTACAATAATAAATGAGACTATAGAAGACTCACTCTGGACCATAAAATTTACTGTACAGGGCACAGATTTTAACCCCCAAAGTACTTAACCAATTCCCCTCTCTTTGTTGTTGTCACGGCTACACCACAGCAGCTATTCCTGAGGTGGGATCAGGGCCACTTTGGGCTGCACAGGTTATTTATAGGCTGATTTGGGCAGGAAATGGAGAGTGTTTTTCCAACATATATTTTCAGCCTGACAGTATTCAGTCCAGAGGGGCAAATCCAGGCTATTTGTAAAAGCCCAGGGACAGATGCAATTCACCTGAAACTTCCTCCTTGCTCAACCCTAAGCTTGAAATCTGACTTTGAGGCCAGACAAGAGCACCAGAAATGGCTTTTTTGGGGGGTGCTACAGGTAGATTGTCTTAGAAAGCTTCACATTTTATTATCCCAATTCAGCACAATCTGAGAAAGCACAATTCAAAGCCGTGTCTTACAAAGATTCAGGTGCTGGATTTAACAGTAACGTTAAATCACTGGACTGCTCCCAGTCACTGAATACCTTCCCAGTTTATACAATCAAATATATGCACACCTCTTTACAGGAACAAGGCCCAAAAGGGAACGGCTGGGAATGGATATAAGGGCCTGGAGAGCGGTACTTACTTGTCCAAGATGTTAAGAACGGCTCCAAGAGTGGAATACATATCCCTGGAGTCCCAGTTCAGGGATCTGATGACACGAGTTGGGCTTTCAGTGCCAGCGAAATAACACTGAAAAATATTAAACATGTTCGGAACATGCTGAAAGGAAAAGTTATATTAGCAAGAGATGTCTCTCTGAGCTGTATCGATTTCCAGCTCTGGGTGGAAGAAACTCTCCAGACAGACATTTAGACATATTATTGTCTCCTATTTACTCAGCAGATATACCTAACACACTTTATAAGATGAGTTCAGGAGGAAAGAAGCCAATTAAAATCTGAGTCTCACGCAGTTATAGAAGATTAAAATAACCCCCTATTTGTTATGTGGAGCTCTAATGCTCACCCCCAAACCACAGGAGCACCTGAACCTCGCTTTGAATCCAGCACGTGCTTTCCCTGGATGCGTTCTGCAAGCTGGTCCGAGCTCAACAAAATGCACATGCAGAATTCTTTTAGCTTGCAGTTGTTCAGCTGGGGATAAATGATCAATCAGGAGCAGCTGGTGAACTGCTACCAGCCAGAACACTGGCCCACTATGCTGGACAGGCCAGGAGCTTGCACTATTCCTCTTAAGGATTTTCCTGTCTGTCAGGGCTGAGATACGAGGGAATTCAAGATTAAGCTCTGCATCAAAGATAAAGCATTTGCATGACAAATTTGTGGGAGTTTTCTGAGCTGTGTGACTTTGTGTGAATCACTTTGTGCCTCCATTTCCCTGCTTATCAAATTTAAGCATTGGTATTCTCTCTCATTGACTTCTCTCTGAAGTCCTTTGGGGTCTTCAGGCAAATACTCCATGAGAGGTGGCAGAAATAGTGGCAGTGGCCCTCCTAAAGAGACTCACAGGCAGCTGTTTTCACACTAGCACGTATGGGAAATAGGGCAGAGCACATGCAAGTGTGGGAACTGGAGGGATATGTTCAAGAAATGCCTTTAGACCAAAATCTGCTCCCTTTGATGTCAGTGAAGCCCCTCAGTGAAACTCCTGTCTGGATGTGATCTCTGTAGAAAGAAGGAAGTAATATGTGAGGAGGTGGTCATGGTAATTCTTCCACTGAAATCCTTATAGATGACATAGGGGTTTTATACAAGAATTAGAAGAGAAGCAGGAGTTCAAGGGGAAATACACATTGTTTTCTTCTCACGTCAAAATGCAGGAAATTATCCATGTCAAAACCTATCCAGAAAATTAAAAGCCAATGAAATGAAAGCCCAAATTATGCTGGCAGTAAGGGGGCTGTAAACACAGGCAAGGTCAGGGGGTATTTGAACATAAAATGGTCAGAGGTAAGTACAATGAATATTTTGTTAGGGGTATTAGGAAGTAAATGAGAAAATGAGTGAATTAAAAAGAGAAAGGATAACTGATCAATAGAAAATTACATTAAAGACAGCAAATTTCTCCATTCCAGCCTTGGCTGCAGAGCCTGGTGCAAAGCACCTCAGGGCTGCTATTAAAGGGGATGTGCTGCCCCTGGGGCTGTAGGGAAAGGTGCTGAGGGAAGTGGGAGAGGAAGCAGAAGGACACTGCCAGGCAGAGAGGAGACTGACTGGAGAGTCTGGAAGGAATTTGGGAATGCAGTAGCTGAGTCAACATTGAATTTTACAGACTCATTACAAGTTGTAAATATTTCAGAAAGCAGAGAAAAACATCTGTCTCCTATTGCAGCCACTTTCCACTCCTTCCCTCTTTGTTTGAAATGGAAATCCAGGCTGGAATGTGGATGCATTGTGAGGAATACCTTCCAGGAGGAAGGAGCCAGCCACCTGTGGAAACACAGGCTGGTGTCTGTACTTCCACTAAGGGTCTTTTAACAAACTGCTTCTGAACTGTAAAACTCTTTTTACAGTGCAGAATTAAGCATGAGAACTGATCTCCTCTGCCACACTCCATGGCATATCTGTATGTCAGTAGTGTCTGCAAATGAAATATAATGAGATTTGGGTTATTATGTTCTTGAAGTAATAGATTGTGGCTCATGAAATTCTGGAAGTTGTGTACTTTGTTATCCATTTCTGGTTGTTTCTGAAGAAGGGGCAAGACTTTGTGGAAGTAGGTAAGATTCCTATTACTTTTCTCATAAAAACATTGCTTTGATTAAGAGGCTGAAAATTTTAATAGAATGATTTTCTGTCTAGCAGGCTCCCAAATCCTTCAGAACATCTTCTAGAAGCTGCTCCTCAAGATAATTTTATCATAAAAAAAAAAAAAAAAGAAAGGAAAAAACCCAGATACAGATATCTTTTCACCTTCTATCCACCTGTTAAATAAATTTGTCATTTCTACAGCCAATTCAGGAAAGCAGTTATCAGATCCTTCCCTTGGAGACCCAAGTGTAACCCTGCAGGTCTCTGGGGTCAAGCCCATACCTTCTCAGGAAGGCTCTGTGCAAAATTTGATAGTCAGGGCAGTCATTATCAAGCAGCCTGGCACAGGCCTCCAGGGCTTTCCCATGGCACAGGGGCTGAACTGTGCTGCCCATGCATCCTCTCACCAATTATAAGTTCTGTACAGTTTTTTAAAAGACTGCAAAAACATATCAACATCATTCCCTTCTTTGTAATGAGGAAGCGATTTTACCTTATTATAACTGACTAAATATGCATGGGCTGACCCAGTAGGACCCTCATTCACCCTTATTCTTTCCCTCTGGAAATCATATTCCATTTTCATAGTTTCCATTTCAAATTTTTCTTCCTCCCCATCCTCTCTGTGCGCTCTCTCTTGATCCCATTCTTGTTCCATCTTTATCTTTCCCGTGCTGAATTGTCACTCTTCACACTTCTGCTCTCATTACAACTTCCTTTGTGCTTGATGCTCGCTTACTCCCGTTTGCAATCCCCTCCTTTTTACCTCGTGCCTTTCTAACATCTGCAGTGGTTTAGCACTTCTGCAGCGTGTTTGCTGTGCAGGCTCCTGAACATGGCTTTAGTTAAATGTTAGGTGTCCTTAATGCTGTTTGCTGCCTCCTCCCTGATGCTTTGAGATGGTGAAGACCAAGCTAGGAAGCGGAGGGAGATGGGTGTAGCACGTTTGGCTGAGCCCTCCCAGAAGAGGCCTTGTACCCAGCTCAGCACTCACTCAGCTCTTCCACTGTGCCCCACCCCGTTCCTGGGGTGCCTGCTCTGGGTACCCCCCACTTCCCCAAATGCAATTCCCCCTCGCGACTTCCTCTGGGAATTCCCAGTGTGGACACAAATCCTTTCCAAGGGTTTGTGCTTAGCCCTGGCTGTGTCTGGAGACCACAGGCTGAACTGTGAGGAAATCTACAGCAGTGTGAAAATCACCTTTCAGCCTTCATAGCAGCATCTGTTGCGATTGTTAAGCAGAGCATGTGAAACCTCCTTCCTCAGTGACATGCCCCAGGCCTTGGCAGGAGAGTGAGGCAGGTGATGCAGAGGAAGACAAGGAAACTGTTAAATGCCTCAGAAAATCCATGCCTTGAAAAACTCCCTGAGCCTTAATAGCAAAGTTAAGAGAATGCCATGGGCACAACAAAGCTGGGCATCCTGGTGATCACTGGAGATAACTACCTATGGCTGGGTTTGGATACACTTACAGAAATGAAAATAGTATTGAGAGCTTTATCTGGGATAAACCAAATCATGTGAGTACGTGACTAAGACAGCATTAAAAGGAAAGGGATAGACAGCTCCCAAAGCAGGCAAAGGCTTTAGACCACGAGGCATTCCCAGCAGCATTCAGGGTGTGGTGAAAACTCAGCACCTACAGGCAATGATGGGGAAAAAAGAATTGACAGATATGAGGCGTGAGCAGGCAAGGTTATGAAGCCTTAAACTGAGGCACTCCTCCTGTCCTCGGGCAAGCTGATTGCATTGGAACCATTCCTGCCAATCTGGATTACTTTCTTATCAACAGGAGATACTTTGTTTTGGTTGACCAAACTGTCTTTTTACACCCTGTATGTGTTTCCAAGGGCACACATGTATTGCTCTCTTGTCGACATTTGAAATACACTGCTCTCCTTTAGTGTTTAAAAAGCATGTCAAGCAGTCATATTTTTAAGGCAAGATCTCTTATGATCTCTGACAAGATGAATAGCAAAGCAGACCTTGGATCTAGGTGTGGGAGACAGGAAAATGAGAGTTAAACTTCCAGATACCTGTGTGACATCTGCCAAGGATGGAACAAGTTCTCCTAGCTGGTGCTGGATATGCTCTCTGCAGGGAGAACAGCACTGTGATTTCTGTAGTTCCTCATGCACAACCCATGTCTCCAGCCTTCCACAAGGCATTGGACTGGGTGTGCATCTTGTTTGGAGGAGTTCAGGCTGAGAAATGATCAGCCTGGATATTTCCCTTTATTGATCTGTGCTCATGTTCACACGTGCAGGGAAATTTTTTCTGTGCAAGCAAGCTGAACTAATAGAGCCAGCAGAGTGAGCAGCTCTTAACAGCTTCTTATTATCATCTGTCTCTTCTTCAGATGCATTCTGCTGTGCCACACATTTACCTCTGTCTGCTGGAGAAGTAAAAAAGGTCAAATGAAGGTGAGAACACTTCATTCATAATTTTTATGAGTTATTCAGACCTACTGTATCATTACTCCTTGGAAACATATGTTTTCTGATAGCAGTTTAGAAAATATTCAGCACATCTCAACAATCTCTCCTGAGCAATACAGATCAGTTGTCACACTTTGTCATGTGCCTTCAGGTTGTGTGGTGCAGTAAATTTGTTGGGGTGTGATAAATGGCAGCCATTTGAGATCCCATCCTGATAATTCCTGCGTCTCTAAATGTAATGCTGCAGAATGTGTCTTCTGAGGAGTCAGAAGTGTTTTAATGCATCCCCATTTCAGCTACAGTTTAGAGGTTTTCTGGGAGAAATGCTTGGTCAACCCCTCCTACTCAGAGAAGGATATGAGCATGTTAAACATAACTTTTGGTTAAAGAGTTTGCTCAGAAGGTGTAGGACTTTACTGGCCCTTAACTTAGGCTGATCAAGGTGAACACTTTTTGTCCAGGGTAGCTACACCCACCGCATTCAGGTGTTTAAACTTGGGAATCCCAGACTCTGCTACTGTAAAAGAGACATCTGTGTGTTCCTCTGCACTGCTTCTTTGGGAGCCAGGTGAGGAAAGGTAAGATTTCACCTGCAGAAGCATAAACAAGAGCCTGTGTTTCCCAGCAGGATTTTACCAGCTTTTTTACAGGAGAGTGGGAGTTTTCTCCTGTGTTTCCCACACATCCTCAGAGCTGGGTGGTGCCTGGCCCTCAGCAGGGTTTTGTGCTGATTTGGGAGCATTTCTACTTTACCTGGAGCCTTTCCCTCAGAGGAGACAGGGACCTTCCTTAGG
This sequence comes from Donacobius atricapilla, assembly GCA_013397315.1. Taxonomy (NCBI): domain Eukaryota; kingdom Metazoa; phylum Chordata; class Aves; order Passeriformes; family Mimidae; genus Donacobius; species Donacobius atricapilla. The sequence continues at coordinate 146,023 of WBMY01002786.1, forward strand.
GAATACAGCCTTGCCTGCCCCACTGAAGTGCTTAATGCCACTGCCATCCCTGTAAGGGTGAGGACAGGGGTCAGGGTATGTGGGGACAAAAGGGTCTTCAAATCCACGGCCAGTCCTAAAACTGCTCACTTGAACTGTGCATTAATTTCAGACATCAGTCAGGGTAATTACGTTAATTATAACCTTTTAAAGTAATCCTAAGGCTAGAAGGCAGCAGAAAACCAGACTGGTTCAGGATGCCTCCACCTTTGCAGAGAGGTTGCCACCCATGTTTGTGGTGCTGCAATGAGGATGATGATTTTGTTAAACAATCCTTTTTGTTCACTGTCCTTTTACCCAAAAAAACAATCCCCATAACTAGGTTTAAATTTATTCACTTCCCAGAGAAGTATTTTGCAGCAGCTGGACAGGGACCATAAGTAACATTCTCTGGATTCCAGCAGGTAATTAGTGGGGTGTCTGGTTCAAGCCGAGCTGATTGGAATTGTGTTAATTTGTGACAGTTGTCTGTTTGGATCAGAGTTGAGCCCTGGAAAGAGAAACCTCTTTAAAATTATGTGTAACCCAGACTGCTGTGCAAGGTTAACATCTCAGCTGCCAGGAAAGTTAGAGAAGTTTCTGGATGGAAAGTTGGACGTTCACAGCCACTGTCTCCATGGGTACACTGTCACTCAGCTTGTTGGGAGCAAAAACAAGTCTTCATAATTCCAGGTGCTGAATGTAAGGATCTCATGTTGTAAGGCTGGCTTTGAAAACAAATCTGCAGGTTGAATATGGCCCCAACACCTCATGAGTGCTATCTGAGAGGTCACAGAGAGCCCCCAAATCCTCCCCCACTGCAGGCCCTCACTGGAGTGTGGGGGAGCAGAAGAAACCATTTGTTAGGGGTTTGCCCCCACTGGGTGAACACTGGAGAGCTGTGGCTTAAAGGTGAAGATTTTCAGACTTCAAAAAACATCCACCTTTATTCCAGCACTCACCTTGGTTTAGGAAAAAGATGAAATTGTGAGGGTTTACAGCCTCATTTGCAAACATCTGTTTGGCAAGAAGGGTTTTATTGTGGTTGTGTGAGCTGACAAAGTCTTAGAGGACAGAGCTATGCAACTTCCTCCTGCTGAGCTCCATGGGGAGTCTGTCAGTCACCTGTTCCCCTTATGGACTGAACAGGCAGGAGAGTGACAAGACTACATTTTTTTTGGAGCGGCCCAGTGGCTTTTCTTACATTTCTTGCTAATTGTACTCTCACAAAGGCTAAAAAACTAGAGGCTCTTCTCTCTGTTGCCCCATAATGCTGGCCTTAAACATAATTCTTTTTGCATCTCTGTGCCGTGCTGTGCCAACGCTGCGGGGCCCCACACATGCAAAGGTGCTTTGCTTTATGATCAGCAGATTTCTGAACCTCAGCAGCCTCTTGGTTTCCCAGTCTCCTGCTGAATGTTTTGAAATTTGCAGAGCACTGAGCCAACTTCTAAGGTGCCATTATATATCCTGAAGTGAGAAGAAAACCTTTCTAAGCCATCCATTGAAGTGCTTAACTGCATCTGCTTTTTCTACCACCACCTCATCAGTGGCAATTTAGAAACTGTAACCACAAAACAACTAGCAGGCCAAGTGTGTAACCAGCATATCCAAATGATCTCAAACCCCAGCTTTCTATAACTTCTAATAGCCTAATAAATGGATTTTTGGTACTGAGCTAAGTACAGTCATATATAATTGCTGTTATTCTCACATTAAGCTGCAGGGAAGTGGCAAACCCAATTAGATTAAATCCTACCACGTCTCCTTGGGATTTGTGGTAGACATTTAAGCAGAGAGACATGTCACTTCCACAGACCAATTTGCTTGTACCTGTCTGCTTAGATTTATTGTGATTTGTCCTTGGTTTTGTGTATGTTTATTTGCAGAAGCCAGCTCTAGATGCAAAACACATCAGTGAAGCTTTGGAACATTATTTTTAATTAGCTGGGTTCAGTTTCTAGTAACATGCTTGATTTGCTTCTGGGCTACTAATGGAGTGTGGAAAATAAATATTGTTGCTCTTGGATACTTTTTTTTCTGGTTATAGCAAACTTCCCATGCTATGGCAGGGAGGCTTTATTTGCCATGAGCCTCACAACACAGGGCAGCCAGTCCAGACAGAAAGTTACAACTGAGTTTCCTCAGTTTTGTTCTCCTGTCTAAAACATATAGAGATAATAATTACACTGGAAAATATCGCAGAAACTGCAGGGAAAAGTTGAAATTTTTTGGTACTTTCTAAATTTGAACTGAGCTGAACAAAGTTTACCTCAGTCAGCACCTGGCAGAAGCAGAGGACAAAGCAGATAGTGAAATGTGAGTCCTAATCCTGAGGAAGTGGATTTGCTTCTCTCTGCCAGGTGTAGTTTCTGCATTCTGTATATTTGTAGGAAGAGACAGCAAACCCTTTTATTCCCCCTTTTATTCTGTGCTTGGGTAAGCGACTGCAGAAGAAGAAGCACATGAAGAGCTGGGGATGGGATATGCAGACAATTGCTTTTTTTTCCTTTGCAGGAAAACATCACTCAAAAATTATTACCAGGCTAAGACATTTCATATGGAACACATTTCTTCTTTCAAAGGAAGAAAACAACGCAGACTGACACCAAAGAGCAGAGTTCAAAGTTCCTACCAAGCAAGGGCTGACAAATCGTACAGTTAAGTTCCAAGTGAGCGAGCCTGAAGCCCTGCAGTACTGACATCGCCGGGCTTGGGTATAATTCCTGTTGCAAACAGCCCTTTTTACAGGGCTGTGAACCTCTTCCTCTGCCCACTCTTTGTTCAGCCCAGGAAGCAGCAGTGCCACAAATGCCTGTGCATCCACAGAGATTTTACAGCCAAACTTTCACCATGGGCAGGGATTTTACCAACCTCAGGGAGTCACTGGCCTTACACTGGGGAAAAGGGTGAAATCTCCCGGCCCACAGCAGAGTCACTGGCAGGCTGAGCTTCCCTGGCAGGTCCCCGCAGTGATGGGTACATCCGAAAACCCAGGAGAGGTGGGAAAGGGCAGGATTTGTGCAGGCTCTGGGGCTGGACACGAGCAGGAGCTGCGGAGCAGGGTGAGCTCGGTACCCGGACACGGCAATGGCAACAGGGATGCCATCTGCTGCTCGCAAGGTGAATAGCTGGGAAGAAGGCTCCGGGAAGATTTCCTCCAGGGTTTTCGGCTTTTTGCGGCTGCTGTGCGTGTTATGGATATCCACAGACGTCACACGTGTGTGGGCTGCATTTGGGGCGGCCCATTTCACAAAGCAGGCTGAGGCACAACATGGGTAAGGCAGAAAGGAAGCTGTGAGGCCAGAGAGCAGCAGATGGAAACTCCACGCCTTGTGCCACGTTTCCTCATCCCAAATGTACTGAAAATTTTCTAGGCCAAGGAAAAGGATCATTTGGCTCCTTGTCATCTGCACATTTCTGAAGGGCTCAGAATTAAGTCCAGCCATAGGAAGGAAGTTTGGGTTCTACTGCAGGTGAATGGGGACAGTTTTACCTCAGGGGAGGAATAACCAAAGCCAGTAATCTGACTGAGACCTGTAAGAGATTTGCAATGCCCTGTCTATAATATGCACTTTGGATTCCTAGCCTGTCATCTCTAGTAATAATTTGTAAATGCATGATGGAATTTTTCCATATCTTTTGTCCCTCTCCTTCTCCATATCTTGGGTTCAAGAAGCATTTGGACAACTCCCTCAGGCAGACAGTAGGATTCTTGGGGCTGTTCTGAGTGGGGCCAGAACAGGACTTTGATGATCCTTGTGGGTCCCTCCCAACTCAGGCTATTCTATGATTCCATATTTTAGATATTTTCACTCCTTGGCCCTGTGCAGCAGTGCAGTCTCTGTGGGACACATCCATCTGCTCTGTGTCCATGTATTTCTCCGAACCTCAGACCAAAAGGCCATGCTGTGAACACACATGACAAGGACAGAAGCCCTGGCAGCCCCAGCCCTGCACGAGGTTACAGTGCCAATGACCTGCAAGATTTGACAGGCTACCTGCCTCCTCTTTTTGTCTAGTCGTGTCAGGGGTTATTTAGATACCAATAACAGCAAGACTGGAAACACAATTGCATCATTATTTATATCTGTCAGGCAAGCTATTGGGACCAATATGATGGTTTGGAAAACAAGTCAGAAGATATTTATTCAACAGTCTCTTCTATTGATTGTTATCAAACAGCTACTCATAATTTTGCACAATGAGAATTTCATGACTGCAGTGATCTGAAGTGTGTCTCTGCTCACAAACCAAGCTGTTTATTTAATTAAGTACTTCTGGCTCTTTGGATTTAATAATTCTAATTAAATTGTTATGGTTATGACTTGCATTTGGATTATGCCCACTGTCTCAATTAAGACTATGAGAAGACCTCATAAGAACATGGAAGAACTCACTGCTTTGCTCAGAATGATTAGGAAATGGGATGGGGAGGAACCCATGGGGGTCATGGGTGGACTTTCAGGGACCATGCTGATAGGGCAGCTTCTCCAGGGACTGAGAGAGATGTCACCCCCTTCTGCCTGTACTGAGAGCAGGCAGAACTGTGGGAGACAGGAACTGGCCATGCAAATAACCAGGGCAGACAAAGGTCATTCTTTGAATTGCAGTGAGAACAAAAAGGCTTCTCTGCACTTGCAATATTAGGCAGGTGATTATATAACCAGGAGCTGAAGTTGTAGAAACTTTGGTTGGAAAATAACTATGTTTGGATAGTGCAAATAGGAATTGGACTTCATGGAGCACTGAGTGTATCTTCATAGCCATCAGTGAGTAAAATGCACTTGAAATATTTTCAGTCATGCCACTTCAGTATCACAACTAGAAATTCATTTCTTTTCTTACTCCGAGCAGGCCCTATGCTGTAAGATCCTACTGTCCTTCCTGATTCCCCTCAGAAGACGTGTGTGCTAAAGGTTAGGAGGAGTGCTGTGACTTGTCGCTAGGAAAGTAGCAGAACTGAACATAAAATCTGTCCCTGTTATTGGAAATGTGGGTAGAAATGTGGTTGGCACCTGGATCATATTTACTGAGTGACTGTAGCCAGAGGCCCTGCAGAGTTGTAGAGAATGTCCCATCTTTACCTTCTTGCTCACCTTTGTTCGTGAAGCTGAGGTCCAGCACAGCTGTTGCTATTAATAAAAGTTTGGGCTGTTACTGACAGAGGTTTCTTTCCAATGTGAACAGTGCTGGCTGAAATTACAGTGATTCTTCCAGCCATGGGTGGCTTCACTCATCACTGGGGTAACCTGCTCAAGGTGGCCCTGCTTGAGCCGGGGGTTGGACAAGGTAACCTCCAGAGATCCCTGACAAACTCAATCATTCTGTGATTTTGTGATCTCTATTGTTTCCACTGGACTCAGAGGCCATAAAAGGCATCTCTTGCTCTTGGAATGTAGCCCTGGCAGACCAGTAAATAAAGAGTTTCTCCTCTGCCCCTGCTCTGACACTGCTGCCTCACAAGCACAGGAGTTCCTCGGCAACGCTGCACCAAAAGCCATCATTGCAGATAATTCTCTTACTGAGTCTGAGGGAATTATCACAATTTTACGTGTCCCTTGGGGAGTTTGTGGAGGTGATGGTGGCAGCACAACAGCACTCAGAATTTTGTACTTCCACACACAAACTCCTTTCCCATTTAGGAGGAAAAGGAGCCTATGTTTGGCACTGGGGTGGCCACACCCAGTGCAAAAACAGCCCTTATGGAAATTAATTTGCATACCTGCTTTTGTTAGCTGGTGGTTTGATCTTTTTCCTGATACTTTGTGTCCCAGGTTATTGCACACCTTTGTCTGTTGGACACTGAAATTCCCTCACAAGTTATATCCCCACAGGCTTTTTGTGTTTGCAGCTCTGCATTGGTTCAGGCACAGCAGCTTTTGGTGTTTTGGAAGCACATGTCAAATACGAAACAAAATACTGGTTTAAGCACTCTGCACCAATCCCTTACCCTGTTTGAGGCTGACAGCCTGTTCAAAGGGAATCATTTCCCCTGCTGGATGAAAGATGTGATCTTTTCAAACTTTATTTTATATCTGTGTGTAAGTTAAGCAACGCTTTTTTGATAGGAGTGTGAACTACAAGTAGTGAAGCTGATAAAAGCCAGGCCAGCACCCAGAGGAAAAATCAGGTGTAGGGGTAGAAGTTTGAAGGATGTATCATCAAATACAGCCAGGCAAGGTTTGACCCTGGAATTTTTGCATGTGGAACTTAACTTTTCATGTTCTAACTCTGCAGAGGTGGAGCTGGAGATGCTGGAATGGGGGATGCTGATGGTCCTGACAGATGACCCCACAGCTCTGACTGATGGTGTTCTTCTTTAAAGGGAGTACAGATTTTCCTAAATGCTTCCCTGACATAAGGTTTTAAAGGCAGTGCTGGGAACGGTCTGTTACGAGGACCACACAGAAACTGCTGTTGGCTGGGTTTTTAGGGCTGGTTATGTGCCTCTGCCAAGGGATTGCTTAAGATCTGGGCATGCACAGAGCAGATGTCAGGATAGTCATTGTGTCATTTAGGAATGCTGTTGCAGTCATGAGCAGTTGTTCAGGATTCCTACTGAAATGAATGCATGAATTTTTTTTATTATTTTTTTTTTCTTTTTCTACAGAAAGGTGAATTCTTGGTTTGAATAAGAACAGCTAAAAACTGGCACTGACACATACATACCTATTTCGCCAACACGTGCATGGCTATTTCACCTGTCTACTGTGCCAAACTATTTACACTATTTTTTACGTGAAGAGCTCTAATTTTGTGAACATGGTGTGGGCAGCAAGCAGGCCTCCCTGCCAGCACCCCTGTGCACTGTGTCGTGTTTGCTTTCCCCAGTATCCCGTCTTCTCCCCCACTCTCTTGCCGTGTTTTCATTAGCTCCTTTAATAGGTACTTTGGCAAAGCTTCCTCATCCTCCCCTTGTTTTCTTGGGAAGTCTACGAAAATTTTTTTTCCCACTTGTTTCTATGTCTATGATCCTGTGATCTTTTCCAAAGTCGGATATGTTTCATGGATGTCCATTGGCGAAATTTCCTCTAATTAGTATTAGCTTTGGAGTAGGAATTTTTTCTTGTGAGGTCACGTTTCAGATCATGCACTTTCTCCCGTAAATTGTTGACGGCTTTTACTGTTACAGCAAATGGAGGCCACTAGAGGGCTCTGTTTTCCTTCTTTTTAGCAGTGCTCTGGAATCAGGTTTTGTAGTTCTGTATTTTAAGCATATATCTTTACAGAGCATACAAATCCACTCATTTGCAAAAATATATCATTTACAGAGCAACCAGGGAGCATTGGCCACTCATTTATCAGAACTGCATCCAAATGATTTGTGCTCTGCAGCCTTAAAAACAATGTCTGCAGCAATGTCCATCTCTCTGTGTGAATATTTGAGGCAATATTAGGATTCTGTCTTCACTCTTGGCCAGCACAACTCCTGCTTTGGTTCTGGGCTTTCAAGATACCAGCTGATATAAACAAAGAAATTTCAGAAGCTTTCAGGGTTTAATGATTTTAAAACCTTTCCCCCAACTATTCCAGATGGACTCTTACAGAGAACTTTGCCATGCTGAAAGGTGCACTGGATGTGGATTCTTTCCAGAGACTTTCAAATCACTTTTAAACAGAGGGGGTTCCCTGCAGCAATTCTGAAGGAAAGGAACAAAAATAAAGCAGATGATCTCTCTGTTGAGGGCAGACAATAGAAATTACTGTGATTCAGAGCCATTATTTGGTTTTTGGGTTGGTTTTTTTTTTGTTTTGTTTTGTTTTGTTTTTTTCCCCAATACGTGTTTTCCAAGACTAACCGAGGTTCTGTCAATCCCCGAGGCTGTTTACCCAGCAGCTGGTTGGCCACTGAAAATTGTCTAATTGCAGTCAAGTGAAAACTGCCAGGGGGCATATGGCCTCTCTTGGCTTTTCAGTGGCAGCACGGCCCAGCAGAGGCAGCTGAAGGGACTTAGGCATTTGTGTAGGGTTTGAGTTCAGCAGTGCGAAATGATGGAAGCAGCTCCATGGAAAAGGACAAATTGCCCTGGGTTTGTGGCTCCAACAGGGAGTGCTCAGAGTTTGCTCAAGTGAGCACAAGCAGAAAGCCCTCAGAAAACCTGCTAATGGCTGGGTTTATTTTCTAACCAAGTGACACACTGGAATTCTCAACTCTCATGAGCTTACTCTTTTTTTTTTTTTTTTTCCTAAAAAAAGCGCAAAAAAGCAGATACTTGGCATTTTGAGAACATTGCAGTATTTTCTACTTCATGCAAGGCTTCATACGGGAAAAGAGGTCAGGGTGACAATAGCCCCTGCTCTTCAGAGGGACAGATGAGGCGAGGGGAGAAAGGGTTCTTGAGTGGCTAGGATTGTTAGGAGATGCTCTGCGGTTGCCTGCTCATCTGCTTGGGCTCTGCTTAGTCTTCAACTATGATTTTGGAAGGCAATTTAGAAATTATTTTGGTAGGAATGATTTGATAGCTATTGATGCAGTGTTTTAATGTTTTTCAGAAAATCCATCTGTCTTGCATTCTGTCAAAAAAAAAAGGAAATATCATGAACTTGTGAAACATTTGTCTTAGATTTTTGTGATCAGTAATTTTTACAAGATTTTCCTGGACTTTCTGGAAATATCTGATTAGCTGTGGGGTTACAGAAGAATGGCACAAGAAACACAAACAACCCCCTTCCTGAGAATTGATTTTGAGTACTGAAAGCACTGAATGTGATGCTTTCTTTAAGAAACAGGGGTTACAGCCCAGGCTACATCATTTTCTATTGACATTTCTTGATGACAACTTCTGTTTATCCAATTTCTTCCATTTGAGAGTGCATTTGTACATTTTTCTAGACACAACACATCCACTGCCTTTGAAGTCTGTAGTGATATAAAAAATAATCTTTTCTTTTGTTCCATTTCTTATCCCTGCCCTATTTAGCACAATGCAAAGAATGCATAAAGGAAGCCAGCAAAAAAATATCAATACTGCTTGTTTCTGGAGTTGGGATATATTTAGAAAGCTTAAATGATTTAGCTGCAAGTTGGCCTGAATGGTGGGAATTATACACCAAAACTGTCGATGTTCCTGTCACAGTTCATGGCAACAATTTTAGCAGCTGTTGACAGTGAGCTTCAAACCTCCCCTATCTCCAAATGTCTGTATCTCTGATTTCTCCCTCTTCACAGAGCAGTGCCATCTCCTGCTGTTCTGCTGTGGCAGCTACCCTCTCACTGGGATCCAGGGGATGGGAACTTCTTCCAAGAAAGAAATGACAACATTTAGCATGCCCAGAAGCTTTCAAGGAAGGAAAACATTAATTGATGAATTGCAGGGATTTCATGCTGAACTTTAGAAAAGAAAATACCTTGATATGGGCAGTGCAACTTTATGTCAAAACAACCAGCATCATTTTCTGAAGATCTGGTGATCCAAAAACCCAAACATCCTTCTCTACAAAGTGTAGGACTTCAATGGGAACAGTGTCTGTCCTAATTATTCCACTTTAAAAATTCTTTTTTCGCCATTCTCCATTTGAATCTCCATTTGAAAGGGGTGGAATTTGGTATGAACTGTCTGTGAAAGAGTATTTATGGCTCACACTTGGCACATCTCTGATGATGCTGGCCGGTCCAGGGTGCACCAAGGCAGCTTTCAGGTCAGAATCAGTCCCGAGGGATGTGCACAGACATGAGAAGTTTACATTGCAATGTATAGTGTGAAGCAAAGGCCCTTAAATGAGGAAAATAATCAACCATTTACTCAGCGGTCAGAACATTTTAAACCAGTTGGGAGCAGGAATTTTGCACCAAGTGCTTTGAAAGCATTGTAGGCACCTCAGTCCAGTGCAGGAAAAGAAAGGCAGTGAGTGCTGTTAAATCTGGGGATTCCTGACCTGCCCTTTCTGCATAATCCTCTGGGAGGGGAAATGAGCTCACAGTGCCTGCCGTTCACACCTCCCCAGCCTGCTGCTCATGTCTCTCCAGAGGAGTTCAGCTCTGTGATGCTGACTTCAAAAAAACATATTTAAATGCATTCCTGAATCAGAGTCAGTATTTGTGAGAAGATCAGTGTAATAAGGATTTATGGGAGAAGTGAAAACTACTCAGTGATCCATGATCCGTGGCTGCCTGCCTTTGATATCATAGCTGGCAGAAGAAATAACAATTCTGCTTTGCAGCAGCTTTCACGATTTCCAGATTTATTTGTGTTTCAGACTAAAATAAAACCAAGGCTATTCTTTTTTTAAATAGTGGCATGAAACTATCTGGGTTTCTTCAGATCAAAAACAGGAAGTTTGAAATTCACCTAGAAGTGAGTTTGGCCTGCACATATCAAAATTTTAATATTTGACAAGGCACTGTGTCAACACATGGACACCCTGACTGCTCAGGGAACCATGGAATGGTAGCATTCCTGGATTGCAAAAGCGATTCCTTGCTGGAACCCATCTAAGCCAAAATACTTGCCCAGTTGGAGTAGCTGACTTTATTGGGATTGTATTTTTGCACAGCAGGAAAGCTGCCCAGCCCTTGCTGGTCCCTAATGATACGGTCTGGAACAGAGGGAATAATTTCTGAGACACTTTCATAAAAAGATGGGGGAAATGCACCTCAAAGCTGCTGTTGGATTGTACTGGGGGACTCTCAGGTGTTAAAATCACCTCACATCAGTTACATATTGAGCTGGGAGCTCACTCTTTGTCCTACATGAAGCAGTGCCTGGGAGCAGCTGCCTTGTGAAATCAACAGCAGTACTGCTTGCAGAGAAAACTGTATCATGATATAGTCCTCATCTTGTGTTTTGCAAACAGCCAGGAAAAAATTACTTCAGGAATGTGTTGTCAAAGTGAGAGTGAGCAGGAACTTGGCAGGTTTTAATAGCAGTCACCCAGTCAGTCCAAGCAGATCACCTTCACAAATTTACACCGTGTGTCTAAACACTAAACGTTTTCTCAGGCATTACAGATGGGCTGGTTTTTGGTTTGGTTCGGTTCGGTTCGGTTTGGTTTTAACAGGGTTGTAAAGAGCTTTGCACTGCTGGATGTTTTGTTCCCTGAATGCTGGAGTGAGTTCAGTGGGTTCCTCAGCATGGACACAGCTTCATGTGTCAGTGGGCCTGTGTGTATCCATGTGTGCTCCTTTGCTGTGGTCTGTAGTTTTGTAAGGGGAGAAAAGGACTCTCTGTGCCTCCTCATCAGCTGATAGCAGCATTATCAATTATCTCCCTCTGCCTTGTATAGGCGTGGAAAGAGCTATTATCAACTTGTATGGCCTGGCACTGCAGGCACACATCGTGGGAGCCATTCATGCCTCACGCACACTCCACTCCTATCCCGGTTTTACTTTCCTGACCATCATTTCTCCCATATTTCACTTTCGTCCCCAGTCCCAGTGCAGCACTCAGCCTCCTGATCTCTTCCCCAGTGCTGCTGGTCTGAGATGCACACACTTAGTTGGCAGCATTTCCAGAATCAGACTACAGTTGTTTTTGTAAAAATTACAGTATCTCTGGCCTTGCCAGCAGTAATGACTGAAACAGAGCTACTCACACCCCACTGAATTAGGCTGACACTAAGATAATTATATTTGTGTTATACTTTCAGTGCCTCTCTGTGTCACTGTTGTGGACTGAAATTAAATAAAAAATGATAGGGCAGTTCAAAGCAATTAAAGTGTGAGGGACCTGGCTCAGCTTTCAAAACAGACCTAAATGTTTATCTTCCTTGCAGCATAAATCAGCTCTAGCTCACAGGGCTGGATGAGGAATGGCTCTTAACAGGGACTCTTGCAGTCCTGGTGTGTTTATTTAATGTGGCAAAAGGAATCTATAACTCCTTGTATTTTTGTGTATAAGAACCTCATAATTCAGATGGTTTCCCTGTCTTGGCTTGGCAATTCATAAACATTAATAGGCATTTCTCTTCACTGCACTGCAGCACTATAAAGAATGCTCTGCCTTGAGAGGGCAAGTCAGCAGAAACTTGCCCTGTTCTGCAGGATATCTGCATTTGTGTACAATTCAACAGGGTCCTGGCTTGCACCTTTTCCCACAGGGATACTCATAAGAGGAGGAGGAGCTCTTTCCACTTTCTGATTAGCTGTGTGCACATGAAATTTACTTTCTCTTGCCTTTTCATATTCAACCTGTTCTATGAATGATTTAGTGTTACATGTCCTTTCCAGCAGCACAGGAGAGAAGATGAACTTTCCATTGTAAGGCAAAAGATGTGTAAAATCTTTTCAAACCCACTGGCAAGTCAGATTTCTCCCCAAGAAATAATCAGCCTCAGCATTGCAGGAACATCCACAATCCCAAGTTTCAGCCTACGCAGTTAAAGACTGCTGCTTGCTTTCAATAAATAAAATATTTTTAAATTTCAAGTCGATTTTAAACTTGCATGAGGAAACCTTCAGTTTGGTGAGCTCACTTTTGATTTTTTGGCTTTCAGGAGACAAGAGCCTTGAGAGTATGCTGGTTGTAGCTGAAAAAATACTTATAAAGGAGGCTTAAAGCAGGAGTGGGTGCCCAGAGGTGTTTCTGAATTGAAAAGGTCATAGGAAAGGTTCTGGGAAATGGGAAAGTTTGGGTGCAGGATGTGGGCAGCATGAGGGGATTGCTGGTTTACACAGTGGTTGAGTAAGAGCAGCTTGAATATGCACTGGAATTCTGAGCATTGCAAAGAGGAAGGCTAAATCAGGATACCATGGGCTGGCAGGGTAACATTTGCAGTCAGTGTGGATGAGCATCTCCAGGTTCCTTCTGGAAATGTTATCCAGGCAGTGATTTCCTACTTTCCCTGGAGCATAGGGCAATTTAGTGTCAATGTAGTACATAATGTCTTCTAAAACCGGGGGAAAAAAAGTAGTTCATTTTAGACAAGAGGCCCAGATGAATGCTGGAAATTTCTGACAGCTTTTTAATAAATTCAGAAGTGGGCATGATTCTGTCTCATATACAAACTGTTGAATCAATAAATTCCAGTGGATTTATTCAATATTTCTTCTCTTTGTGGCTAGATATTTACCAGGCTGTTGAAGACTGATACAGATATGGAAATAATTACAGAAAAAATAACTATTTTTTTTTGTTTAATATTTTGGGCAAGTTCACTATGTCAGTATTAGCTGGCATGTAACTACCCAGTGTTTCACTCACATTTTTGGTAAGATAGAGCTGGCTTGCATTACAGAAGGGGGCAGTGATGTTTCATTTTTTGGAACCAGAATCCCCAGCTAACAAAAGCTTTGGTTCGATATAACACAGGAATAGAAAAGCGCAAGGTTTGCTCCTGCTGTTTTGCTTCCTCATGTTACAGTCATTCTTCCTATTTGTTATTACTTGATTTTCTTCAAGGAAAAAGTTCCATCTTGGAGGGGCTATGAAGGCAATAGATGGCACAGAGCACTCCTGCCACCTGCTTGAGATCTCTCTGGCTCAGAAGGCAAATTCTTGGTAATATTTCAAATTGCATAAAAATGTTAATGACCCACTATCTACTTGTTTCACCCCACGGTTTGTTTGGCCTCAGCCTTCTGACATTGCAGCTCATCAATGTTGTTCTGTGAACCCATTCATAATGTTCTGCTTCCTGCTGGGGAGAGGGAATAAAATGTGGGATCATAATAAAAATGAGCATATGCACAGAGCAGACAGGCTGCTATTCTAGGCACATCCTGCATCCTCAAGCCGTCAGCCGCCAGGTTTGATGGGCTGGGTGTTTTTAGCTCACCCGTGCCAGTGAGTGACAGGACAGTTTTATTATGAAATGGCTTGCTGTGCTCACCTGGGTCCTGCTGCCTGCAGCACATGGGATGGACAATGCCACAGAGGAGTTTCCCTACAGGAAATGTCTTCATTGTTTGCTCTGCCTGATTTGAACTAACAGCAAACAGGGCTTGGGTGAGGGGGGATAAATCCCAAAAGCCATCCCAGCATCTCATGGCTCTACTCCTGTGGCCTTTCCCCCACCACAGAGCTACCACAGAGCTGCTTCCAGACCAGCTCCCAGCTCACCAGCCCAAGCACATTCTCCTTTCTGCATCACCTCCCAACTTTATCTCTTGCACCACAGGAGCCTTTCTCACTCATGCTGGTTCAAGAGGTGCTTCAGCTCCCCCCTGCATTTCTTCCCACCAAGGAGATCCCAAGAGCAACACATTCTGTGGGAGCTGGGCAGTTCCCTTTGATCATTATTTCATAGCAAGGTTGTCTCCTGCTTTCCTGTTGCTGGTGGTGTGCTCCTTATCCCTTACTTCCAGGTTTTCTCTGTGCTTTTCCATATGTAAGGAACTATTGGAAGCCCCCAATCTGCAGTGAATACTTCAAACTTCTGTTTTTCTTTGAATCCCACTGAAAGATTGGTGACAGATAAACACCTTGAGGTACAAATACTTTCCCCTGGTGCTGACACGTGTCCACCTCTGTGTTTTTTGTTTTATCCTGTCAGTTGTTCTTTGTATGTAACCAAGGGGTACGTGGTCCCTTGGGAACATTCTGAAATATTTCTATTATTGTTAAAATTCAGTGAAATAGCCCCTAGAAACTAACCCTTCATGCTTGCTTGATACCTTACTGAATAACTCAGCCTTTTGGGGCAGACTTCTATCCTGTCATATTCAGTCTCTGCCCTGCCCTTGGAGAAGTTTAAATACTCATTAAAAGCCTCATGATTAATTAACAAAGTCAATTTTCAGAGAGTGAAAGCAAAATAGTTTCTGTGAAAAGTTTATTTCTAAACAATTATTCCAGATTTGATTAGATTGTGAACATACAGTCCTGAACATAGTTCTGAGGTAAAAACGTTTATCAATAAAAATTATTGTGCACAGAGTTCATTTCTAAAATAATTTTCCAGACAAAAATAAATTTTAGAGCATTTCTCAAGTAACAAAGGGATATATGTAATCTTCAATTTGTTACTAGAACACACTGGCAAGGAAACCAGTCTCATCCTTAATTTTTTTAGCTTTAATGCCCAAATTTTAATCAAACCACTCCTCCCAAATGGCCTGCCAGAGGATCAGGGCTTCTACTGCAAGTATAGTTTCGCACAAATCTTAATTCTTGATGTAGCCCTTTAGGGTTTGGAAATGTCTTTTCGGGAATAATTTGAGTGTGCTCTGACTTGTGATGAATAGTCCCAGCAAAGTTTCCAGGGTTTCCCATTGAATTCAAGGATAAATGATTTCCTTTGGAACAAAAAATCCTATTGCTGACAAACATAATTGCCACAGGTTTCTCTTTGCAAATATTGTGACAGTGTTCTGATTTGCTGTGATCTTATGGAGAACTCACAGGGTCCAACTGAAGACATTTAACTCTTTTCACTGGATCCTGCTGTGCTTAACCTCTCCCACCTGTCAGCCCTGGGCCTGTCAGTGAAGCTCCTGGAGTTAAGAAAACAGCCAAGAAGCAGTGAGAGGGGTGAGTGGGAAGTCTGTGGCAGCAGTTTCAATATTTACACTAAAAATACCAGTAACTACTCAAATATCCTTAAAAGCAGAAATGCTTCTCTGAACTCCGCAAGCTTTGGAGGGATAGCATCAAAGCCCTTGAGAATAAAGTGGGATTTATGGGTTTAAACTTAACACTATTAAGTCTGTAAACCCAAGATGGGAAATAATAATAATAATAATAAATATTAATCTTACAACTCACAATAGTTAAGAAACGGCACTGGAAGCTATTACAGAATTTCAGGGGCTATTGTTGGAAGTTGATGTTAATGAAGTTGGTATCTGCTTTTGATAGATCAGCCACTCCACTCATTCAGGGATCAGCAGGGTAGCATTAACTATTTGTGGCTGGTCTGCTTTCCCAAGGTCATTTTAATTAAACAAAATAACAGCAGGTGATAGAATATTTGATCTAAAATACAGATAGCAGTGGGGAATAAATGAGGAATAATTCTAAATGCATGTACCAGAAGTGTTGGTAATGGATAAGCAGTATCACAGTCCATTTTATACAAAAGTATGTGGGAAGCTGGCTGCCTTTAAAATAAATGAATCTATTTGGGAAATCAACCTCTGCTGCACAGTCAGTGGCCTGCAGGAGGCCGAATTGTAATGTGGCAATGGAAGCTCTTAAAAATGTCTTTACAAATGCCATGTTTTCTGTTTACTGCTTGATTCCCTTGGTCAAATTGATGCTCTCTGGTTGGGGAAAACAGGCATTACAGTGTCAGGGAAAAAATACTGCTGATTGAGGGCTAGTAAAGGCTTTTGTGGGAATGGCAGCCCATCCTTTCTGTCCCAGAAGCTTTTTTGGACTTTCAGATGTGCACTGATGCATTCCTACACTGAAAAAATAAAATTGTTGATGGCTATAACTCTATGAAACACACAAGACTCTCTGAGAACCCTGGGGGTTTTCATTAATAGCACATACAAGGTTGAAATATCTTGATTTTAGCGTTTAGGTTTTTGAATGTGTCAGAAAGGGTCACATTTGATAATGACTTTTACATGTTATTTTATGAAGAGAGTTAAACTGTCTGTAACTCCAAATAAAGAATTATTTCAGAGTTATTTGTAGGCGGAGTAATAGGAATGGTATCTGAAAGTGCTGCAGCTGAACCAAGTCATGTCAGGCACAAACTGAATACATCTGAGATGTTCATAATTCCACTCAATGTCTCTTCTAGCACTAAATGCATCAGGATGGTGTTCCCAGGTGTTCATTGAACTATAGCAGATACTGACTGGTTGAGCAGAAGAAATGAGAATGACTATTTCAGTCCATTCTTCAGAATATGTGCTTAAATACTCCTGGTTGTGTATGCACAGCTTGAGGTTTCCTGTACCATAGTAGGCTGTTAGTTTGGTACTCATGGAGCTTGTGTTACGATCTCTCACTCCCACTGCCAGACTATTCCTGACTTCCTGGAAATGCTGGGTTCAAAGCCCACCTCTCCTGGTTAGATCCATACACGCCCTTGCCTTATTTAGAACTGAATCTGGCACTAGGGGAACAATTCCTCTTGCCTCCCTCTTCCCATGTTTTCTGAACTACTTCTAAGTGGAAGTGATACATTTGTAAATAAAGGTCACATAACACCGGGTGAGGTAGGAGGCTTCTGTCAGTTATTTTGGTTTGGATGTATCATTAATTAATGAGTCGAGCCTGCTCAAAAAAGTAACAGTAAATGTTTTCATCAGCTGTCAGTGTGACATGTCATTATATAACCTGACAACGTTAAAAAAAAAGTTGGAAATTACCAAAAGCATTTTGGTCCATCATAGTTTTAGCATTTATCTTTCTCTAAGACCTGAAGTGGTAAGTGACCTGGGGGGCTCCACAGGCACATCCCCAGCAGTGCAGGGCTACAAGACAGGGAGCTCTTGGCTCATGCAAAGGTCAGTTGGATTTCATCCATTGCCCTTCTAAAGGTCCCTCCTTCTGGGCTGGTGTAGTGGTTATCACATTCGCCGAATTTGTTTTGTGAAACGTAGTGTGGGGATCTAACTTTCATTTTTTAGTGGAATAGAATTTAAAAAAAGCAAGGCAAAGCAGGCTCAACTTAAGAATAGAAACAGTTAGATTTATTAACATACACTAAAG